>JAQQZU010000234.1:0-17260 GCA_030068025.1 Parauchenoglanis punctatus | reverse complement strand
CCAAATACTTATTTTCCACCATAATTTGCAAATAAATTCTTTAAAAATCAGACAATGTGATTTTCTGGAATTTTTTTCTCATTTTGTCTCTCATAGTTGAGGTATACCTTTGATGACCTCTCTCATCTGTGTAAGTGGGAGAACTTGCACGATTGGTGGCTGACTAAATACTTTTTTGCCCCACTGTGTGTGAAGGTCCAGTCATGATCATTTCATGCACAAGTTGAAATGGTTGCTAGGAACTGTTTTTGAGCATTATGATGGCCTATATGGCACCTGCACAGGAAATCATGGACTTGAGGAACATAAATCAATTTCACAAACTTTCTACAGATTTCACATGTGCCAAAGTGCATGACATGTTGAGGTCCAGTCATGTTCTTTGAGCACAAGTTGAAATGGAGTTGATAGGTACTGTTGTTGGACCATTACGATGGCCTACAAGGCACCTGCATAGGAAATAATGGATTGAGGCACATAAGTCAATTTCAGAAATTATTTGCAAGTTTCACAAGTGCCAAAGTGCACGATATGTGACGGTCCAGTGATGTTCTTTGACCACAAGTTAAAAATTAGTTGCTTAGTTCTGTGTTTTTGGAGCATTATATTGGCCAATGTCTGTTTATATTATTATTTACAGGTACAAACACAAGGGTGTTTGTAAGCCCTGCATGTCCTGTTTATTTTGTGTAAGTTTATCACACATTGAAATGAAGCTTTAATGTGTAGTAATGTTTTTTTTTTATTTTGTTTTTTTACAAATTCTTGTTTTTTTGTTCATGACTTTTATTTTGAAATGTCGTGGACTGTCAAAAACCCGATTACTGCATGAACACATCACAGGAGCTGGATTATTTCACATTTTCACAATTTATTAAAGGTATTAATTGAATAACCAAGGTGTGTTTTTTCACAAACATGTACAAATTTGTGAATGTAGGTTTTGCCATGTTTTAATAGAGTAAATACAGAAAATATCCGTGAATGTCTGGTGAATATTGAACCCACTGCTAACTTTACTCTAGTAAAGCAGACAGCTTGCATCTAGCTTGCAGCTTGCTATTCATCCACAGTTGTGATCAGAAGTTTTCATACATTCATCATGGACATGAATGTCATGGCAATATTGGGCTTTCAATGATTTCTTTAAACGGTTCTTTTTCTATTGCTGAATAATTGTACAACATACATTTTTAATAAAAAAGAAAAGAAAAAACAGGATTTTGGTGGACTAGTTTATATAAATTAATACATTTATTTTGTGTTTTATGAATTCAACTCAAGGTCAAAGTTATATATATACAGGGTCAACAATATACGTAAAGCATACCTAATATTTTGTTTAGTGTTCCTTAGCAGGTTTCACCTTGACCAGGCATTTTGGTAGCCATCAGAACCAAGCTTCTGGCAGAATTCAAGAAGTACAATAAGTACTGTCAAACAAACCATTTTTATTTTGGCACAGGGAAGCTACCAGCTGAAGTCATTCATGATCACTAATGGGAACAAGTCTTGGCAAGTTGAAAGACATTTCAGAACTTTTGGCCTGACAGAATTAATGATCGAAGTAGGTGTATGTACATTTTTGACTCTATATATAATTTTGATCATGTGTTGATTTCAGAAAACCCACAATAAATTAAAACTTGTGCACCAAGTTCTTGGTTTTTTTTTCTATTAAAGATGAATGCTATACAATCATTCTGCCCTGGAAGAACAGTTAAAAGATGTCATGTAGGGCCCAAGCCCTGGAGGTACAGGCTGGTGGCCTGCACCTGAAGTGCTAAAGCCCTGTTGTTTTGGAAATGTTATTTAGGGCCAAGCACTGAAGGGGCAAGGATGCTATTGGATCTGTACGGATTATTATTATTAGGGCCCGAGCACCATAGGTGCAAGGTCCGTTCATAAAAATTAGTAGGGCTTGAGCACTGGAGATGTCTCTAAAGTCCTATTGTTTTGGAGTGTTTATTACTAGGGCATGGGAACTGATGTTTAAAATTTTATTTATTTATTTATTAGCAGCACAGGACTCTTTTGCTTCCGTTTTTTTAGGGCCTATTGTTTTTGGCATGTTTTTATTATAGGACCCAAGCACTGGAGGTGTGTAGAGTCCTATTGTTTCCCTGAGATTCATTATTTATTTATTTATTTATTTATTTATTCATTCCCATCTCAAAATAATAATTTCTCCATGCATTTCTTGATATGGCTCAAACTTCACAAGTTATTGTTTATGGTGGTATATCCAGGCCCAGAGTGACACCTTGCTACAGTGCCACCATCTGGCCACAGAAAGAGTGACTTTTTCCATCCATCTTGGCTATAGTGGTCCTAGATGGTTCATCACATTCATGTCAGATTTGCGATAGTTATGGGTTATGGTCATTATCCACATGCCCAGTGTTACTCTCTGGTATAGCTCCACCATCTGGGAGTGACCTTTTCACCCATTTCAGCATAATAAAAAAAGAACTCCTTTGGTGTGGTGTGTTAATCAGGTGATAACACTGGAGGGGCAAAGACCTGTCATTGCCTCTTGTGGTTATATACATATTTATCCCTTTTTTACTTTAATACTGTCTATTTTTAGGTGGATCCAATAATGATGAAAAACTCATGAAGGCTTGGCACACAAATCAGTGCTTGTGATAGTTACTCATGGACTGAGGCTTGGCCCAGTGACTATAGCACCGCCATATCTCATTGAGTCTTGTGCCTTGCATATTTTTGAAAAAAGCTTATTTTTCAGTGGATCTTTTGTTTGTGATGATACAAGAAGCTCAAAAAAGGGAAATGGACATTCTGTAAGAGAGCTGACATTCATGCTAGACTAATTTCTAACCCATAAATATCCCATAATGTATTATGGGAATTCTATATTCTAACCCATCTTGCCTACATGCTTCCAAAATAAATATAATTTGTTGTCATTGCACTGTGAACTTCATCACCAACTTTTGCTGAATATTGGAAAACAAAGCTCATAAGAATAAATGCTGGAGTTAAGAGTGTTGGGAACTTGGGCTGATAATCGAAGCAGGTCCCAGCACTGGGTATTTGCATGAATGGCTGTCCAAGTGGGCCGGACAACAGAAAGTGGTTGGTTGAGCAGAGGGGCTCTTACAAGTGTAAGCCTTTGTGATAATATGTAAGTTCTTATTATTTTATATGTTTTGTCTGCATAAATAATTTCTAATGTATTTTTGAGTATTGATTTGTGTTGTTTAGGGAAACATTTTGAAGTTTATACTCTGTTTAAAAGTTCGCAAGCTTAAAAGATATTGCCCGTTTTAAACAAGAAATCCCTATAAATCTACACATTTTGGCATCAAAACGATTGTGATTTTTCTGAAATGATGCATGGATGCAATATTGTAAGTATTTTCCAAGTCCTGAGCATCCTATTTAACAGAGACAATGCGCTGTGTCATTGACTACTCCTAAACCATTTCACTCGTCACATTTAGAGTCATTTCTTTGGATGAAAGCGCTTTGTGCTTAAGATGTTTTCCAATATGAAAGACCAAACGGATCAAATTATTTCTTTTTCCTCTTACCATCAGTACAGATGGGGGAATATGGTCAGATTAGCCAAGGGTTAAATGTACATTCAGCAGGTAATAGGTAAAAAGTTTATGTCTGTCTTTCATGTTTGTCTGTGTTTGTGATACTGAAGATTTTACATTGAAAATACAGGGGGTCCTTGGGTTACGACACAGTTCTGTTCCTACGACAGTGATGTAACCCGAATTTTGGTGTAAGTCGAAACACACCCTAGCCTGAGTCACTTACCTATCCTAACACAGTTGTAAAATCATAATCTAGAACATAAAAACACAACTAAGCCGCAGAAAAAGGAAAAGGAGATAAATATACGTTTAATATAATGTTCGCCGCTGAACTCCCTCACTCGTACGCCGCGCTACTGCGTATTCTTACGCCGCGTGCAACCAAATTAGTTCGCCCACATAGTCCGTAAATATGACACTCAAGGCATAAGCTCACTTCTCGATTTTTATGGGAGTGAGCGTCGAAAACTCGCAATGTCATACGTCGAGATGTATGTAACCTGAGGACCCTCTGTACTCACAGTTTCTGCAGGAACTGTACTATCTATTCACATTAGAGAGACATATAATATTAAAAATATAGTATTGTATACTATATTTTTTATATCATTGTGCACATTGACTGATAAGTAGCCATTAGAAGATGGGTAAATTGTGGCCATGAAGGGATGAACATGGTCAGCAAACACTCGAACAGGCTGTTGCATTCATGTGATGATTGTTATTAATGGACCCACAGTGTGCCAAGAAATCATTCCCCACACCATTACACTACCTCCACATGCCAAGACTATTGACACATGGCAGGTTGGGCCCATGGATTCATGCTGTTCACCATATCTGTGTGATTCAGCAGAAATCAAGATTTATCAGTCCAGGCTACATTTTTCCAGTCTTCAACTGTCCAGTTTTGGTGAGCCTGTACCCACTGCAGCCTCAGCTTTGTGTAGTTGACTGACAGAAGTGGAACCTGATAGTTATCTGAGTTTCTACATCCTTTCTGCCAGTTTGAATCAGTTTGGCTTTTTCCGTTGACCTATCTCATCAATAAGGCATTTATGACTTAAGAACTGCTGCTTACTGCATGTTTTTCTTTACTGCAGCATTCTGACTTAAGCACTGTTTACTCAAAGACTGTTTTGTGTGAAAGTCCCAGGAGATCAGTAGTTACAGAAATACTCAACCCAGCCCATCTGTCACCAACAGTCATGTGCCATGATCAGAATTGCAGAGATTTCTTTTTTTCCCCCATTCAGATGGTTCATGTGAACATTACCCGAAGTTGCTGGCCCATATGTATATGATTTTAAGCCTTGCACTGCTGCCACATGATTGGCTGATTACAAAATTGCATGAATTAATGGGCATACTGGTGTTCCTTATAAAGTGCTCAGTGTGTATAGAAGGGTATGAAGTACACACAGTGTACAGGGCAGGAAAGAACAGGTTTTTCATCCCAACAGTCACGATGTATGGGGACAAAGTGTGGTACTTCCAGGGTATTGAGGAAGTCATCTGAGATCCAATGCCTGCAACTTCTGGTCAACATTTTTTGTGTCTTGCCTGTAACGTGGGCATATAACTAAAAAAAAAAACCTATACTGTTAATTTGTTCATTTATTATAATATGTTCCTTAACAGTGTTCCACTTGTGGTTTCTGTAAACCATTTCTTAATAAAGAAATTGTTTGAAAATTGTTTGGGCTCTTAATGGAACATAATATCCATGCATGCAATTAGTGAAAACATGTTAACTTCAACACACAATTTCACCTGGTAAACTTTACTACATGTAAATGATAGGAATACCTCTAAAAAAATTGCTGGAAGCCCTTTCCAAGCGCACAAAAAACATGTTATTTAATCTAAACGTTGAGAAATAAAGAATTAATAAAACATTGTTTTGATCACATTCACTAATTTAATGCTTGGCCCAGGGCCAGAGCAGAAAAGTCAGCTGCACTTTGGCCTGTATTCTTGACCCAGTTTCATTATTTGCATATTAAACCTCAGGTCATGACCTTTCCATATACATCTCATTTGCTTATAAAAAAAATTAGGGAAAAATACGATATTTCCAATTAGAATTTTTGCGTACTTTTTCATGTAAGATTCAACCAAAACAAAAGAAAATACATATCGGGTACCAAATCAAAGGGCAAAAAATGCAGTTTCTAAAAAGATATGTATCGAAACTCATGAATCAACACTAACGCAGTGCAATGATTTATCATAATGAAGTCCCCACAGCCTTACAGTGGACTCCCATTAGGTTCGAATGGCCAGAAGCACACTTGGGAACAATTGTCCCTCCTCCCCATTGGTCTGCACTCGCTCTGCGCTAAGTGATCTGCTCCAGGGACATTTAGGTCATCAGGATGCAACTTTTATGTTGAAGAAAAGCACTCTCGCTTTGCATTATATGGAGTGAGATCACTATCATTTATATGAGAGCTCAGATACAAGGTTAAACCGAGCAAAGCAGAAACTACATACGAGCAGAATCAAGGAGACTCAGCAAAGACTGCGATAATGAGAATGCAGAAAATACACTGCACCATTGAAACCCAGTACACCAGAGATAAGTGCACTTGCTTCTCTCAGAGAGCAGAACAAAATCTCAGATTTATGCTTGGTTTCCTTGATTCACCTGATGGCACCTGTGCCCTTGTAGTGTCTGTTTTGCTTGGTTTAATCTCATAGTATGTGTGCTCATAAAATTGACCTCAATCCGTAGTTTTAACATTGTGGATTATTTTGGGCGCTGTGATGCACAGCCCTCTCACATGTCATACAATTGCATTTCATGCATAAGAAGATTTTTACTGAAGCTGCTAACATCACAGGAGGAATTTGCAGTTTAACTTGCCAATTACACTCATCTATAAGGAGAGAGCCAAACCTTTTATTAACCCTAATATTCTCCAATGAATTGAAAAGTGCACATGATAGCATTTGAGTTCAGAGCTTGGGAGTAGCAGGGAGCGAGCACACTGGTCTGTCAAACTGGGCTTCGGGGGTTGAACGCTTCCGGGAGCGGTTTGAATTGTCTAGTGTGAGTACGCCCTTAGAGTCAGTGAGATTCAAAATGGCATCAGCCATGGCTTGTGAGCAAACTGACTTTTTTGGAAATTTCCCTGCTAATATTTTAAATCTGTCTAAACAATATATAAAACTTAAGGGAACTGAATGTACAAAATGGGAAAAATACATATGTTCAGAGTTTTGTTGCTGCTACTGCATTGAATAACAGTAATTTTATTTTATAACTCATGACTGTCCAATCACTACTGCAGAACTGTTAAGTTAGTGTATCTCTGTGTATTTTGATAAAGTCCTTTGTTTTTACTGTTGGAAAGGTATATGTACATTCTTAAATTTAAATGCATATATGACTGAGTGGGCACATTAATGAAATTGTACCAAAATCTGACCAGTGCCATCTCATTCCTTCTTTCTCTGCTTTTCCTACCCATTTTGATCCCCTCTGTCTCTCTTCCAGGCATTATTTTGTTGCAAGTTCATACATAGTGAGTAATCCAGGTGAACAATTCTACATGTTCAGTGTCATCGCAGCGTGGCTCATAACACTGTGTGGCCGGTCGTTTGAAACACCACAGGAATATGATGACCCCAATGCAGTTGTCTCAGACATCCTGACACACCTTAGGGCACTGGTCAGTTACAACCACAAAATAATACATGACTGTGTGTGACTGTATGTGTGTGAGAGAGTGAACCTGCCATTCCTAGAGAGTGTAATCTCATTATGTCTCAATTGTTTGTGTGTTTGGTGTAGGGTGGTCTTGTTGACTTCCCTCCATCTAAGCTGAAGTCTGGTTCTGGGGAACGTGTGTGTTATGTCTTGGACCGCCTGGCAGAGGAAGCCCTGAAGTGTAGACAGTTTATGTGGAAGAGGTAAAGCACACTTAGAAGTGACCTACAAGAACATTTAAGAAGAGATCTTGAAATATTTCTTTTTTCTCTTAGGCCTCTCTACCCTTCAGAGGAATTGGAGGAGGAGTCTGTGATGAGGGATGATACTGAGCTTACACTCAGCAAAATGGAGGAGTTGGCTGTGAGGCGCACACACTCGCACAAAGTTGCACATACAGTCAGGTGTCTACCACAGTATAATGGATTGAATAATGGATACGAATTAAATAATGGATATGACTTCAAAGTGCAGACTTTCAACTTTAATCTGAGTGGAATGCACATAAGTACAATACACTCAGATGAATGGTGTGGGAATTACTTTAAAATATTTTAAAATATATAAGTTAGTTATAAATGCACACACAAACACATATGTGTATATGTATGTGTATGTATGTGTGTGTATATATAGATCTCCAGTGAGTCTCAGGCATGAAGAACTGGACAGCATCTGTCATAGCCCCTAATTCTCCTATTACCACTGGAACCACTTTGGACTTTGGACATCTGGTCCAGTTGTTTATGTCTGTTCCCATCTTGATATATGAAGAAGGTGGAAAAAGCTTGCTGACACTTCCTATGACCTGCGACCTCTACACTTTCATCCAAGTAGTTCCACTGCTTGAGCATGGATGTCAAATGTGTGGCATTGGACTTGGTGAGACTCAGATCTCACCATGAACAGGTTCCACATCCTGTTCATGAACCAAGATGGTGGTGCATACGGATGCAGTGGCCTCCCCGGGACCAAACAAAATGGTGTTTTTTAGAATTCAAATGTCATTTATTTGTCATGCTTTCATGTTGCACTGAACATTAACTACAACTGGACACTGAACTGAAACTCTACTGAACATTGGAAAACATTGTTCACCTTACTTGGACACAGCATTGAGAGAAAAGCTGAGCAGCTTTGGAATGCTGTGGATCCCAGGCTATGAAATTGTGATCTCGTCTCACCCTAGCTGATCAGGTGAGGAGGCACCGCAAGCGGAGTGAGAGGAGGTGTGGCAAGTGAGCCAGTGTCTGCAATAGGCCAAGAGCCATCCTGACTAGACCTGCTCTCCCATCCATCCTACTTTCCAATGTCTGCTCTCTGGATGTGAAACTGGACCACATTAGACTGCAACGAGCTACTCAGCGTGAGATGAGGGACTGTTGCACTTTTATTTTTATGGAAACATGGCTTCATAACATCCCTGATACCACCATTCAGCTTGATGGACTGAGCGCTTTCCATGCGGAAAGAGGAGCTTCACTGTCTGGAGTGAGAAGCTACACTGCATAGGAGTCTTGGTATTTGTGGCTCAGCATGGCAATGGCTCGCTTCCCACCTAGAAGGCCGGTCATATCAGGTGACATGGAAGGGATCCACATCTCCATTCAGGCTCCCCATTGTCCCTCAGGGCTTAGTACTTGGTCCTCTTCTATTTTCCATCTCTACTAGATCTCTTGGTGAGGTAATATCCTCACATGGGTTCTCATACCACTGCTATACAGATGACAATCAACTAATCCACTCCTTTCCTCCCTCAGACACTAATGTTTCTGCCTGCATCTCTGCATGTCTGGCAGATATCTCATCATAGATGGCAGCTGATTCATCCCCACCTCAGCATCTTTTGATCTCCCTGGACAACTTTTTGATCTCCTTCTGTCACTGCACGTAACCTTGGGGCAACTGTAAACAATCACTATGGAAAAATCTTTTCGTCTCATATTGCTAATCTTTCTCGCTCATACCTATTTCTCCTCTTCAACATCAGAAGGATCCGTCCATTTCTTTCCACACAGGCCACTCAAATACTTGACAAACAATACTACAAACGAACTTATAGCAAGTCTGCCTCTGAGTGCCATTCAACCTCTACAACTGATCCAGAATGCAGCTGCATAACTCGTTTTCAACTTTCCCAGGTTCTTCCACACCACCCCATTGCTACACTCCCTCCACTTACTTCCTGCAGCTGGCTGCATCAGATTCAAAACACTGATGCTTGCCTACAAAGCCAAAAATGGACCAGCACCTTCCTACCTCAAAGCACTTATCATACCCAACACTGCACTGCATTCCCTCCGATCCTCCAGCACTGCTTGACTGGTTTCACCATCTCTCAATGTACAAAGAAGACATGCATCTAAATTCTTCTCTGTTTTGGCACCTAGGTGGTGGAATGAACTTCCCCTAGATGATCGAACAGTTGAGTCACTGGGTGTCTTCAAATGACGACTAAAGACTCTTTCGGAATTACTTGGACTAGCACTTTATTTATTGTTCACTTTAAAAAAAAAAAACCTTTCTTTATTCCTTGCCAACAGAGTTTTTAGCATGATAGCATTCTTAGCCCAGGTCCTAGTGAACCAGTGTCATAATATATTTACTGATAGAGACTTCAAAGCACTTATGTAAGTCGCTCTGGATAAGGGCGTGTGTCAAATGCCGTAAATGACTGATAAGATCCAAAGAGTAAGTTTGTGTTTACATAAATAGGAAATGGTGCGTAAACTCTGCAGTCATCACAAACCTCTGCTCGCTTATGGTGAAGTTTATAACACTGTTGCCATCCTTACTACCTGCCAAGGGAGTTTACTGCCATTGTTATCATGACCATTTGCATCCCACCCCGTGGCAATTCTAAGGATGGCACCGCATTTTTCATTATGGCTGGTGACTTCAAACATGTAAACCTAAAGGTAGCTCTCCCTAAAGTCTATCAACGTTTGAATTTTCCTTCCAGAGGGCAAAACAAACTGGACTTGGTTTACACTAACTCATTTGGTGCTTTCAAAGTCAAATCCCCCCACCAGGCTTATCAAACCACATCTCTGTTATGCTAAAGTATAGAACCCTCTTAAGAGTGAACCCACGCAAAGCCACTGGACCAGACAACATACCTGGCCATGTGCTCAGAGAGTATGGAAACCAGATAGCAGATGTCCTCACAGACATCTTCACCATCTCCCAGAGACAGGTGGTTGTTCCCATGTGCTTCAACGCCAACATCACTCCTGTGCCCAAGAAGTCTGCCGTCTCATGTCTCAGTGACTGCCGCCCAGTAGAATTTACACCTGTCATCATGAAGTGCTTTGAGAGGTTGGTCATGAGGCAAATGAAAGCTGGACTGTCCACAGAGGATGCCATATTATCCACACTGCCCACCTGGACAAAAAGAATATGAATATGAATGTTAGTATGCTGTTCATTGACTACAGTTCAGCATTCAACACCACAATCCCAAAGCAGCTAATCGGGAAGTTGAGACAGTTGGGCTTCAACCCCTCGTGCAAAAAATTATTATACCACAACATTTATAGACCGTTTACATGCCACATCTATACTGTCAAGTATATACTGTCATGTCTATACTGTGTGCCTGCCCTCCTATACAGTGTCTCGTACCTATTTGTGGTCTGCGTCCATCCCCCATGTTTGCACTTGTGTAATTAATCTGCACTTTACCCCTGTAGCTGTAGAAGTACAACCGCTTATGTGTATTATGTTGCACCGTGGTCCTGGGAAACATTTCGTATCATTGTATACGTGTATGGCTGGTATGACAATAAAGTCCCACTTGACTTGATGTCTGATTAAGCCATTGAGCACTTTTTGGTTGCAGTAGTATGGGTTCCTCTTCTCAGCTCCACCTCTAAAATTGTAATCTGGATTTACATCTTTCTCACTATTTGACTTACTGCTCACTTTTAAAGGCTGTTCTCTGTCCAAAGGAGTGGGTATGGGAAGTTCAGGGCAGTGTGGCACTGGGTCGATGGATGAAGTAAGGTCCGGAAACATAATAGCAGTTGCATTCTTGCCACTCCAACATTTGAAGGGCCCACCATGTAGAAAGAGCAGATGCTTGAGTGTTCAGTGGGCTCCCACCTAATTCTAAGTGCAAATGCAAACATCATGGCTCTCTTTTCCATTCTGTGTCATCCTGCAAGAGAGCGAAGTAAAATTATATGAAAAAAATATTTCAGCTGTCACTTATGTGTAAGAGATTCTTGCAGCATTTTACTTATATATTTTTTAAATAAATTGAAATCATTTGCCCGTCTTACCTTTCAGATGTTTTATTTGTCAGGCATGCCAAAATATGCCCTGAAGGCCTCACACATCTTAGCTTCCACAAAGTATTTTTTCATTCTTGTCTTGATGAATTCACCAAAGCCAGAGCAAAATGCATCTGCAAGATGCTTACAGTCTCTTGATGCCATCCAAGACAAATGCTGAAATATTTTTATTTAGGCAGCTGGAACTAAATTAAACTGGTGGGCTTAAGGCCCCTGTATTTGTAGTATTATTTATATTACTGGAAAGCTCTAGAATGCTCTACGAGTCTGGAAATGTTCAGGAAACTAGATCTGAAATGTTCTGGAAAATAACATATTGAAATGTACCTAGTTTCCAGAACATTTCCAGACATCTAAAAATTTCTAGAACTTTCCAGTGCTTTTTATCATAGTGAGTGAATTTGCATTCACAAAGTCAGAATAAAAACAGCACATTTTGACCTTTACCTTTTTTTCCCCCCTGAAATCTACCTGACTTTCTGTGAACAAAAATACCCCTGTTTTCATAATGGAAAAAAAAGTTTGGGGTATAATAGTAATTTTCTGTACTCTATACTTCTATGCAGTATAAGCAATTAGGAAATAATACCCTACCTAGGCACTAAAAACTGTAAGTGTAATTTGCATAATATGTGAAACCTATTTTTGTGAACTAATCCTAGGATTTTTGGTCAATCTTCATAATATTGCAGATGGCAAATTAGTTGGAAGAGTATGAAGCTCAATAATTATTAAAAACCTGTTGACATTTAGTATAAACAATATGGCTACCACACGTCAATCAATTCTAAGGAGGTGGAGCTAGTTTACTCAAGTAGCTGTAATTCATGATTGGCTGTATGGATTTGAATCAAACTGGAGCTACATGCTCAGTCCAAAGTTCTGAGGATGTCTGGAAAGGTTGGAGTGTGATCATACATAGGGGCAGAGTTTAAGTCCAAGTAGCTGTTTCTCACAAATCGTAGGACCAATCAGGCTGGAATTTGGCAGGGTGCATCTGTGTGCTGATCTGTAATTGCATCTGTAATTGGATTTGTTTTATGGTGCATCTGTATGTTGATCAGTAATTGCATCTGTGACTGGATTTTTTATGATCCCTAATACAGCCCATAAAAACATGGCTGCCATCAGTGAGTCAGGGTTTAGCAGGCATTTGACAAACATTAAGCTATCGTCATAAAACTTGAATGGTATTTTCAGGGAAGGACCTACTAATAGCTGATGCAATCTCACTCAAATTGGCCACTGGGGGCACTATTCATAGGGGTTGGAGTTACGTTCATATAACGTTTTTTCATAAACCAAAAGTCCAACTGTGCTGAAGTTTGGTGTGCTACTGTAACTGGATTTTTAATAATCACCTAATTACATCAAAGACATGACCACTTTCAGCCAATCAGCTTTCAACAGGCATGTTGAACAACTAGCATTGGACTGTCATCACAAAACTTGATAATTATCTTCATGAATGATCTCTTAATGGGTCTCCGTATCTTGGAAAGAACTGGTCCCTACAGAAGAAATGAGCCCCTCAGATTGCTGCTTGCAGCTATGTTTTTAAGTTTTAATACTTCAAAAATGTGCAGTCAATGACAGCTTAAAATCTGAAATCCATAGACCTCACCCAACACTGGGATTCTTCCCTGGTGTAGCTCTGCCAGGCCTTTACTGCAGCTTCAATTCCTTCTTTTTCTTGGGTCACTGGGCAACATATAAAAAGTACTGTAATTCCTACACCATATAACAAATTTGGAAGCAGATACCTCCAAACAAAGCTGAAAGCCTGCGCTTCATTATTTAATTTCAACTCCAATACATTGTGGTAGACAGTTGAATACTATATCTGCAATACACAATTAAACCCTGTCTGTTTGTAGGAGGATGCTGATGAGGAAGATGACGTTCTTGATCTGGAAGAACTCAAGTGCCGAACTAGTCAGAGTGTGAGTTTAAGAACTAGCAGCACTGTTTTCACTGTCTGAGCTAGGAAACCTGCACAAGACTGTCACAAAACATGCTCTGACTGACAGTTGAGTGTGAAACAAATCATAAATGAATCTTGTTTAAGGGAATAAACACATCTATTATACAGTGGCATACATGGATTTAGGGGTCTACTCCCATTCTTTCCTGCAGAACTCCTTGAGTTCTGGAACCACATGGTATCAGGTTGGATAAGGAAGCATTAGTATACTGTTATGATAAATCTCTCCACACACAGTCAGGTTTAAAACTTGGTTCTGACTTTACCACTAAAAAACATTCACAGGTCTGTTCTGAAGCCACTCCTGCATTAACCTGGCTGTGTTGTTTTGGATCATTATCACGATGCCATGAGTGTTCTTGAGTTTGCATAAGGATATCCTTGTATTTTGATCTGTTTGATCTACCCTCAATCTTGACTAGCTTTCCAGTCCCTGCTGCTGGAGAACATCCCCATAGCATGACACTGCCACAACTCTGTCAATGTAGGGACAGAATTGGGCAGTTGATGTATTATGCCTGGTTTCCTCCAGATGTAACACTTGGCATTAAATCTTGTTTTATCACTTTGGCAAACTCTGTGCCCTGTTTTGATGAGTTTGTCTGGATGGCAAGACAAAAAGATCTCTATGAAGAGTCTCACTGATTTAAAATGTCTTCCATTAATGAAAAGAGGCAAAGCTTTTATGTAGCTTTCTCTAGATCTGTGTTTTGACATAATCCTTTCTCCGGAGTTAATCATCAATTTCTTGTAACTTGTGTTTTTTTTATTTTTTTGCTCTGACATACATTGCCAACTGTGGGGCTTAATATTGATAACGGTGCAGTAGCTATAAAAAATTCTACCCACCCCTGTTAAAATTGCAGGCTTTTATGATGTAAAAAATGAAACGAAGATGTGTAAAAATATTTTCCAACTTTAATGTTATATAGCAGCCAACAAAATTCATGTGAAAAACAAATAAATGTTTTGGGGGAAAAAGATTAAAAAATACAACCTTGTTGTGCACACCAATTAATAATACTTTGTTAAAGCACCTTCGGCTTGTAATATAGCACATTGTCTTTTTGGATTTTTTGACAAGATTATACCAAGCACATCTAGACTTCGCAATTTTATTCCACTCTTTGCAAAAGTCCTTCAGATCTATCAAATTGTCAGGGGATCTCCTGTGCACAGCCCTCTTCAAGTCAAATATATAGATATATATATTCAAAAAAAGTGCACGTGTGAAACAGAAGACAACATAAAGTGCAAGTGTGCAAAATGTGCAAACACTGCACACAGTGCAGACATCATAGGACAAGACCAAGGGAGTTGAATGTATACATTTGTGTGTGTGTGTGTGTGTGTGTGTGTGTGTGTGTGTGTGTGTGTGTGTGTGTGTGTGTGTGTGTAAGGCCAGTCCCTGAGTGTTCAGGAGTCTGATGGCTTGGGGGAAGAAACTATTACACAGTCTGGCATGGAGGGACCGAATGCTTCAGAATTTCTTGCCACATGGCAGGAGGGTAAAGAGTGTGTGTGAGGGGCGTGTGGGGTCGTGCACAATGCTGGTGGCTTTGCAGACGCAGCGTGTGTGTTGAATGACTGTGATGGAGGGACGAGAGACTCCGATGATCTCAGCTGTTCTCACTATCCGCTGTAGGGTGTTGCAGTCCGATACGGTGCAGTTTCCATACCAGACAGTGATGCAGCTGCTCAGAATGCTCTCAATAGTCCCTCTGTAGAAGGTAGTGAGGATGGGTGGTGGGAGATGGGCTTTCCTCAGCCTTTGCAGGAGACACTGCTGGGCTTTCTTGGCTATGGCGCTGGTGTGGGGCAGTGTTAGCTCAGTGGTTAAGACATTGGACTAGTGATTAGAAGGTCATGAGTTCAAATCCCAGCACTGCCATGCTACTGCTGATGGGCCCTTGAGCAAGGCCCTTAACCCTCAACTGCTCAGTTGTAAGTTGCTCTGGATAAGGGCGTCTGCCAAATGACGTAAATGTAAATGTGTTGAGGGACCAGGAGAGGTTCTCCACCAGGTGAACACCATGGAATTTGGTGCTCTTAATGATATCCACAGAGGATCTTTCGATGTTCAGTGGAGAGTGGTCACTCCGTGCTTTTCTGAAGTCAATAATCATCTCTTTTGTTTTGTCCATATTCAGAGACAGAGACTTTGCACCAGTTTGTTAGCTGCTGCACCTCCTCTCTGTATGCTGACTCATTGTTCTTGCTGATGAGACCCACCACGGTCGTGTCATTAGCGAACTTGATGTGGTTTGAGCTGTGCATTGCTGCACAGTCGTGAGTCAGCAGAGTGAACAGAAGTGGACAGAGCACACAGCCCTGGGGGGCCCCAGTGCTCAGTGTGGTGGTGCTGGAGATACTGTTCCCAATCCAGACTGACTGAGTCAGTGTGCAGGAAACCAGCTTGAGATCCACCTAAAGGGTGATCAATGGAACTGGGATGCATCACAATACGTTTGATGTCTGATATAGTGTGATATATAAACGTAACATTGTGAAAACATATTTCTGGGTTTTACTGATAGATGTGATGTTCAATGAATTGGTGTGTGTGTGTGTGTGTGTATACTAGGTGTGTGGGCTGAAACCAGAGATGATCCTGGAGTCAGTGACGGATTCTGCAGAATGGAATCTGGAGGTAGAGAAGGTTCTGCCACATCTCAAAGTGTCTGTCCGCACAGACATTAAGGTTAGATCTTACATTTCCACAAATCACTTCTTACTTAAAGGGAACATGTCATACACTTTTCAGTTATTTTATAATAATATAAAATAACTGAAAAGTGTATGACATGTTCCCTTTAAGTAAGAAGTGATCCTTGAGATGCTTTTGTAAAGTTTGCAAATTTCTTTATTGAAAAAAGTGCCATGGTTCTGTTTTCTCGTGCCATTACAGTACCTTGCAGAACCATACCGTACAGTATAAGATTAAATATATAAATATGTAAATAGTTTTGCTCTGAGTGGCTAACTGTTTTTAAATGAGAACTCAGTTGCACCCATAGAATTAGTGGTGTGCATTTTGCGAATGAGTCATTCTTCGGACTGGTTCACCAGCACAACTGAGTTGTTCTTTTTTTTCTGATTGCTCCCAATCAGCTGCATACAATCGGTCAGAAACCCTTGGTATCACTGCACAATCAGGGCTCCAGACAAAAAAAAAATCATTGGGAGCTGCTGGCTCCTAAACCCAAGAGCCAAATGTTTTTTTAGGAGCCATAATCTCCATCTTGGGTTAACCTCGCACTGCCTTTTCTGTCTCCTGTCTGAGCTATTTGATCCATCTACTATTGTCTTATTCATCTTCTACTTAATAACAGAAGAATGAATGGAAATATGGAAAATATGAATATGAATGGAAGAATCACAGAAATATGAAGTCTGCAAATTTTTACTAACAAGCAATACTTCAAATCCAGAGTCACT
Source organism: Parauchenoglanis punctatus (assembly GCA_030068025.1). Classification (NCBI taxonomy): domain Eukaryota; kingdom Metazoa; phylum Chordata; class Actinopteri; order Siluriformes; family Auchenoglanididae; genus Parauchenoglanis; species Parauchenoglanis punctatus. The sequence continues at coordinate 259 of JAQQZU010000234.1, read as the reverse complement.
TCTGCATTGTCTTGTACATAATAACATGAATAAACAACACTAGAAATATAAACTGTTCATGAGTCTTAAACATAATAACCAAAATAAATAACACTATAAATATGAAATGTATATTATATATTTATATTTTATATTATATACAAATAGTATATAACTTGGCGGCACGGTGGTGTGGTGGTTAGCACTGTCGCCTCACAGCAAGAAAGTCCTGGGTTCGATCCCCGGGTCACCCAGGGTGCCTTTCTGTGCGGAGTTTGCA
>JAQQZU010000115.1:5000-17272 GCA_030068025.1 Parauchenoglanis punctatus | reverse complement strand
GTGTATATATGAAAAATTGTGGATCTCATTTTAATTTTGTAGAACTTGTTATGCATTTTGGAAAATTATGCAATTAGACCACCATATTAGACAAATTTCTAAATTAGATCTAAATGAAAATAGATTTAAATACAATTTAGTAACTAAAAATACAGCAAGTAGGTGTTCTCTTTACTGTTTACATTTTTTCTAGTCTAGACCAGGTCTGACTTTAAAATGCTTCTGCTAACATGGCAGCTAAGCGTCACCTCTTGACACAGGTCATTTATCATCTGGGAAACTCATTAATCACAGCCTGAATGTCCGCATGATTATCTTCCAACCCACAATGTTCACAAGGTGGTAAACCATACACTTCCACCCTTCCCACATGTCTTACACAATGCTAATTACTTCATGCCAAAGGTGCCTAGTGTGGATGCCATCCCATTTAGTGTAATAGAAAGCGTAGCCTTCTAGGGTTAATGTGTGTGTCACAGAAAAAGAGAAAGGACTACGGGGGAGACCCATCTCATTTAGCGAGTGTCAGTTCCCAATAATTAAAATGACCACAGCTATGAATAAATGGGGCAAGGGGTAATCACTACAACCATATGAGAGGAAGTAAGGGAAAGAAAAAAGAGACAATCGTGACTAGAAGTTGTTTTTACATAAATAACCAGACACCCCTAATTTAATGGGTCTCCGAGAGAGAGTCTATAGCATGTTGAGGTGTTCGGCTCGCATGCAAATATTATTTAAACATGAGGGAGAATCGAAAAGTAAAGGCAATTTTTTTAAATTATGCGATAGCTAGAACAAAGAGAAGCTAGCAAAACATATTTTCTCATACATTGCCTGTTGGTTAGTTCATACAGGGTTCAGCACTCAGCCTTTCGTTGAGTGGCAGCCATGAGGGCAGAAACATGGATGCTCCTTTGCGAGATTGCACCACTGAAGAACAACATTCATTTAGAAAATGAAGGGATCTATTCTGGCCCATTTCCAAGTATATGGGCAAACAGTGAACTGTGCAAATTATTGTGCATTGCTATGCAATGAACCTTAACCTTAAATCTGCAATTCACAGCAAGAGAAGAGAAATACTGTCCAAAGGTCTTCTGCACCATGACAATAAACATCCATAATACAACAGCGACAGTAGAGACAGTGCAACAGCTTGGGTTCAAACATGTTTCACATCTTCCTTACAACCTGATTTCAGGAGCAGCTGAAAAACAACTTCTCTACAGGAATACAGAAGCTAGTTGAATGATACAACAAATACATAGTTTTGCATGGGGACTTTGCAGAAAAGTGTATGTTCAATTAATCACAGTGATTTCTATTAAAGCCGTTAAATGTATTTTGCATTTACTTTTTCATTCTCCTCATAATCTTTGGGCAGCTAATACCAATTAAGACAGAATGATGTGGTGCAGTAACACTTGCACTGGTCTGTAAGAAGGTTATAAAATTCCCTTTCTATAGTATTAAATCTTTCTCATATAAACTTTATATCAAATTTTTTATAGATAATATAAAAGCTCTACTGAATAGAAACAATTATCACATTCCCTCAATCTATTGTTTACTTCCACTTGTGTACAGACAAATGATCAGGACAAATAATTTAGCACACAAGGCATAGACATTGGGTATACTCCTAGAACATTAAGATGGATGGTCCTTTTTTCTATTCTTTACTTTTTACTATTCTTTATCAGCTGCTGTATTTTCCCTTATTTTCCACACACCGATATTTTTTTCTTTTGAAAAATACAAATGCCTATAGTGGTTAAAGTTATAGCTGTAACAGAAGCCAATGAGCCAAGGAGTTGGTATAGAGGGGCAGAGGGGCACTGACCCCTGCTGAAATCTGATCGACCCACTGAAGCTCCCCTGTGCCATCACTAGTGTCCAGTCAGTCAGCTTAAAGATGAATGCAGTGCCACACCCGAACAGTTGGTGGCACTAATGCACAAATGAGGAATGCCCACTGTTAATAGAAACCAGAAATCCAGAGATAAGTGCACACGCTTATCACAGTTCTGCGCTCCATTCACAGTTTACTGTTTGCTTTGAAAAAGTTGCCTGTTTGTTGCAATAACAAAGACAAAACATAAGTAACATTAATTGTAATTTAAAACAGTAAACCAATAATTGTGAGCGCACTTATCTCCAGTGTGCTGAGTTTCAAAGATGCAAACGCAGTGTTTTTCTGTGCTCTCTTTGTAGTTTATGCTTGATTTAACCTCAAATCTGCACTCTCATGTAAAAAGACACTGATCTCCTACCATAGTTTACAATAGGATACCATATTGATTGTGGTTTCACCATACCATATTTTGGGTGTGTTGACACACGGCCCTCTCATGTGCAGTACAGATTTATTTGTTTATTTTCAGTAAATAGCGTTTCATGCACAAGAATATTTTTATGGAAGCAGCTGACATTGCAGGAGGAATTTGCAGCTTTATTTGCTGACTACAATCCACATTTATCAATAAAGTGAGAGTCAGACCCATTATTATTAATATTCTCCAGTGATTTGAAAATTGCACACGATAGTGTTCGGAGCCTGGGTGCAGTTAGCGATCACACTGTGCATGAGCTCAACCAATCCGGTGCCAATCACACTGGTCAATCGATCTTGTCTTTGGGGATCAAACACTCCCTGGAGTGGTTCGGGACACCTAGTGTGAGTACGCCCTCAAACATTTGATGAAGAAAAAAAACATTTGCGTAAATTTGATGTAAAATACCAATCCATATCCTCTGCAGTTGTTTCTTGCTGCTGCTCTTGCTGTGTGTGCGCGTGTGTGTGTGTGTGTGTGAGGTATTCATTTCAAACTGACAGTGTTAATGGTTTGAAAAAGTTAAAAGCAGTTAAATTTTCTGATGTAAAACATTCGATTTGTGCTAATATAATGTAAAATACCCATGACTTTAAAATACCTATGTGCATCCTCTGAAGTTGCTCACTTGCAGTATAAATAGGCTAAATACTTACAAAAGGGATTGTGTGCATGGGTGGTGTACATATACTTGGCCCCTCTGTGTAAAATGTGGCCCATTTATGGCCCCCGTCTTAGAAAAATCCTAGATCCGCCATTGACTTTGACCAAGTACCAAAAACCCAAGAAGGCATTCAGGTTTGTTATACTCATGAGCCATGATTCCATCCAATCATATTTTATTGAAGACGATAGTAATTCACTTACACAATGTTAGCTCAACTCAGGAAGAGACATGATATTAGACTGAGATGAGGCTTTGCCAGTGTGGAAAGTGGCTAATCTGGAGGAAAGGGATATCCAACAGATACAAGACCACCCCAAGCACACATGCACACACATCCACACACCACAGTGGAAGAAAACCATGGAGATTCAGATGCAGTCACACAAAGGAAGTAAAGTCCCACCCCCAGAAAAAAACAGCCTCCACCACTTTAGACCTCAGCGTCTAGGAATGAACACACACAGAAAAAAACAAATGCACAAAATATGTTATGGGACCACTCACTCAACAAACAATACTCACCTACAGGACCCAAATGTTGAAGCACTCACACTGATCACCAGCACGTATAACTAAAAAGGGCATCCTATTAGTAAGAGTACCAAATGAGTAATGGCCAGTTCACATACAAAATAACAAAATACAGAAGGAAAACAAAAGCAAAAAAAGAACTAATACAGTGAGCCAACGGCTTGAGTAATGGTTATCAACTGCTATAAAAAAAGACACTAAACAGGGAAATTGCAGTTACATAAAACAATTAGACGTCAGTCAGTAAATAATCCTGTAGGCCTTACACGCGCACACACACCTTACTTATACATAGGGAACCAGCATGACTCCTGGTTGTGCTAGCACCATCAGCCAATCATCAGGGGTAATTGGTGGCAACCACAACAAAATAAAGAAGGGGGAAAAAAGGTCATTTTAATGGAAAGTAAATACAAATAAAGAATAAAAAAGCAAACACTCCAAAGCATAGACAAATGAAAGCAAAGCAGCTCTCAAAGACAAGCAGAGGAAACAGAAAAAAAAGCAAACAAAAGAAAACAAAGCACCAAACAAAGCAGAGCAGCAGCCTTCTTGTAGTGTAGGCGAAGGCGACAGACAAAGTTCTGAACAAAGCTGCAGAACACCAAACCCAGACCACACTCTCTGTAACGCATGAAAAAACTTCAAGTTAAAACCAGAGATATTAAAATAAGTAAAATTGATGCCAAAAATTCTTCATACCGATCAAGCAACATCCAAGCTACTCTCAGGAATAAAAAGATGATATATGCTGTTTATCTGGCTACGGGTGAAAACTGACAACAAGCCATTAAATAAAAGCTTCTGACCAAGGATTCACCATGAACACACTGGAAGTTGCTAGTATAAACACAACATACATTGGCATTTACTAAACACACCGTAATAAAATTACATTTTGAAGAAAATTAATGCAAATACCAAATACAATCCATGAGATTATAACTTCCATGAGAGAGAATCTCAGGGTTATATCTTCAAACATACCAACAAGATTGATTTGCTTTTAGGGGGTAGAATTCACTTTATACTAGATGGTCCAAGGTCAGTGCTGAAGGTTTTTAGAAGGTTACTTCTAAATCATGAATAGTTATGGATATCATCACTCCTGTGTCAGTTAGGGCTGTGCACTGCTGGCCTCTTAACAGTATTTTGGCAAGGCACAATTATCCATGGTTCGCTGAGTGCAGGGTGAACATTCAGGTGCTGATACTTGCGATGTCCTTGCTATGCTCATTTTCTTCTTACAGCTTCTGCTTTTCTAACTACACAGCACTTTCATCTTTCTATAGCATTGAAAAATGTGCTTCTATAACAGACTACAGTGATATTGTTAGTCATAAATTGGTCAGATTTCTTGTCTAATTTGATTGGTTTGCTCCTCAGAACTCACTCAAGTGACAGAATGTTGCCATATTTAAATAATAGAAAAGTTAACACCCTGGTATAATGAGAATTCTTGCATTTTCAAACTAGCCATTTGAATGCTAGAACATAAAAAATAGCAAACTTAACAGGAAGTGTAGTATATATAAAATTGGTAAGATAGTGGTAGTGGTAAGACATTGTTAATTTTGTCAGTTTTGTCAGGACAAACACATGGTGCTGGTCTGAATGACATAACATCTTATATGAAAATAGTGGTCATCACCATGCTATTTTCACTAATTAACTAGCAAAACAGTAACAGAATCATGGATAACTCCAAATAACTCTACAAAGCAAAAACACTTGCATCCCAGTAAATAAATAAATAAATAGATAAACTTTCCTTGTAAATTAAGAACTAAACAAATAAGTTACCAAACTAGCACACAGGACAGCAATAAAATTAACTAGGAATAATGTAGTCACAGATACCAACAGGATGTCATAGCAATGGTTTTAGGATATTTTTTCCCCCATGATATAGTTAAAAGCATTAGACAGCATATTATACCTTCAGCATATCTGGCCAAAAATGAGGTGCTTCCTGGCTTTCCATTCCATTCCATTTTCTGTTTCAGCATACCTCTCTCTGAATACCAAAAAGCATGAAGGTGTATTTAATATTCTGCCACTGTGCTGAAGCCTTGACCCTGTTTTGTTCTTCCAGTACTGGCCTTTCATCCTCTCCTCTCTCATTGTTATGCCTTTTGTCAAAGCTGATAACTGTAACCATGAAATACTTTGTGTTCCATTTCTTCATACACTCAATCTGCTCTAGGACTCAGATCAAGGGCATATCCAGTAACCTGTCAACCCACTAACTGAGGTCAATGAAATAAATCTGGATTGCTAGGATATCTCCATATTAATAATGAGTAAATCATAATTTGACTACAGAGCAGGCCTGAAATAAAACAGATTTGACAAGTGTCAATTTTAGAAATACATTATATGGACAAAAAATATATGATCATCACAGCCACATGTGAACAAAAAGTTCGCCAAAAAGTTGACACAAAGGTTGAGACACAATTTTCTAGAATATCTTTGTTTGCTGTAACATTAAGATTTCCCTTCACTGGATCTAAGGGACATAGCCCAAACCTGTTCCAGCATGACAGTGTCACTGTGCACAAAGGAAGCTCCATAAAGTCTACATTTACACCGCAAGCCTCATTGCTCAATTCTGATTATTTGCTCAAATCAGATTTGGCTATCGTCACAGTTCACATTCATAATTACAAGTGACATGTATCTGACTTCAATAAGAACACACCAGTCCTCTGAAATGGCACACATGCACACACTAATATGAGTTTGCACAAGTACTGCATCACCTGCAACAAAAACATACTTGGTAGATGACTCATGGTATTAAAACCTACGAAATGGGTGCTCTAGTAGCTTATGTATGCATCACATTTTGCTCTGAAGGATGGCAAACAGTTCATCAGCTATAGCTGTCCTCCACTGTGGTTTGACTGCACTGCCAGTGTTATAACAATTTGTGTAACCTTGCCAAAAATGCTACTGGAGTGAGAATAAATGCTTCTGATACTGGAGAATAAACTCAATTTTAGCCGCAGCCCTTAACCATACCCTAACCTGAACCTTAACACTTAAAGATTAAAGTTAACACAAAAATCTTAACTTTAAACCTAACACGCAACTTCTAAGTAGCATATCTCGATAGGTAGCACAAATCGACCAAACACCATGCTGGCTGATGACGTCAGCGCTCAGCTGATGTGTACAGGCAAAAAGCCGCAGGAATTCTGATCTTAGCATTCTCGTTGAGGTCGCATGGCTGGAAATTGGATACGTATCAGCTTTAGGACCATATATAAAAGAAACCAATTTCAACACTGCCATGCTGATATGACTTAAATCTGAATTTTTGCCTTAATGTGACACAGACCTGATCTTTTCAGGGCTGTGTGGATGCACAAATCTAATCTTTTCAAATCAGATTTGAATCACTTTCATATGTGGTCCTAAATCACACTGCAACCCTTATTGTTCAATTCTGATTTTTTTATTCAAATCAGATTTGCCTATCATGACAGTTTACATCCATAATTACAAGTGACTTGTGTAATGAATCTGTCATTAATGAGAACGTGACTGTTCTCTGAAATAGCATGCATACACACAGTGATACGATTTGCACGAGTACTGCGTCACCAACAGCTAAAAGCATATTTGTGAGACAAGTCATGATATTAAAACTGACAAAATGGACATGCTAGTCACTAATGTATGCATGGCATTTTGCTCTGGAGGACGGCAAATAGTTCATCAGCTGTGGCACTCCTCCATATTGTTTTGCTGAATTGTCGGTGTCCTGACTATTTGTTGTAGCTTGGCAAAAATGCGACCATAGCATGAATAAATACTGCTGATAGAAGAGAATAAACTCATTTTTAGCCCCAACACTTAACCAAACCCTAACCTTAACCTTAACAGTTAAAGCTTGAAGTTAACCCTAAAATCTGAACTTTAACCTAATATACATCTGATACGTAGTATATTTTGAAAGGTAGCACAAATTGCCAGAACATCGTGCTGGCTGATGACGACATGCTCAGTGCAAGCAAACAGGCAAAAAGCCACATGAATTCCAATCTGAGCATTGTTATTCAGGTCACATAGCCACAAATTGGATACACATCAGATTTAGGACCACATATGAAAGTTACTCAATTCTGATTTGAAAAGATCAGATTTGCATGTCCACACAGCCCTGAAAAGATCAGATCTTGGTCACAGTAAGACAAAAAATCTGATTAGAGTCACTTCAGCATGGCAGTGTGTATGTAGTCTAAGTGACATGAATGAGAACAGTCAGATCAGAATTCAAGTGGCTTTTTTGTCTGTCGTCATCAGCCAACATGGTGTTCTGCTGATTTGTGCTACCTATTAAGATATGCTACTTAGTGGTTGCATGTTAGGTTTAAAGTTCAAATTTAGGGTTAACTTTAAGCTTTAAGTCCTAGGGTTAATGTTGGGTTTAGATTAATTGCTGTGGCTAAGATCGAGTTTATTCTCTGCTATTGGTAGCATTTATTTGTGCTAGAATAGCATTTTTCATCAAGGTTGCACAAATTGGCAGAACACCGGCAATGCAGCAAAACAATAAATGGAGGAGAGCTACAGGTGACGAACTGCTTGGCATCCTCCAGAGCAAAATGCATACATTAGCTACAAGTGTATCTATTTTGTGTCACAAGTATGTTTTTTGCTGTTGTTGAGGCAGATGATGTGTGTGAAAATGTATCAATGTGCACATGCATGCTGTTTTAGAGGACAGGTGTATTCTCATTCAAGTTAGATGTAAGTCACGTATAATTATGTATGTGAACTATCAAGATAGGCATTTCTGATCTGAGCAAAAAATTGGAGTCGAACAATAAGGCTTGTAATGTGAATGTAGCCGTTTTTACTATATCAGATTCTCAGAGGTCAAAAGTTAAAAAACTTGATTAGTATTTGTGTGCCTTGTCTATAAATGGCTTACCTTGTAACAAGTGCTTTGGGTAGCCTTACACAAACTTCTCACAATACTTTTCCAGAATTTTTCCCATTCCAAGTCCACAAATTTAATATGGGTTTTAGGTCAGGGCTATGTGATGGCCACTTCTTTACTTTCATATTGATGTCTTTAAGCCATTTTATTACAACTCTGGATGCTTAGGATCACTGTCCTGCCAGAAGACCCATTTGCAACCAAGTTTTAAGTTTCTGTTTGAGGTGTCATGGCATTGCTTCAGTTTTCCTAGTTAATTCTCCTTCATGATGTCTATTTTCCAGTGTTCCAGGGGGTTTCTCCTTTGCACAAGAGCCTTTAAGACCAAAACTACATAGGATTCTCTTAATAGTGGCGTTACATGCATGATTGGTGCACGATGCCTCCAACTCTGAGACCAGTTCCTTTGATGTCCAAAGTTTGTTCATCCTTGTGAGTTAATTTGGACTTAATTCCTGAATGATGATGTATCTGTGTGGTCTAAACTATTTTTTGATTTGCATATATGTAATTACTTGTACACAGCTGTTCCAAGTTCCATCATTTGTTTTGGAATTGCTCCTAAGGAAGAACCATTTGTAGACGTCCACATTTTTTCCCTGGTATTGGTTAAGTTGGGGTTGTTTGGAAAGGTATTGTAAGATCAAAATCTTGTTCTTTTCCTTTTAAGACATTTTCTGTTTGTTTGTTTTTTGTTGTTGTTATTTGTTTTTTTCTGTTTAAGAGACATTTTCTTATTGTTTTGCTCAGGTCTTTGTCCTGAATGACATAAGTGTACTCTGACTTAATGTAGTATAAGGTATCTTGAGAACATATCATCCTTGTTCTTCTTCCATCCTTGCTGTATCTTACTCATGCAAACTGCTTAGCTGTCATGATTCATTTAATTTAAATGTTTTATTTGTTCATCTATAACCTTGGAAATGTACCCTGACATATGCATCTTCATGCATAAGTACTTCTAGATTTCATGTAGTAAATTCAGACTGAGTTCTAAACACAACCCTGTGTCTGTTTGCTCATTCTCCAAGCATGTGCTTGTCAGACAGAAGGAGAGAGAGAGAGAGAGGGGGGGGGGGGGGGGGGGTATTGCTAAGAGATTTAGATAGAGATTGCGTAGAGATTTGAACCTGAAAAGAATCTTATACATATATTACTAACATTAAACAATTTACTCTGACAGACCACTCAAAAGTAGCTGTTTGAAAATAGCACAGCCTTTTCCAAAACACTGGAAGTTTAACTCAGTCACCATCTTTTAGGCTATACATAGTGAGCATGCAATTGCATTAGTAGAATGACAACCCATTACTGAACATCTTGAGTAAAATAAATTGCATTTCATTCTGTGAACATATGAGGCATATCTAGTTTTACTTTATGTTTAGTTCAGAAATCACAATCTTTGTTTTTATTACAGAGTGCTGCAACAATTCCTTGAATCCAGTTCATTAGATTTTTTTTCCTTTTAGTGTGACCTTATAAATGACTCAGAGCACAATCCAAACATACAGTAGCACTGAGCAGTTGAAAGGCCAACAGGGCCCAAATGTTGCTCTTGGGCAGTCCTATAATTTAAACTCACAGCCTTCCAGTTACTAGCACAGAAGAGCTTGAGGACTAAGCTACCACTATTAGCATACTCTGGCATACTCTGTCACCATTAATGGGGGTTGTCCTGGCTGTGAGTTTATATGGCTCCCACCCACTTCTTGATGCCATCAACCTGTACTATGTAAAGTAAACTTGCATCAGTGTGTTTTAGTGTTTTAGAATGTGAAAGCTTGATAATGGTAAAGAAAACAATATTGATATGCGTAAATTAGTGTACTTTCTTAGATCCTCCTAGAATCATAGAGTGGCATGAGATGAGTTGCAATGATGCCAGTTTCTTATAAATTGTTGGTATATATGTGAATCCTTGTAAGTCCTTTATAGCTTGGGGAGTGGAACACTCAGTGAGTGGAACCTTGGTTTTGTCCTTCACCCTATTATGTTATAGCCCAGGAAGTTGACCTGAGACTTGAATCTATTTTTTTCCACTTTACCAAAGATGTTGTACTTCATGAGTTGGCCAACACCCTTTTGTGTAGTGGTGCTGGGTTAAGGATGTCATCTTTGTAGGCTATAATAAAGTTAACAAAAGTCTGAAACACAAAGTGGTTATGGACCAGTCTGCATGGCATTGTGAAATATTCACAGTAACTTGAGACCATGCTGATGGTCATCTTCCATTAGTCTTGCTTTCTAATTCAAACTAAGTTGTAGCCACTTCAAAGATCAAGTTTAGTGGCTCTTTTCAGTTGTTTTAGAACTGAGTACACCAAAAGCAGTGGGTCTATTTCACTGTGATTTACTTCAACGCACAATTTACCTTGTTGCCACTACTTACCTCATTGAACTCAGCGTAACGTGTGGTTACTTAAGAACATGGTCCAGATTGAGCATCCTTTGTACTGGGTAAGACTGGATGTTGGACAAAGCAGAGGGTTTCTACTCTGCAATATAAACTCTAGGCGATGCCGACATTCTTTAATGGTTAAGTGATTTGCATGAGACCCAGAAAAGTGTTTGTGTTATTTACAGGAGTAGCGTGATTTCAAACACATCATTAGTAATCAGTGGAGTATAAGTGGGGATACAAGCTTGACTTGAGGTCTCGATGTGGTGAGTTTGTGGACTGAGGATCAAGAAAGTTGAAAGTAAACTCCTGGCTCTTGGGGCTGGTGGGTCAGAAACAAATTTATCACAATGTGATAAACCATCTTTTACAGAGTATGCTTTATTATATAAAATAAATTGCAATTACACTCTAAAATATCCTAGCTAAGTAAATTATGGACATGCCAATTCAGCTAAAATGTTTCTTAGATTTATTTCAAATAGTGGAGGTCAATCAATATAAAAGCACAAATAATAGCCAGTTTACTTTTTTTTCAGTTACCATGATTAAAATACGTCTCATCTTTTGAAAGATGATTTTTAATCACCTTTCTCCTTAGGAGTAATGTCATTCCTCTTTTCTCCTTTACCCATACATTCGTCAAACCCTCACTGTGCTCTTTCAATCCTTATGCTCAGCAGGATTAAATGTGTTAAAGGTTAAATGTTTTTTAAATTCAATGGCAACCATTTACAGCAAAAATAAACATGTCGGACAAAATGTGTATAAACTATCAATAATTTCTCATGCACTTCATTACAGTCCTCATGTATCAACAATAGTGCATAGTTTTCTAAGACTTAAGTTTAGATAAGGCACAGAAAGGTAACATATAAATACAGCCTAATTTACTGTGGTATGAAACTCCATAATATTTGTTTCCATATCCCTGGTTATTCACAAGGTCTTGTGCTGCTATTTAATAATGCAGTAAAAGTGAACAACTCTCCTCAACACATAAACCATTTTTTCAATCAGTGTCAATCTACTGATTGGTAGAGCACTCCATGTCTGAAGGAAAAGAAAAGTAAATCCTAACTTGTCATCTACCTGCACTATGTGACAAGTCATATACCTGCAGTCACTAAAAGGAAAGTGAATGTATTTGTGATTCTAAATACTGGATTTCAGCTTTTTATATATTTCAGTAAGAGAGCTTAACTAACTCTCTCAGTGGGAAGATAATGGGGTTTCCTTTCTTGAGCACTTCTCCTAGCTCTCTCATGGTGTCTTCATCACTTTACTTACAAGAAAAACGTCTGTTTCTCTTTCTCTACTATTGTAAAGATTTAACATTATCTTTGTCCCCTTCCCATTTTCTCTCCCCATTTATCTACATAT
>JAQQZU010000040.1:0-17289 GCA_030068025.1 Parauchenoglanis punctatus | reverse complement strand
GATTTCATGCCAGGCCCAATAAAAAAAGTGTTCCTTTAATTTTTGTGAGCAGTGTATATATATATATATATATATATTCATAAGTTTATATTCAGAATTCATATACTTCTATGAAGCTGCTTTGTGACAATGTCTGTTAAAAGCACTATACAAATAAATATTTAATTTAATTTAATTTAATCTTTTGCAATTAATAATTAGCTACTGCTTTATGAAGGTATCATTATATTATGACTGTATTTGGTGAGACACATGACTATTAACTGATTATTAAGTAACACATGAGATCACGGCAATGTTTCAAAATATAAAAGTACAACAATCTGAACTGGTGACAACATATCACGTTATTGTGCTGTTTTTCAATCCTTGACCACAATGCTCACCCAGGCATTTCTGTCCCATCAACTACAAAGTATCAGGTAAGGATCGGCTGCCCCAGTTCGTCTGGGACGATGGCAGGCCCGCTGCAGATGGCTGAAAGTTGAAATCCATGGTTTCTACCTATTGAGGTAATTAACACATGACCTCACATTGTCAGTTTGACCCTTTATAGCGGACTTAATTAATAGAAATTCAGATATAACTTAGTCTGTAAGAATTATAGGCTCCTCATTTTTTGCTGATTTGTTTGTCATGTTTGTCATGATTCACACATTCAACACATGCATTAATGTAAGCTGATCAGTATTGTAAAGGGTTACCTATCGACTTATAAAATATGTAAAAAAAAAAACTAAAAAAAAAACGAGATACATTTCATTTACACAACAGATATTGTATGTGTTAAAATAATGATGATATTTTTCCTTCCAATTCTGTTATGAAACTTTATTTACTGTAACCTGATAAATTCTGTGCGGCACACCGGCTAACAGGGATAAGACCCTTTTCTCTCTTTGAAGCAAAACTACATAAAAATCATTCCATTTTTTTACATTAACATTGTTTTTATTGGATTTTTTTTTTTTTTGAGCAAGAACAGCACCATCAATGGTTATAAATAAAAATACACAAAATGGTATAAAGTAGAGGCTGGTGCTGATTTCTTTCTTACCCATAAAGTAGATTCATGCAGCTACTCTTGGTAAAATCCCCTCTTTAACATTTGTGGTTAAATGCACATGGAAACATCCATAAGATATAATCAGAAGCAATTGAAAACAGACATGCAGTAAATACACTACAGTGGTAGATGTAAAATATGAACAAGGTGGATTACTTTCCCAATCACCATTTTAAAATGCCTTTGGAGTAACGTAGAAGTGAATAGACTAAGATACCATTGTCCGACATTGTCAAACAATGCAAACAAAAGGAGGGCAGAACAATAAGTTTTGTGTGGTTGAATGAAAGAGCTGGCTAGGAAGAAACACAGCATTTCTTTTTATCATGCTTTCTATTCGGAGACATAGCATGATTATAGAGTTGAACACTTACAATGGAAAAACAGCAATCACCAATGGTGTTGCTTATGTCTTTAAATGGTCTTTCTACATACATGTGTAATAGTTTTATGAATAGAAATCCTATGCTAGAAGGTTCAATCATAATGAATTCATAATAGTAATGCAGAGTTACTGAAAGGCAGTGGACTTTTTCATTCAATATCTTAACCAGACGTCACTGCTCATATTATTCCAATATAATGTACAAGTCATGGACCTATTCTTATGGGACTTGGGGTTATTCGTGTAAAATGGATAGTAACATCGGACAATGATGCACCTAGTAAAAAAGGGAAGTTCTCCATGAGATCTGGACTCCTGCCTTGCAGCACAATCATTACTTAGACAGCAAGATCCCAGAGATGGACAATTCAGAGGTGGCAGTTATTTATAGTTGATTCTGGACTGGATCTCTCCTTAATAATCTTAAGTGGTGGCAGACGTAGCATACACTCACTGCATGAAAAACCTCCGCTATATCAACTCAAAGGCACAACACGCAAAGCAGAATCGCAAATTGAGGCATTGTCGAATGCAGGGGGCAACCGTCATGACTAAGGGTCTCATGACAGCCTCCCTCATTACCCGTGCCCAGTCGAGCCCTCATCTGAACCAGACAGCTGAGACACAGTAGGCATGAAAACTCAATTCAGTCCACACTAACAATACATGGATTGGGAACAGGAACATTGTACATGAAAGAATTGAGAACAGTTGAAGTTTGAATTGAAGTATTGAAGTTTTTGTTATGCCTCAGGCCTATCACACCTACACTTGCACAGATGATGTCTGAGAATTTCCAGGTATTGTTAACTGACAACTTTTTAACAGTATAGCAGTAAAAGGAAGCATATCTCCCACTGTTAAGGGAAACTGTCTGAAGTGGGGTGCTTTAACAGATAAGGTCAGCCAATTTTTGAAACCTCTTCAGCCATCTTCAGTCTTATTTGTAATCATTAAATGGCTATGCATAAACACTTTATCCCTGTGTTTGCCTAATGAGCAAAGTTTCAAACTGAAATCTCAATTACCGTGTGCTTCAAATGGTGCAGTATAATGCCACCCAGCCCTTATCCGTAAAGTATGAGGGAGGCTGACTGAACGTGATCTGCAAATAAATAGCAGTCCTACTGAAAAATGATAAAGAAATAGGCTGAGACACTCCTCTAGACGCCACTGTTTGGCAGATACAAGTATTCACATGACACGAGCTTAAAAGAGACTCATTTTAATCACACAAATGAATATAATCCTTGGCTCAGGAGCCAATCGGGGACTTCAATGTGAATATGGACAATCAGGAGTTGAGTCACAACTTGACTAACATGACTAAAACTTTATGAAAAGACTTGGTTTGCGGTGTAACTTAATGATACAATCTGTATGCCCAATCAGTGCTCCAAATTCCTGTATCTGTATTAATATATAAACTGAAAGTGGCATGGCATAAACTGAAAGGATTTAATAATATAATCCCTAATTCAGACTGTGGCATGAATGCAAAACAGTAGTGCAGCCATGGGGAAATGAGAGATTGGCATTACTAGCCCATTACTATGAAAGCGAGTTAAATATGTAGTACGTAGGGTTAAATACTCATCTATTTGAGGAGTTAACGCATAGAGAAGGCATTCTGGGGGTAATCAACCCAACAGCACACAACAAACAGGTTCCTATATACTGTAGATCCCTTTAAGAAGCTGAAGAACCTTTGAGGGGCCCTAATTTATGAATGTATAATCTGAAACAGGTAGCCCAGCAGTTTAGTTAACCCTCCCACCCAACACATCCTACCCTGGGAGTTGTCGTTGGGGTAATTCACTTCCTGGTCATTACAGTAAAACATTTTAGACATTCAGCCAAGGTATATGGGGGTATACATCTACAGCAAGATCTCCATTATACATCTGGGCCTGTGGGCTGCCAAAGCACTGGAGGCTAGACACAGAAGGCACCATTTGTGGTGCAGTTGCTTTAATGGTGGCGAAATGGGAGCATGTAAACCATCAACAACCACTGGAATAATTTCAGAGCAATAATGAAGAACTGCAAGATGTTAGCAGAGCAAATTTTGCTTGCAGACACAGGGTAGCCCGTGATGAATGATTGCATTCATACTACACACATAGACATCCACCTACATGTATCAGCACACTACTGCCTGTACAAAGGCACACACCAATCCCATAAGCACCAATTCCGAATAGCTAATATATGCAAGACTTTTTTTTTAACATTGTTCACTGAGCAGTGTTCATTGTGCACTAATTAGGAAAAGAAGCAGTGGGTGAAAGTTTAATAACTAGCAGACGATATGGAAGATTCTGATAAACCAGAGTATGGAGAGATAAGGCAAGGGGCAGCAGGAACGAAAATGGTTTAGGAATGTGGAACAAGGAATAGAAAAAACTACCAAACAGTTACGAAGGACAGATAACTTCAACAGTTAATGAATTAGCTGAAGTTGCACTGACAAAAGAAGAGATAAGGATAGGGTGATGATCATAAAAACCAAAGGCAATGAAATCTGAAAATATGAAAGGAAATTTGTGTGTGTGTGATGTATGACACAGGGTTAGAGAAACACTGGAATTGTAATATATTGCTCCTTAGGTTAAGTACAATTATCAAGAACAAAGAACATATCATAAAAAATCTGTTATAAAACTTAAGAAATGTTGTCCATCACATATCGAAGAACACTGATGCCCCCTGCTGTGAGGAGATACTGAATGCACAAGCTCAGGACATCCTTTGCATGCAAGCTCCATTCAGGGTTCCTCTAAACGCTGACAAAACAATGAATTCATCAGCATTTATCATGCTGGTCCGCAATGCATAATGCAGGGATTAGAACTGTATAAATGATGACGATTGCTGAATAGGTCAGATCTTGGCTAGCCAAGCAAAGAGTCTGTTCAATTCCTTCACTTCCTTCACTGCAGATTTAATATTACAGAAATTTATTATTGATTATGCACTCAAACTCCAAAGAGAACATCATGTACCTAAGGGAATCTTTGTATATTTATGGCTCCACACAATGAGAAGAGACAAACCACATACACATGCAAACAAAGCATGTGTGGACTACAACTGATTAATTTGCCTAGGGTCTAGGGTTTGATTGCAAACTCTCGGTCTGTCTGTTTCAGCTCATTACTTTATTATCAAGACGTCCTGAAACTGAAGCGTTGGAAATAAAGCTGTGTTTAGCATTTAAGTTAAAAAGCCCTGCTCTAAGAAAATGTTTGCTATATAAAAAATGCATTTGTTCATTAAGGGCTGGTTATCATGTCAGACAGGATTGCTAAAATCTAATATCCATCAAAAGCTTGACAACAAAACTATTAGGATTTGAGCAACGTATTACATCATGAGGTCTCAGTGGCACAATAAGAATGATGTTGGGGAAATTATTACGCTTAATGGCAGATATGCAGTCGTGTTCATGATTTCTAATTCTGTAATGCGCCACTGGGCTCATACTGTTCTTCCTCTGAATACCAGAGTAAACAGAAAAGCTGTCTGCCTTGCATTCAAAACAAATAAATAAAGTTATCATTCTGTAGCTGTCATTTGTGTAAAATGTTCCTTGAATGGACAATGTGCTGGTTGCTTTGCCTTTGGTTGCTTGGGTCTATCAACGTTCAGTTTCTCATTTATAGGCATTTTGGGGAGGGGAAAAAAAGGTTCCTGATTCCTGTTATCCAGGGGGCATGAACCCATGTGGGGTCACTTGATTTACAAGTTGGGTCATGAGCGGAAGTAGCAATCTGAAAGTAGCAAACAAACTATGTATACCAACTTTCAATGAGAGAAAAAAAGATGCAGTCTCAGAGCCAGTGAGCCCGCAGCACAGAAGAACAGCCAAATATAAAGTTCATTTAGCTGATCAAACTAAACATACAACTATCACTACCACCTCACTGTTTAATTTGCTTATAAATAAGTAGTAAGGTAATAAAAATAAATAAGATAATAAAATAAATTTCTCTCATCAATCTTTCAGCTGTGCAAATTATTCAATTGCAGCTTTATTAAAATCAGATGTTATTCAGAAATTGTATATGGAATTGGTGCAATTATGATGGTTTCTGCTTGGTGATAATTGCACTCCAAATACACATTAACCACCTAGTTACTTAAATAGCTAGCAAAATAACAGTGTAGATTAAATTTGCTAAACATATTCTTTGTAATCGGGGAAAAGACTGAAAACTATGGACTAACATGATGTCCGTGTTCATTTTGAAAAGAAATTGAACTGTGTTCAATATAGTAAGTGTGGTTTCCATCACACACATACAGTTCTGTCCACTGGTCTCAATGTTGACCACCTGGTGCAATAATAACCTTATGGAGATAAATGATTGGGTCTATTTTCTAGATTTTGCCCAATCAATGAAACCTCAATAATTTTTTAATCACTGGTCACTTAAAAGAGATCATTAGTATTTCAACCAAATTTAAAGTAGAGCTATAGAGTTTAAGAAGATAAACGTATGTTGAATGGATGATATAATGAATATTGTCTATACAACCTTATGGATGAGCCACCACTGTAATGTACTGAACTCTGGTCTCCAGATTCTCAGTTCTGAATTTTATCAGCTATTAACCTCAAATATGTTCAATAATATGTTGGTTCATGTTAGTAATTCTGGGTACATTGATGTTATGAATGTTGGTTAATGCACATGTTCATTATTTGGCTTATTTGGTTTTCATCATAAAATAATACATAAGTTAATACACATGTTAGTTATTTTATAAATATTACTTGTGGTGTATTAGAACCTTAGTAAATTCCTTGTTCATGTTACATAACGAATGCGTTATATAATGCCAGTTAAGGGATCCTTAATGTAAAGTTTTACAGTAAAAATGTAAGGTCTTGTGCTTGGCAGTCCCAGATGAGGCCTGTCAGCTTCATCACAAGATGCCAACTGCAGAAGAAGAAAAAAAAAAAAACAGCTTGCCTCAGGGTGGATCAAATCTGGGACCTCCTGACAGGTTTCAGTGTGAAGCGTTTCTCACCCTCTCTATTTTGACATCTCGATTAGAATATTGTGAGTGTTTGTGTTCATGTCAGGCCGGCGGCCATGCAGAGACCAACGGATGGAGTACTTAGCCATAAACACCACTGGCAGTGAGCCAGGTAGATTAGCAAGCTAGAACTTAGACAACATGTTTATTTTCATGCATTCTTTTGTCCTTTACTCTTTTCTTGCACTCTGTTAAATGGCCAAAATTATATTTTGGCAATTTACTATTTACTGCGGAAACACATAAGGTTAATACTCTAGAATTAATACTCTAGAAACTACTAGTGGTTGAATTCCTATGACATTTAAATTGTAAAGTTCTCCTTGCCCTTTTTTTGGATGAATAATAGTCTTGCTTATTTGTGCATTTTTGCCTGATTTCACCTAATCTAATGGTAAATGTTTCTCACCTTAGTCTATGCATGCATTACTTGCCAGCCTCTGGCCTACCAGCCATACACCATTATTGAGGAAGTGGTGGCTCAGTAGGTAGGCTGTAGGCTGCTGATCAGAAGGTTATGAAATCAAACCCCAGAACTACAAAGCTTTCTTAGCGGTCCCTTAGCTCCGACACTGACTTCCATACAAGCTAGGATAAGAAAAGAATTTAACCGGCTGTACATGTATGCGTGACTGTCTTTCTTCTTCTTCCTATTTTTATTATTATTATTATTATTATTACTACTACTACTACAACAGAGTTCCTTAGACAGGAAATATAACAATAAAGAATGAAGGGATTCCTTTTAAATCAGAACTAAGCACTAAGTATAAGTGTAAATGCATACTTATGACACAGGGCACAGATGGTTTTTAATGGTATTGAAGTGTGTACATGATGCATTTCCTTAGCCTGGATTCCAACTTTTTTGAAAAACAAGATAGATTCAGAAATTGAGAGTAGACAAACATTTCAATATATTCTATATATTTCGGTCAACCACAGTTTCAGCTGCTTTGTGTCTCTCAATGATGTCTTCCATGTCTGTTAAAATTTTACTCTCTGGAGGCTGTTTGGAACAAAATGACACGGCTGGGCATTAATGTTCAGAAATGCATTGATACCAGCACAGCAATCTTGTCGGTCATGAGTGCAGAATAATTTTGTAAAAGTGGAGATACCAGAGGCTGCACAAAAAAAGCTATTTTGTATGCATTAGTTCTTTCGCTTCAGTACCACTCTAGTGGATCCAGGTAATATTATCACATGTAATACCTAAGGAATAAAACACAAAGGGGAATGCTGTTATCAGCAACAGAATGGCATGAAGCAAAAGTTTGGCAACAGAATGGCATGAAGCAATTTGCCAAAGATTTCTTTTATTATTAATGACCATTCATTGATCACTTACACTATTGCAGCTAGAAAGGATCCCTCCTAACACAACACATAGCACATTTTCAAATCCATACATTATTAATTTAAGCTTATGTAGAATGTCTGCTATATAAGATACTGTATCAGTTTATAATTTGCTTTGCTGTTATAAAAAAAAAATCAACACCTTCTGACCAATCTGCATCAAGAATTCAGCACATGTTATAAGAATCAAATAACATGCCCAGCATAAACACATACCTATACCAATCAGCCAAACATTGAAACCACTGACCGGTGAAATGAATAACACTGATTAGTTACACTGGCACCTGTCAAGGGTTGGGATATATCAGCAAGTGAACAGTCAATTCTCGAAGTTGAAGTGGTGGAAGCAGGAAAAATGTGCAAGCATAAGGATCTGAGTAACTTTGTCAAGGGCCAAAATGTGATGGCTAGACGACTGGATCAGAGCATCTCCAAAATGGCAGGTCTTGCAGAGTGTTCCCGGTATGCAGTGGCTAACACCTACTAAAAGCATAGTTATGAATTGCTGAGAGAGTTAATGCTGGCTACGATAGAAAGGTGTCAGGACACACACTGCATCTCAGCTTGCTGCAATGGGGCTGCATAGCCACAGACCTGTCAGAGTGCTGATGCAGAAATCCCCCAGACTGTGAGATTGTACATTACCACACACAGTATATTAATCCTGTTTTGGACTGGAGGCCAAAGCACTGTGGAAATTTATTCAGTCATTAATTCATCTTCAGTAACAACTGTCAATATAGAACAGCTCTCAGTAACACAAGTCTTGACCTTACCATCGATCAGAGGTGGAACGTCATAATATTCAGCAGTACATCCATGCCTCTTTGGTTACTGTGAATATCCTCACCTGCAGTTTCGCAACAAGATTCTTACCGACTCAAAGAGGTTTGGTGGCTCAAGGTTTGGTGCGTTGTGTGTTATGAGATGCTTTTCTGCTCACCACAGTTGTAAAGAGTGGTTATTCAAGTTATTATAGTCTTCCTGGCAGCTCAAGCCAATCTGGCCATTCTTCTGTGATCTCTCGCTCATCAACAAGGCATTTCTGCCTGCAGTACTGTTACTCATTGGATTTTTTTTTTTTTGTGGTTTTTGAACCGTTATGTTTAAACTCAAACTATCTGTATGATTTTATTTATGTCACAGCTGCCACATTATTGGCTAAATATACAACAAAGCTGTAAGCACACCCCTTTCATTTGAGGCAATTAGCAAAGCTACCTGCTGTTACGGTCATATTTTTATGACTTGTGGTAGAATTTTGCCCTTTACATTCTTTGGAAAAGCCTGTTCTCTGGGGAAAAAAGCTTATCTTGTCTGCACGGATTGCTACAATAAATGTGCCACCAATTTTTTCATCATCATCATCATCATCATCAATATTCATGGCAAAACTGTTAGTTTAGTGAAGCATGCAGCTGGAAATGGGGTTTACTGTTTACAGAAATCACCACATGGCCATTTTTAAATTAAGAGCATGGGCCATATATTACCCAGTGTAGAGCCATTTGAGATTTTGGCTTAATAGTTTGCTAGCTATGCTGCAATAGTGCAAATGAGCAGCTTGGCTCTGTTGTCTCAACAAGTTTAATCAACAGTGGGCAGTATTGTAAATTTCTGCAAATGTCTGATCATTCACAGCTGTCAATGGGGTTTTCAATGACTACCTTCTTTTTTTTGATAAAACGTCCAATCTAATTTAACTTTGAGTTCTCTGGGGATTTTTTCTATTTATTGTTGTATTTTTTTCTGGTTAATATCTTACTGCACTGTCAACTTTTGGCAGTATTGGCCATAATTGGCAGTCAGCAAGTGAGGTGGAACAAGCTGAGTTCTATATTAGGATCTCAGCAAGCAGCCCAGCACTCAATTCAATTACAGTTTAACCCTTTTATTGCCGAGAGACTTTAAACGTACAGTATGTCACTCGCATGCAGTGTGGGTTACACCAGATGAGACCATGTTTGATATTTTTTAGCTTTAAAACAGTCTTGTAAGGAGTTTAACACTCCTCGGTCATTCCTTACATTAAAAAAAAAGACCTTTTTCTACTAGTTTATAATGTTAATCCTGTTTAATATCTTCTTAGGAGGTTTTGGATTCCTGTTTGTATAACATTTTGAAAAAAAAAAAAAAGCTGGTAACATTTGCGGATTTTTCTTCTGATACTTTCTTGTAATAGGTTATAGTTGCTTCTGTCTTGCATCACCTGTCAGTCACACCTGCACGATTCACAAAGACACTGAATCACACAAAGGAGAGGCTGAAGGACACAATGCTGACAGTATTTAAATTAACATGTTGGTATTGCTTTATGTTTTGTTTTTCTGGGTTTATCTCAGCTGGTAGACACATCAAAATGCCTCAAAGGTCTCAGAAATATGTGGTGGTTTAGGAAAACTTCTGAGATGTCGCCGTGTCAGAATGCTGGAAAACAGCCAAAAGTGACAGATTTGATTTTGACTCAAATTGGGTTTTTCAGCCTTCACATACTTGGACATTTTTATTTTAAGAAACCATAAATATATTTTACTAATATTTTCTGTGTTGCAGTATGTCATATAGCCAAGTTAGATCTGTGAAAACCTATAATTATGTGTAAAATATATTTATTGCATATTAAGTGCTTGGGAAATTAAATGTTTCCTTTCGGTTTATTAGTAAGATGATGTCTCATCACAATTTTTGTCCCTTTTTCTCATTTCTGAGGGTAACCAGAAATTTAAAATATTATAATTTTATTATGATTGACATATGCAAAAGAGAAACATCCCATGGCATCAACAAGCTAAAAGTCAGTCATATTACAAGGGCATGGACATCCCCCTAGGAACAGCATCAGGGTTTATGCATCTTATTTGTAAGTGCATCTTTCATGTCACATGCACTTAATTAATTTTAATGTTGTTCATTTTTTTACCACCATGCATAGCTGAGCCTTATCTCACACATGTTGTGGTTGAGTCTTTGAATCTTCAGTGTTAGTTGGAAAGGTTTCACTCTCCTAGAGGAATTACTGCAGGGGTATCGCACACGCACACCTGCTGTACTATTAAAAGCCAACATTGGAGCAAATGTCAAGTGCTCAATAGATTAAGCCCCTTAGACACACGAGATTGCTGGCCTTTTCTTCACTGCAATCTTACAACCTGCTGAGAAAGAGCATCAATCATCTTAAAAGGATATGGCACATTTGAATCCATGGTACAGTCTCATTGGCATTTGGAAGTGAAGGTGAGAACTGATGTTCAGAGCATGCTAGTGTCAAGCCCAGCTTTAGTTTTGCAAGGATATTTAGATACAATGCAATGTTAGTCTAGTAAAATCTGACCTGCATTTTACACATTTATCACAGTGTGACCATCATTCTTATGGTGAAATTGTCAGTAAGGAGATGTTTATTTAGCACTTTTGGAAAGAGTCTTTGTAACAGAGTTTGGATGATTCCTTTCTCGGTCCTATTAACTTCAAGAAAGAAAAAAAAAGTTCTGGTAAGGGAATAACTGTTTATTAGTGATGGGGATGAGACCACCTAAATAGAGTCAGAGTCAACACCAAGACCTTAAAGGGTCAAGTCCAAGTCAATACCAAGACTCTGGGATTTTGGGGCGGTTGAGACCGAGTCAAGACCAAGTCTTTGGAGGAGGTGAGACTCGGAGGTGATTTGAGAGCAAGACCTAAAAAAAAAAAAAAGTCCACTTTCAAGACCTGGGATTTATTTAGACTTATTTACCATCACCCTTGTTAATATTCAAAAGTAACATTTCTGTAGAGGAGATTGGAGCCTGTTGGCTCCCGGGCAGTCTGGCACGCTCAACACCTCCAGCTCCCAACAGGGAGTTGAAACAAAAATGTAACAGAAATCCTTTTCCTTCTTCATATGGACTCTTGTTTTCTGAGGTCGAAAGGAGCTTAGCTGGGGTAACCCTGAACATTTACAAGGTTAAAATTTAAAAATAAAAAAATCTGTCACCACTGAACACACTGAGCCTTTGACAGCACACATTAGAGTGTGCTAATAATTGCAATGTACTAGGATTTCATATTTACAAAATGTGACATTTAATGGCATTATATAGCTCTCAATATAAGAGAACACAATTACACGTTGTTTTTTTCCTCTGTGAGGAACTGCACACAATGCAAAGCAGTCATAATGAATAATCAATTGATTCATTTTATTGTTTTTGTAATGGGTATAATTATTTTGAGAGTATGAAAAATGGAAAAGTTTATCATTGTCACCACGCTGGGGAAAAGAAAAATGGTCTTGAGGTCTCCCTCTAAAATTACGAGTCCAACCCATGCTGCTCTAGTCGGAGACCAGTTCAAGATCAAGCAGACTTGCTTTCAATTCCTAGACAAGACCAAGTAAGTGAAAAGACTGGACTGGAGTACAGCAACACTACTGTTTATAGCTGCTAAGTTCTAAGTAATAAAAGGAACTAACTTGTTTAACCCTTTAACCCCTGTAGAACACTTTTTTAGGCCCATAAATTGTGTTTTTTCTAGGTAGAAATGTTTTTTGTTTTTAGTTAAGGTTTTTCCCCTTAAGTGCGTATTTCTTTTGTGGGAGTTGCTCATTTTTTAGCGTGAACGTGAGAAATGCTAATTGATGCGCAACTGGATTCAATGGCTATGGTGGACTGGTGACCTGCCCAGGGTGTACCCCGCCTCTCACCCGAAACGACTGCCATGATTGGCTCCAGCTTCCCCTGCGACCCAGACGGATAAAGCGGTATAGATAATGGATGGCTGGACATATACAATGGTGCCACCTCTAGTAGTTTAAGGGTTAATGGACATTCCACAACATTAAATGGTGTCATGCCTCATCACACCACGTCCGATCGTGTTTAATTCCTTAAATTATTCATAACAGGTCAATTCACCTCCTGTTTAGTGCTCCATAATTATTCTATGTACAGTCCTGCACTATTCCCATCTACTCCGCTCATTACTGTAATACAATATTACACTCATTTCTTGAGGCAGTTTGACTTTGTAAGGTAACCATATTTTACTTAAGGTTTGAATTTTAATTAAACCTCTCTATTACATTCAGTCCATGATTGCATAATTGATCATTAGAGAATACTTCACACTCCATTTGTCTTCTAAGTTGGAATTCACAACTGCTTATGCACCCTCTTATTTTTCTCTCTCATTGTCTGTTCAGCATGAACATTAGAATACAACCGATGAAACTTAAATCATCTTAAACATCCTAAACATTTCAGAGATGGAAAAAACCAGCAATATCAATATGGATGTTTTTCAAAAGCTATCTGTAGCCCATTAGGCTCCATGCAGCACAAAAAATTGACATTGTGTTTTAGATAGCGTGAACTCGTATAGCTCACCATGAAATGAAATTCATTCTGCTTTATCTGAGAGAGCCAAACCCACCCTTGAGTGACTTACAGAGGTGTGAACACTACAAACAGTACTGTTGGACTTGTATTTCTATAATTTCAGGAATATTCCCTTGAATAGCACAATTTAATAACATTTGTAGCCTCATCCAGGGTGTACTCCTGCTTCACAGCCAGTATTTTCAGGCTGGGCTCCGGATTCATCAGGATGAAGCAGTTACTGAAGTTAACACATTATTTTCATTGGTTTTGTTTTACCTAGAAATTTTACTTCCTTGCAAAGCTTCTAATGTTACACTAACGTTTCCTGCTTTTCTGTTCTTAATGTGTACTGGTTCATTGCCTCCACTGTACTAATTATTTATTTCATTTGGTCATTATTTAGTTATTGATATATTTTCAATTATTCATATCTATTGCTTCAATCTATGTACAAAGCTCCTCTGTTGTCATTTCCCACATCATAGCATGTCCTTGAATACTCAATGTTATCCCTCTGTTTACATGTATATTGATAGGGTGACCAAAATAGATAGATATAGTATATAATGTTTCTCTATATATTTAATCTATATTTAATCTTCTCCTTTGTTCCTCAGTTGAGCATTGATGCTGGGAGTTTAGCTATTAAAAGCCTTTAAAGTGATAATCTGGCAGCCTATGAGAGTTTTTCTGTCAGATTTCCAGGATCTAAAATCCAAATCAGCTGACCATGGAAAGAATATCATTTTCTAAAGTACCTTAATAAATGTAATTGTCTGGGAAAGTACCTCTTAAGAAAGATCGCACTGATGGAAATTCACTTAAAATGTCATGCCTTTCAGGAGTTACCCAAGTAGAGGAGGAGAAATGATTACTACACAAGGCACCCATAGTAAATTTCCTAAATGTGACTCATGAGCCAGTGACTCATTTTTCAGTCATGTCAATGTCATCGGTGCAATGGTGAATTTTAAATTTAGTTCCTACATTCTATGGGGCGGAAAAATGTAGAAAGCTTGAAGGTTCTTCCGTTTTGCTCCTCAAAAGTCATAACTCTTGAGGAACCCTTTTTTTGTAGTGAAGCAAATGCCTGGTCTACACTTCAGCATTTTAAATCATATTTTTCCTCCAATTTGCACTTTCCACCCAATATTCAGTATCAGAGACACATCTAACACAGGTCAGCACAGGTTGTCTGGTGGTTCAAGAGGAGAGATTAGGCTTTCCAGTCTAAATCCATAATCACTGGCCTCCAGATATTTTCTAATATGTTCCTTTTTTTTTACAATAGAAAACATACAGTATATGCATTGCCTCGCTCTTGCATCACGTTTCAGAGTCACTTGCATGATTCACAAATGAAGTGAGTGACACAGAGGTTTGATGGAAGCAGGAGACCAAAAAAGGCAGAAAGCATACCAAGTAGTAATCATTACAAGATGTTTATAGAGTTGTGAAAGTTATAAAATTGGCTCTACAGAGTCTTCCATCTCTGAGCTATGATATGTCAAAATGTCATGGGTCAAAAAGCATACTGACAAAACAAAATGGATGACTGGGCATCCTCAGACAAAATGTTAACCCTGGTTTTAGAGTCTTAAAGAAAAGTGCCTCTATTTAAATCTAAAAAATAAGAAATAGGAGTGGGCTTATAGGAAAATAATTAATGATGGGGTGGTGTGATGCAACCTGATGTGAAGCAGATTTACTCTTTCCACCCCCAAGTTGATTATTTTCCAATGACAGCACATCACAAAGTGTTTTATCCCTCTTACACCACAGCAATTTCCCAACATTAATATTTTATTTATTAAGGAAAACCACATGGACTGGCAACCTGCCGCCGGAAGATGCTGGTATTGGCTCCAGCTTCCTCGTGACCCAGATTGATAAAGCGGTATAGATAATGGATGGATGGATGGATGAACACCACATTGAACAATTTATTGGTTTGTGGTTCTGTTTAATGTTGTGAAACAAGTATGTCACAGATGCTATAAACAGTCTCTCTCTCTGTCTCTCTCTCTGTCTCAATGATAATAAGAAAAACTTTTGCCGACTTTCCTATGTCGGAAATCTTAACATTACAGCTTTACCTCTGTTACAAATCAGTGATGCTGGAAAATTCCAAAAATGCTAAATAAACCTCTGCTCACAGAAAACATCATCATATCATCAATTACACACATCTAAAAATCTGTGTATGTGAAGCTTCCACAATACATGTCCCTGTCTAAGTTATTACAAAATAAATGATATCAAGCACATTAAAAAGGTACACTATGTAGGATTCAATTGATTGTAAACAACTGAACGCCCCTCCCTTACCAAGCATGTATTAGAACATACGGTGGCCATCAAGTGCCTGTAGTGTACTTCCGAGTACTCATGCTCCCTTGCCTTTTCTAAATATCCTCCATTATATTATATTATCCTTCGTTTCTCAATATTTTGGTTCTCAAACTTGTTACCCAGCACCCTAGAGACACTGTCTAGAGGTTTGTCCATTCTCGACTACTGTATAGAAAATTACTTAATGCCTTAAACGCAATCAAACTTGAATATTCAATTTTGTGGAATAAAAGAATTTTTTCAAATACACACTGAATATATATTATGAGAGCACTTCCCTCAACCGAATAGCAACAAACTAGATGTTAATTTTGCATGCATTTATCAAATCACATGCATTTATCTGAAGGTAATTTAATGCTGCTTATCTTACTACTGCTAAAATAGAAAGATAAAAAGATTTGACTCTCCTGAAGGAATAAATGCAGGGGAGCTCATACACACATACCAGCTGTACCTGCTTCTATTAAAAGCTAACACTGGAGCAAATGTCAAGTGTTTAATAGAGTAAGCTCTTTAGTCACACATGATTGCTGGAATTTTTCTCTGCAGTCCTATAACTTGATGAGAATGAACATCAATCACCGTAAGTGGATATGGTGGCTTTAACTCCATAGAACAGTGACATTGACTTTTGAAAGTAAAGCACTGCACTGATGATATGGGTGTGCTAGCATTGACTCAAGCTTTATTTCTGCATGCTCAAAAGGTGCATTTTGACAACATGGGAATGAAGTAGGCCCAATCCCTCATACAGGGTGAGTGCACACTTATGGCTCAAGTCAAAGCCCGGCCCTAATTTTTTTAATATGCTAGTAACATTTAACAAGTCAGAAATAATCCAACTAAGGCATATTACTGTTTAAAATCATGTTTTTTTTACATGGTCTAAAAACTGCTTTTTAAAAAAAAAAAAAAAAAAAAAAAAAAAGTCTGAGCAAAATGAATTCCAAATTAAAGAGCTTTTTAATGACAACATTTCAACCTTCTTGAGTCTCTATTCTGATGAGGACCCAAAATAGACAAAACTTTCTCCAAGTGTCTCTCTTATAAAAACACTCTTTAAGGAGGAATACTTTTTTGCAGACTTTTTTTTGTTGTTGTTATTGCAGTTTTTGGATTTGTCCTGCATATAGGATGTGCACAATGACTTCCCTTCTTTTACATTGTTCCATGAAAGTCACCGCAGTTGCTCTTAAATAATTATCATCAGTTATAAGAAACTAGGTTACTCTATGATTGTAGTGTGTATTAATCAATAGTATGATAAGGAACAGTATTTCTTATTTGCTATTTCTAACAAATTATACGATCAGAAGTGAATACAAGACCAAAAGTGCCATATTCGGAGTTGATGTACAGTTACGCTTGAAGGTTTGTGAACCCTTTAGAATTTTCTATATTTCTGCATAAATAAAAACATCAGATTTTCACACAAGTCCTAAAAGTAGATAAAGAGAACCCAGTTAAAAATATGAGAAGAAAATATTATACTTGGTCATTTATTTATTGAGGAAAATGATCAAATATTACATATTTGTGAGTGGCAAAAGTATATGAACATCTAGGATTAGCAGTTAGTTTGAAGGTGAAATTAGAGTCAGGTGTTTTCAATCAATGGGATGACGATCAGGTGTGAGCGGGCACCCTGTTTTATTTTTTTAACGACTCAAGTTGTTCTACCAAAGAATGGTTAAAGAAGAATAAAGTTAATGTTT
>JAQQZU010000039.1:25910713-25932662 GCA_030068025.1 Parauchenoglanis punctatus | reverse complement strand
CCCAACATGCTGGGATTGGCTCCAGCTTCCCCGCGACCCAGACGGATAAAGCGCTATAGATAATGGATGGATGGATAACTGGTTGGCTTGAACTATCTAGGTAGTAGTCTTATGATCGTAGTATTCATGTTGCATAAGACAATACTCCTTCCTGCCTGATCAATTTAATAAGTCTGAGTGTTAAAGTACAGCAGCAATCCTGAGTGTTAGAACACTTCTGCACTTTATTATACATTTCTCATAGCTGCAGTTCAGTCTACTTTTAACCCAGCAGTGACACTGAGGTGTTTAAAACTCCAATGCACACACATTGATACACACTGAAAAACTTGACAAAACTAAAATATAGTAAGTGAACATTTTAAACAAGTGTTTGTCCATTGTAATTCTGACAAAAAATCTATTTCTTGGCATAATAGCAATACATCTGAGAAACATCCAACTGAATAAAGTAAATAAAAAATCAAATCAACATTGGTAACATAAAACACTTTAATGTAGCATTGCACGCACAATGAATATTGCAGCTAATTACACTCTCAGTCATAATGAATGACTAGTGTGAATGAGTGGAGGGGGAGGGATCAATATGGATAAGTGGAGATGGAAAGATCAGTATTTATGAGTGGAGACAGGGATAAATATTGTTGAGGGTGCTGGAGGGATCAGTCGGGATAAATGGAGTTCGAGGGGAAAATGACGATGAGATGGAGAGATGAATGGAGATAGAAGGATCAGTAATGATGACTGGAGATGAGGTGATCAGTGCGGATGAGTGGAGATGGCGGGATTAGTATGGATAAGCAGAAATTGAGATGTAAATGATGAATAAACTTTGGTAAGTAATTTGTCCATGCTGGTTCAGCGTGGTTGCTTGAACCTTCAGCTTCACTAGATCAGACTGATTTAAATTCCGAGTGGTGAAGATGATTCCTCTTCCAGCCTCATCTTTAATCCCAAACAGCTGCTCTGTAATGTCTCCATTTTGTTCTAGGATGGTGAATAATGTTCGCTCTTGTAGAACACCAGACTCGGAAAATGCTGATAATCGGATGACGTTGTGTTGAGCTGGAATTCCCAGAGGAAGGGTGAGCAGTTTATACTGAAGGAGGAGAGAAGATCCTGCAGCACACTCATGTGTACATGGCTTGTAACACACTCTATGGATGAGAAGGGAACGAAATAGATTTTGATTAATTAACTAACATGTTAGTACATATCAAACATTTATCTTCCTCATTTTTTATATTCCTGTCCATACTCCAGTTTGTTTCACTTTTTGATTCATTTTTCATTTTATTGACTTTGATTATAGATAAATGTTTAATCCATTTAATCAGATTATAATGATTATGATCTGTAAACATGTTCTAACAAACTTTGCAATTTGAGTACACACCTTATAACTGTTAGCTTAAACATGACTAAATCTGAGTATAGGTCAGATGAGGTTGATTCGCTGACTTTCTTTGCACATACACAGGCACATAAGTAACTGATGAAATGGTTCAAATTAAAATGTAATTTTTTTTACCCTGGACTTCCACCTCTGTGATAGCTGGCAGGACAGGGAGTGTCCAAACACTGATGACTCCCTCTTTTATTAAAGCACATTTGGTTTGGTCCACACTGCACATTGTGCTCAATGCATTCATCAATATCTGAAATTTTATAGTGTTGAGACATTGAGACAGAAAATTTGATCATGATTATTTCTACCACAAACATTCAGATATAAAACTATAACTGTGTGAACATGCCATGGTCACATGATCTGAGTAGAGTACCTCTGCATGTTTGACCATTGGGCATTAACTGATATCCTGAAGGGCAAAAACACTGAAAGCTTCCAACTGAATTCCGGCACTCGTGTTGGCATGGCTTTCTGTGCACACACTCATCAATGTCTAAGCAGGAGGAGGAGCAGAATCACAAACATTTCTACATACATTAAAGAAATAAGTCCATACATAATCTGTTTTATTTTAATTTTATAACTCACCCACACAGTTTCTGGCTTTACTTGTATAACCAGGTGGGCAGGTGTGTAAGTTGCTCCGCGGTGCCCCCAGCGTTAGTGTTCGACCCCTTGTGGACACCAGCTGAGGCTGAAGTCCAACTCGAACCCAAGTTTGATTACTGAACAAATTCCCTCTCTCAAGTCCAGCACATGAGCGACCATCCACCAGCAGGACCATTCCCAGAGGACACAAACACCGGAAACTACCGGGCATGTTTCGGCACTGATATCCACACGGATTAGGAGACTGTGCACACTCATCAACATCTAACGCAACAGTCAGAATGCAAGTACAACATCATGTACACGTTTTAGACATTTTTATTTTTATAATTGAGCAAATATATTCCACAATTAGCATATCATTTTTTATTTTTGTGTATTTCTGTAATGCTGCTTTGTGACAATGTCCATTGTTAAAAACGCTATACAAATGGAATGAACTGAATTGAATATCAGAAATGGTTGCTGTGACGTGTGATGTGTGCTGTAGTATGGTGTTATTTGGTGGTGGTGTGTGGTGTGGCTTCTGATGTGGTGACGTGCATCATGTGTTGTGTGATGTGGCGGTGTGTGAGGTAGTGTGTGATGTGAAGTGGCATGTGATGTAGTGCGGTGTTGTGTTGGATCTCCCTTTTAGTTATGCTGTCATAGCTAGTCTTGCCAGAGTCCCTGCTTGCATTCAGCACACAATATACACTCCTTTTAACCATTACATATCAATGAGCATTCCTAACATACTGTGTTTCTCTCTCTCTCTCTCTCTCTCTCTCTGTTGAGCTACACATGCTACTCCTGAGATATCAGGGATCATATTCCCTTCTACTCTAAAAACCTCCCTGATCAATTCTGATACTCCCAGTTGGAGTTTCTATCACTCACTCCGGCTGAGGACGGCCCCATATGAGCAGCCTAACCATACACTTAAAAACTGTGAAGATGACACTGGACTGCATTTAATGCAAGCAGCTTTACCAAAGTGGCTTAGGCCTAAAACTGCCATGATAATTTGAAGACTTCAACTGCTATGAACAGTCTTGCACTCAAGACTCCATCAGTGAACTGTTGATAAATTCTATAAAATAGAATTCATGTTAAAACTGCAATTCCCTAGCTGCACAATTGTATTTTTTTGCCATAAAACACAGTTATAGAAGATAGATAGTTATTTTAATCATACTATCCAATGAGGATGTGTTCCCTTTTGAGTCTGGTTCCTCTGATGGTTTCTTCCTCATGTTGTTTCAGGGACGTTTTCATTGCCATCATCGTTGCAGGATTGCTCATTAGGGATACATTTATAAATTTGAATGCTTATACATAAATTGCTACTTTCTACAAAGACAATGTCCACTGTAAAAGCACTATACTAATAAAAATAGAATTGGGGTGGTGTGCGTTGTGTGGTGAGTGGTGTTTTACGATGGTGCATGGCGTGGTATGGTGGTGTGTGATGTGGTGGCGTAGTGTGGTGTGTGGAGTGATGTGGTGCTTTCCTCTTGTTATGAATGTGCTAATGAATCGCACCTACACACGGTTTGCCCACACCCTGAGAGCGGTAGCCTCTTGGACACACACACACATAACCACCGAGTGTGTTTTGGCAGATCTGGCTGTAACGACACATGTGACTGCCGTCTTTGCACTCATCTACATCTGAAACACACACGTAATGCTGATATCATTGCCTCATGCCAATAACAGAATATTATAATCAGGACATCTTGATCATTGATGAGGGAAAGTCCGCTCCAGTAACAACTACACTGCTGTTTAATGACCTGTTTACTATTTCTAAAAACAATCCACGTGCCATGAAAAATCATTTGTCATTTCTATTTTCCTCTATTAGCCTTTAAGTTCTTGGTTGCCACTAGTTTTTGTTTTTCTAATGGTGGAATCATGGACACTGACTTTATCTGAGACTATTAAGGACTGCAATTCCTTAGCTGTTCATCTGGGATCTATTGTGATTTCCTGGATGTGTTCTTGATGTGCTCTTAGAGGAATTTTTTATCGGCTATCCATTTCTAGAAATATTCACCACTGTTCCAGGTTTTCTCCATTTGGAAATAATGACTCTCACTGTGGATTTGTAAACATTTTCCAGACCAATATATTTCACTAACTTATTTTCTCATCTTTTCCAGAATTTTTGTTATTGCAGCATAGTGTTCCTTGCTGAGACCTTTTAGCATACTTTACAAATACTTTTTCATGGCAACGTATACTCTTAGGGTTTAGCCTAGGCTAACCCTAGGCTAATCCTAGGATAACCCTAATACATAAATTCTTTTCACACTTACCCACACATACACCACTTTCAGCCTGAGTCATTCCTGATGGACAGCTATCAAAACACTGATATCCCCCATCTGTATTCTTGCATTGCTGATGAGATGGACATGCACTCCTCAAACACTCATTTATATCTATACACACACACACAATAATCAAAGATTATTAACATATTTCAGCAATGAAAATTCAGTCTTTCAATAGGCCCTGAAATGAAAAAAAAGTCTTTGAGTTTTTTTACTTCTGTCCATTATTGTTGATGACAATTGTCAATATGACAGAGTAGCTAGAAAAAACACAATTCTATAGTTAATCACTTTCAGGAAAACTAATCAATTTTTTTTCCTGACATCCTGTACTAGTCTATAGATCATATATGTCTCACCCTTACAGTTGTAGGTAGTTAAAAGGATCCATCAGAGTCCTTTATGCAGCTATCGCTTGGTAGAGAATAAATATATTTTTATGTAACAGAGGTCTGAGTTTGTATGAGTAGGAAGCTTTAACTTTTAGGGAAGCATTTTACTTGGTGGTGTTCACTGCTGGTATTTTGCTTCCTCAGACTGATGGAGAATATGTTATATTCTTAATTCTTTAGTTTATTCTTTATGCACCAGCTCCATCGGTAAGAGTCCATCACATCATTTTGTTTGCTGTTATTGGTTTAATGTGGTTTAAAGCAATCATTCACACATGCACACACACATACTGACCGAAGCAGCGATGTCCCACCAGCTTGTATCCAGGCAGGCAGCTGCAGCGGAATGAGCCAAGTGTGTTAAAGCACTGATGCTGGCAGGGAGACACAGATGACTCCACACATTCATCCACATCTAATAAATACAAATAACACAACTTCAGTCAATGCAATATAAATTTACACAAATGCACACACTCATACTCCTCCAATTAAGTTCCAAAGAGGAACTAAAACTAGAAATGCTAAATCAAATTACTATAAGGACTGTTTAGTGAATGATTTTACTCACCCTAATCTTGGAATAACCTAATTTTGGAATAGAATCAATAGTATTATTTAAAAAAAATCAACCAAGAGCTCTACAACTCATTAGAGTTAATAATAAAGTTATTAATGATCTCTCTATAGCTGCTAATGACTTCATTCAGCATTTTTCTTCTGTCTGCAGCTGTCAGTTCCCGAATTTTCCCTATTTCAGTACACCATTGACTAACTCCAAGTGTGGTAGTTCCTTCTCTTTTAGAAGAATCCATCCAATTGATGTTAGGTTATTTGTGAGCTAAGCTCATTTAGTGGCTCTGGTCCAGATTGTTCATAGATTAAATTTACCAAACTTGCCTCTCATGTTCTGTCATATCCCCTGTCTGACAATTTATAATTATCCACATGTGAAGTTCCATTAACTTGGAAGTGTGGAAGAGTTACTCCATTGCTTAAAGGTGGTCTACAAATACAAAGCAAAGGCTATACATCAACAACATCCAGAAACACCACCGACTTCTCTAGACCCAAGCTCATCTGAGATGAACTGATGTAAAATGGAAAAGTGAGCTGTGGTCTTATGAGTCCACATCATTCAAATTGTTTTTGGAAATCATGGACGTCATGTTCTCTGGGCTAAAGAGCTTCTAAATTGTGGCCAGTGCAAAGTTCAAAAGCCCGCATCTATAATGGTTTATAGCATGTATAGCAGTTTATACCCAATGGCATGGGTAACTTGCACACCTGTGAAGGCACCATTAATGCTGAAAGGTACATACAGATTTTGGAGCACCATGTGCTACCATCCAGATGACATCTTTTTCAGGAACATTCCTGCTTATTCCAGCAAGACAATGCCAAGCCACATTCTGTAAGTATTACAGCAGCGTGGCTTCGTAGAAAAAGAGTGTGGGTACTACACTGAAGTGCAAAATAGGACAACTGAGACCCCAGACTGTTGAGCAAACGAAGTTGTATATCAAGAAAGAATGGGAATGAATTTCCCATTCTAACCCTAACCCTAACCCTTTAAGTTCCCAACCACATACAGAGTGTTCTTAAAAAAATGTGTTATTAGTTCACTTGAGTTTGAGTTTGAGTAGGGAATCATCTCCTTCCTCCTATTCTTCACCGTTAAGTTTCACAATTTTTTTTTTCACAATCCACTGCTGGATTTGACATTGATGAGTTTGAACATGACAGCATACACAAACACACAAACAGGCACGTTTTAAATTCTTTAGTTAGCTTATGGATAAACAAAACAAATGTGACTATTTATAGTATAGGTAGTTGCTCTCTGAGTTGAGCTCTCTGAGTTGCTGGGTCAGGTTGATGGTTTCGATGGAGTCCATGTTGGCCCAAGATTCCAAGATGTATCACAGACAATGCTGATTTAACTGTTCCAGGGTCGTGATGTGGGGGCAGTAGGTGACCCAGGTCTCACATTTCTAGAATAGAGGGCTAATAAGCATAGCCCTGTACACTTGGATCTTGCGGGTCTTGAAGACTCTTCAGAGGAGTTTCCCAAACGCGGCATGAGCAAGTTGAGTATTGTTGGTGATATCATCATCCAGAGTACTGGCCGATGAAAGGATGCTCCCTAGGTATGGGAAGGAAGTAACCTGCTGGACGGAGGTTCCGTACACGATGAATGGGTCCAAAAGTCATGGAGGTTCACCAGGGAATGCTGATGGAGGCTCTTGGTTTTTGGCACATTGATGGTTAGTCCAAAAAGATGCCGAGAACCACCTATCAGCAATTCGTGGCAGAAGGTCATTGCGGAGGTTCATTATAGCATTATCATCCGTATACTGCAACCCTGAGACTGCGATCGAGAAGTTCCTTGTCTTGGCCCTCAGTCTGTCAATATTAAACACATTGCTGTCCTACCTAGGGGAGTCTTTCAGGTTTGTGTCCTCAGGATCTTTGCTCACAATGGCATGAAGTGATGCAAGGTCTGCAATGTGCAGCATTTCCTACACACATGCTGAGGGTAATTACTGAGAAGCATTTTGCCTAATAGATAAATGAAGGACATGTTCATAATTAACCAATTGTGAGAAGGCAGAAGCTCAAGAGGGGTTAAAACGAATACCTACACTGAACATGTGCTGACATATTACACAGTTTAGAAACCCTAGCCAGATATATTTTAGATACCAAAAAAATGTATTGTCACCCCAATTACAAAAAAAAGTATCTGATAGGCTTAGGAAATGATGACATAGAAAAATTTTACATTACCTTCACAGCCTTCGATTCTGGTTCTGTTAGCAGTACCAGTGGTTCTTTGTCTGAATCCTGGTGCACACTTCACCTCACACTGATATTTTCCTACTGTGTTCACACACAACTGATCATAGAGGCACATGTGAGTTCCATCCACACACTCATCTATATCTGTAGGACAGGAAACACACATACACAGACAAAATAATTAATAAAAAAAATGTGAGAATTATAAATGTTTAATTTCTGTTTAAGTTTCTGTGTGTGTGTGTGTGTGTGTGTGTGTGTGTGTGTGTGTGTGTGTGTGTGTGCGCGAGACCTCGGCAGCTGCTCTCAGCATTGAGACTGAACCCTAATGGACAGCTGCAGCTGAAGCCCCCCATGATGTTAATGCAGGAGTGAGAACATGGAGAATCTGACACACACTCATCCTCATCTGAAATGCATCAACATATCAAAACACATCAACACACACACAAACACCCTAAAGGTGTTAGTTATACTAACAACATAATTTTACTTGCATTTAAATATGCATAGGTTTCTGCCAGATGTCTGCCACATATATCCTGAGTGTCGTATCTTCATGTTCCTCAGAAACTATTGAGAGTCGCCTATGTGTTGCAATACCAATTTATGAGGAATTCATGATTATACAGTAGCTGCTATAATGTGATTGAGAACAGGAACTAACTTCTTTCACTGCTTTTCTACAATGCTGCATTACAACTTTAAACAAAGAGCACCTGCAAATCCTAGACAGTTATCATACCCTGTTTACCCCAATCACAATCCTAAATCTCAATTCTAAACCCTGAACCCTAACTTTACTACACTACAATATGAGCTGCTTTAGTTGTAGTTATACAGAAATGACAATGAAATTGCATTCATTTTATTAGAAATCGTTAAAAAATATTTACCAGCACAGTAAGATGCTTCATCCAGCCTGAATCCTTCTGGGCATTTCTCTCCATCACCATCTACAGAAAAAAATAAAACATGCATGTGCTGGTAAATGTTATAATAATGTAACAAAACTGAAGCATTTTAAAATATTTTTTACTTTTACTGATGTTACTGATACATGGCCACGATGAACTTGATTAGTAGTGATTAGTACTGTTGTATTATTAGTATGGTTGTGATGTTCTGACCTGGGAGCGACAGTGTGGCCATGATTACCAATGTGAGAATAGTGATTTGTAATGCTGAATTATTAGTATTGTTGGAACGTTCTGACCTGGCAGTGATAACATGGCTGTGATGTGAAAGTCCAGCCTCAAGTTAAGCATGTTGTAGGAGCTGCTGATGTTTGACAGACGAATTTGCTGCAGCAGAGGACTGAAACGTTTCACTGATCCATCAAACACCAGTGAGTGATTACAGCGAAGAGTCAGCAATGTGTAAACCCCCCGCTGCAAAAAACTCTGGGTAGACCAGGAGTAAATCTGACCAGAGCCGACCTGCACATAGTTCTCTTCAAAGTCCTACAGAGACAAGGATATTTACCGAAGATTATATTTATTCCACATTAGGCACATATGATTAATGTTAATGTATCAATGATTAATGTAAATATCTAATCAAGTTTAAATTCAGACCTGCTGATGTAGCACTGGAGATAAAATTACCGCAGGAATAAATCCATTAATGACCACATCCACTAGCAAATCTCCCTCTGCGTCCACACCTCTCGCCACATGGGTTATCTTTAATATCTCTCCTACACACACAATAATCAAAGATGAATAAAATATTTTAGCAATGAAATATTTTACACAAGGAGCAGAATTGGCTCACAGGGCTGAACTGCTCCTTATACACAAATCACAGTTTCAAATCTCTTATTGCTTATTTATGTTTGAGTCTTTTAATCCTGTCTGGAAAAGTTTACCTGTGTGAAACTCCAGTTGGGATTCCTGTCTGAAGTTCCCATGGCTGATGGAGAAGCCATTCTTTGTTCCAGCTGATTCATAAACAGTCGTCCAGTAAATCGGAGCCAAAGCAGATACAAGAACTTTCAGCAAAGGACCTGCACACAGATAAGCACATGAGCACACATGCACCCGCACACACACTCACACACACATGAACTCTTTAGCCCTTACTTGTTAATTGTCCTCCTGAGCACTTTTCTTCTCATTACATTAAATTTTATAAAATGGTTTTCTTAGATTTTGACATGAGTGGATCAGGTTTCCTGAGGATCTGTTAGTATAGCTCTACCTCAGGAGAGGAACAGACTTCACTGATCTGATCTTTAACTTCATTTCTTCCTAATCTCTGTACTGTAGTTTCCAGTCAGACTCACTGCTGAATAGTTGGCAGGCATCAGCTCTCTTGTGTATGTGCATGTGTGTGTGAGTGATTGTGTGTAAAACCACAGGGTGCCAGCAAGGCAGGTAGACATTGAATCTGTTTCTCAAAACCATCACAGACACACCCCCTCATAAATGCCACATGTTACATACATTTACCATAAATTTAAAGAACTTTACTGGCAAGTCTGTCTGCTGCCAGCAAATTACAGTTTAAAATTTACAGTAAATGTTTTACAGTGTTGGACTCATAACTAACAACCTCTGAAACTTTAGTTTCTCCAAAGGTACAAGCAGAGCAACTACCTATACTATAAATAGTCACATTTGTTTTGTTTATCCATAAGCTAACTAAAGAATTTAAAATGTGCCTGTTTGTGTGTTTGTTTGTGAGTGAACCTCACCCACACTGGGAGGAACATTCTCCATGTGCGCCTCCAGTGTGCTGCTCTCCGAGTTCTCACTGATGTTCACCTCAAGGAAGGAAAGACCAAACTCATGATCATTCACCATCCCGATCACACTGGCATGTGCCCTGCGGA
The DNA here is from genome assembly GCA_030068025.1 of Parauchenoglanis punctatus. Taxonomy (NCBI): domain Eukaryota; kingdom Metazoa; phylum Chordata; class Actinopteri; order Siluriformes; family Auchenoglanididae; genus Parauchenoglanis; species Parauchenoglanis punctatus. The sequence goes on along the minus strand of JAQQZU010000039.1, from coordinate 25,922,288 downwards.
GGGAGTCTCCTAAGGAAATATAGACAAGACAGACCAAGAGATACAGAGAGAATGATATGCATGACTGTACTTTTTTTCTATTTGTTTAATGTAAAAATAAAAATACAGTGGCAGGAAAAAGTATGTGAACCTTTTGGAAGGTCATGGTTTTCTGCATTAATTTGTCATAAAATGTAATCTGATCTTCATCTAAGTCAAGGGTATTGACAAATATAATGTGCCTTATTGAGAACAACCATAAAAAACTCATAGTGCTAATGGAAAAGGTCTGTGAACCCTTGAGTGAATGACTTCAAAAAAGCTAATTGGAGTCAGGTGGTAGCATACCTGGAGTCTTGTTAAGAAAATGAGTTTGAAGGTGTGGACTCGAGCTACTTTGACTGATAAAAACCACTCAAACGTTTTGAGTTTTAAACGCACAAGAAGAATACGCTTATCTGAACCACTGCATATCATCATGAAAACATCATCCCAACTGTAAAGAATGGTGGAGGAAACATCATGATTTGGGCCTGCTTTGCTGCATCAGGGTCTGGCCAGCTTTCAGTCATTGAGGGGAAGATGAATTCCCAAGTGTATCAAAAAATTCTTCAGTATAATGTGAGAATGTTTGTATGTCAGCTGAGACTCTGTAGAAATTGAGTGATGCAACAGGACAATGGCCCAAAACACTGGGGCAAGTCCAGAATGGCTTCAGAAGAACAAAATCCACCTTTTGGAGTGGCCAAGACAGTGCCCAGACCTCAACCCAATAGAAATGCTATGGGATGACTTGAAGAGAGCCATACACATGAGACGTCCAAAGAATATGACAGAGCTAAAGCAGTTCTGCCAGGAAGAATGGGCTAAAATTCCTCCTGAACGATGTGCAGGTCTGATCCACAGCTACAGGAAGCGCCTGGTTGAGGTTATTGCTGCCAAGGGGGGGTCAAGCAGATATTAATTCCAAGGGTTCACATACTTTTTCCACTAGCACTATGAGTTTTTTTATGTTTTTTTCTCAATAAAGACATGAAAGATAAGAATTTTTGTGTTATTATTTTAGGCACATTATAGTTATCAATACCCTTGACTTACATAAAGATCAGATCACATTTTATGACAAATTGATAAATACAGAAAACCATGAACTTCCAAAAGGTTCACATACTTTTTCTTGCCACTGTAAATATCTAACCTGAACACAAGGATGCCTGGCAATGCCTGGACTCAACACCTGGACCCTTACATGCTACCCCCCCATTGGTTGGTGCTGGGTTATTGCAAAATCTGGTTCGCTGTTGGAGGCCATGCCCACATGTGACACTGCATGGCCCCCATTGCTCCCAGTGAGAGAAACTGCCTGCAACTGCAGCACAAAGATTACCAGCTGTACAATAAACTGATTACTGGTTAAACTGAATAATGATTAAATTACCATTTAATCTGATTAAATTGATTATAAAAAAAATTATTACTGAATAAACTGATTATTGTAATAATTATAACAGAAACAGCAGAATGCAGTGATAATGGTGAATAACTCACCCTGTACTTTCAGAGATATCGTCCTATCTACAACTCCCACCTCATTTTCTGCAACACACTGATACTCTCCTGAATCCGTGCTCTGACACACACACAAAGACTCTCTAAATATCTTTCCACAGTCATGTGCAGCTGTACTCAGACATTATAATGTAGTAACAGATAAAGTGAAAATACAGGATGGTTACCATGGCACTGTACAAAATGAGAGAGCCATTATGGAGACGATGACGATGCTCAGTGACCTGAAGCAGGCGGCCATCTTTAAACCAGCGCAACACCGGAGCTGGAGCTCCTCTAACAGGACAATCCAACACAACTACAGCACCATGAGAGACAAACTGAGACACATGACTATCTCCTCTTAGAACTGGAGGCTCTATAGAGTGAAAGACAGAGAGAGAAAGAGTGAGAGAGCGCAACAGAGAGACAGAATGAGACCAAGACCCAGAAACAGAATAACAGAAAGAGAGACAGAATAACAGACCGAGAAAGTGAGACTGAGAGAAAGAGAGAGACTGAGATAATGGGGCAGAGATAGAGCCAGAGAATGAGTGAGAAAGTGAGGGAGACTGAGAATGTCTCCCTCTCTCAGTCACCTGTATGTAAAACTCACCTGTGATGCGGATGAATGCTAGAGCTTGGTTGATGCCAACGCTGTTCTCCGCAGTACATGCGTAAGATCCTGAATCCCTCACTGTTACATTACTAATAATCAGGAAACTCCGACCTGCTTCATCCACACTGAATCCTGACCAAGAGGAGGAGGGAATATCATACAGGCAGTTCTCAGTGAACAAACATGGATGATGGAAGATGTGCGTCCAGATGGGAGTTATCCCAGAAAATATTTATGAGTGTTTTATTCAATCGTCAATGTTTTTATTTAATTCAAGTGGTTAACTTGTCTGTCAGTTATGTTGATACTTTTTCTGAAAGACTCTTTTTTGTATGCTATCGTTATCGATCCTAAGCATTAGCTAACGATTGTATTGCTCTCTGTGATAGTTAGTTTGGGTATTTAAATTTTTAAATGATACCTTGGTTGTTATTAGTATCCTGGAGGTTTAATGTCTTTGGAGTATGCTGACATAAAAAAGTTCAAATTTAAAAGAGCAAAAAAAAAAACCCAAACATTTGCATCAGTGTGATTAATTTGAATGCAAATCTGGTGTATGCCTGATGATAGGCATGAGTGTGTGTTTCTCTGTGTGTTTATGTGTGCAGACAGTGGGCTACGTGTTCTGACAGGTGTGTACATATGCGTGTGTGCATGTACGAGCATCAGCTGAGAGGTCTGTGTGTGTGTGGATGTTGACAGATGTGTATGTAATTAGAATCCCTGAGGCGTACCTGTATATGGATGATTATTAACAGCCCAGGTGATGACAGGTGGCGGAGTAGAGTGAGCCTGGCAGGTGAGGGTTAGGTTTTGCCCCACCCTCAGTGTCAAATCACTTGGTGACTCCTTAAACTCCGGCCTTGTATTAATAGACAGCTGGACTTTGCGATGCGCAGAACCTGCTGCATTCATGGCTACACAGGTGAACACACCTGCATCAGAGGGCTGAGAAAGGGGGAGGGGCCTGAAGAGTTTCAGCTTAGTATCACAAAATCCCTCAAGAGTCAAACATGGTGTGTGTGTGTGTATGTGTGTGTGACGTGCATATCTGTGCTGACCTGGGTCCTCTCAATGATTAGCTCTCCTGATCTCAGTGCAGTAAATTTTCCCCGCAGGTTCTGGATAACATGTCCATTTTTCTCCCAGTGAATTTTGGGATCTGGAACTCCTTGAGCTGAACATGGCAGGAGACTCTGGAAGCCCTGGATGACGGTCACTTCCGACTGACCAACAAGAATCATGGGCGGGACTTGAAAAGCCAAAACATAGCAACATTTACCACCAAAATACTAAATATCTCAGCCGTTTTACAGTGAAACACAGAGTGTGGTTCTGACCATGCAGAGTCAGTGTGATGTCATGGCTACTTCTCCCTGCGCTGTTAGAAGCTGTGCAGGTGTAAACCCCAGCATGTTTGAGCTGTGCATTTTTGATGTGCAGTGTTCCATTGGTGAAAGGCAGCAGGTTGGCTTCACTCCTCACAGGGCCACCAACTTTGTGCCATTGCAGCTCAGGCTCCGGCTGACCGATTGCTGAGCACGACACACTGACAGACTCACCAACACTGAGTGTGTATTCATCAAGAGGTACAGAAATGACAGGAGGAACTGCAGAAACACAAAAGCCAAACAGACACACACGTCAGTGCACACTGAGACCTGAGTGAGTGAGGCATGTGGCCATGATCAGGCTTTACTGTATATATATAAAACTACTTAATTCCATTCAATTTTATTTACATAACCCTTTAACAAATAACATTGTCACAAAGTAGCTTTACATAAATCTGCATAAAGATATAACCACACTATAATTAACAAGAATGCAAAATATAAATAAATTACACTACATTTATACACATAACAGAACACACATTACACTACAACACACAGCAGTATACACAGTATACAACAAACAAACATCAGTATACACATCAAGTAACACAACAGCACACACTTGGTATACACACAACACAAAAATGTGTCTTTATGCACAGTGTAAGTATACTTTTTAAATATAAGGTAAGTCTAGTAAATTAGTTGCATGTAGTAAACGAGGTACCCTGAAGGATGAGTTGAGTTTTGCCCTTTGTGGTTCCAGCTGCATTTTGTGCCAAACAAGAATACGTCCCTGCATCATCTAGCGTAACCTGAGAAAGTCTCAGAGTTCCATCCGACAAAACCACCATACGCTGACCTGTGGGAAACATCAGCATCAAAGCCTTTACATACTTACTATCACAAGCTAACAGTTTCTCTGTATTTCTGTGTCAGCTCAAAATTATTTTAGCTTGTGATTGTATTGAGAGTCTGCAGACCTGTTGCTATGGGAACACCCTCTTTAAGCCAGGTCACTGAAGGTTTGGGGAATCCATGAACATCACAGTTCAGAACAACGTCCTGGTTCAGCAGCACATTCAATTCCTTAACCATGTTCATTATCTCAGGAGGCTCTGATGAACCAAAATACATACACGCAGACACATATGAAACATCAGTAAGATGTAATGGTATCAATGATAACCTTAAAGTGTACAGTATATAGCACTATCCATACATTTAAAAAGCAAATACAGTGTGACTCTTTTAGTGTGAGCTAGTGTATGATTAGTGAAGGCACGTATGATCTAATTACTGCAGTGTGAGGTAGAGTCTGATTACTGTTGTGTGAGGTAGAGTCTGATTTGTGCAGTGTGAGGTAAAGTCTGATTACTGCAGTGTGAGGTAGAGTCTGATTTGTGCGGTATGAGGTAAAGTCTGATTACTGCAGTGTGAGGTAGAGTCTGATTACTGCAGTGTGAGGTAGAGTCTCATTACTGTTGTGTGAGGAGGAGTCTGATTTGTGCAATGTGAGGTAAAGTCTGATTAGTACAGTAAATGCACCTTCCTGGTGTCTTACCGTGTACAGACAGAATGATGTGTTTCCGAGCGACTCCAGCTGTGTTTTGTGCACTGCAGGTGTATCTGCCCACATGAGTCGGATTCACAGCCAGAATCTCTAACATGCCTACATTAAATCCACACACACACACAAACAGTTTTGGCCCTTCTGTTTTCCTTGTTATTATTGTTGTTGACCATACCCTAAGGCCACACCCCTTTACCATTATGAGTTTTGTTTATTTGTGTTTTTTTGCTGAAACAAGCAGTCATGGTGTACTAAGAATTTGACTAATAGTGAGTATGCACAGTGCATGTGTCTATTGCTCACCTGTGGGCAAGGTCCTGTAACTGCCCCTCCTTGTGCTCAGTGCTGTCCCTCCCCTGCTCCAGTTGATGGACGGTGTTGGACGTCCTGTGGCACGACACGGTAATACAACTGACTCCATCTTAATGGCCGTAACACTGATGACATCATCTTCAATGGATGGAGGAACTATGAAAGATATCCATAACATATTGAAAGTGGAAGTCACTAAACACATCAATAAATGCTTATAAATTCAACCAGTGTCTTGCATTACTGATTGCAATGTAATGTTTACAGGGGGACTTTTTTCTCCAGAGGAATATTTACTTTGTGGTTCATTTGGTTTCTACCTTGAAGCATGACCTCTATGACCCTTCGCTCCTCTCCAACCTCATTGGTCACTGTGCACTCAAAATATCCTTCATCCTCAAGAGATGGAGACATTATGAGCAGAGATCCTGAAGGCATCAACCTTAAAGACATCACACACACAGAAATAAACTTTCTGAGTATAAATTCATTTATTACCTAATTCTTAAACCCATTTACAACTTTAATGGTTTTTTTTGTTATTAATCTACAATATGATCTCACTAATTGAAGTTCAGCTTTGACAGCAGTGTGTGAGTGTAAAGTGTGTTTTACCTGTAAGCTCCAGTGTGAGTATTCAGTGCTTGTCCATTTCTCTTCCAGCTCACTTGAGGAACAGGTACACCTGAACTCTCACAGCCTAAAACAGCCCTCTGGCCCATTGTCATGGTTACATTAAAAGGGCCAGGGCTAATGGAGGGACCAACTATGTGTGTAGAGTACAGCAGTTAGTGTAGCATCTTACAAAACCATGAACAAACACACCCTATTCCATGATGCACTGATCTTTCCCCAACCCTGTGTGTGTGTGTGTGTGTGTGTGTGTTTGTGTATACCATAGACTTGGAGATCCATGCTGAGCTGGTCTGACCCTGCCATGTTAGACACACTGCAGTAATAACGGCCTGCGTCAGTGAGTTGCACCGAGTCGATTCGCAGCGATCCTTCTGGCAGCAAAACAAACCTGAAATCAGTTTTAACACAATTCACATTAAATGTTTAAGTGTTTCTTCACTTCTGAGGGATTTGAGTGAAATAATAAAGCCATTATAAATGTGTCTAACTCAAACTCTCTAACCCTCTTGTTAAATAAATATATTTACCTGTTGCCAAACAGAACTGATACTCCATTTTTCCTCCAGAACACTGAGGGTGCAGAGTCTCCCTCCACTTCACAAAGTAGCACCACCTTCTGATTGACAAGTGCTGTGACCAATGAGCTGCCTTCTCGAATGACAGGGGGTGCTGTGGGAGGATGCATAAACAAAAATCACATGTGACAGGAGTGTTACCACATCATTAATTATAAGAGCCAATCATATTTAACAATACAATGTATTCTGTTAGTGTTAGTATGCTGGTTCACCAATGCAGTGTATAGAATCTGGATTTCATGACGAGAGTAAAGGGTTAAAGTGCTAACTATAAGTGCAATCATGGATAATAGTGGATTTCCTCTTTTCCACTGGAGTTAGCCACTGACACTCTCCTCTCCTCACTTTCCTCATCTATGGGTCTCCTCTGCCCACTATCTTACAAACCCAGGAAGAATTCTCACGCTTGTCCTTGGCTATAGAATGTGTTGCATAGCAATTGAAGAGAGTTAAGAGCAGCAGAGAGAAAGTTGAAGAAATCACAACTCTACACAGATAGATCTTCTTACCTTGCTCTCCTGTCCAAAATTCCCATCTGATATGACCTCTGCTAAGACTGCCTTTGGGTCTGGACATTCCTGCACAATATCCTAGCAAACTCCACAACATATTTTCATCATCACTGAACCTGCTGGCTCCTCCTGCCCCATCCTCCCTGACTGCTGAAGACTTTTCCAGCTTTTTTGATGGGAAGATTAAACAAATCTGTCGGACATTCACTCCCACCCCAACACCCTCATTTCACATTAAGGATTCCCCTTCCCTGGCACAGTTTACCAGTATGGCAACAGATGAGATCTTGCAAGTCATCTCATCACGTAATCCTACCACCAGCCCACTGGATCCAATCCCTACCACAATGCTCCAGACCATCTCACAAGATCTCCTCCTCTGATTCACCACTATCATCAATAGCTCCATAACATCTGGTCATGTACCAACAGCATTCAAAAGAGATAGGGTTATTCCCATCCTGAAGTAACCCACTCTGGATCCCTCAGACATCAGCAACTACTGACCAATATCATTTTTCTAAAGTCCTTTAACGCACTGTCTACAATCAACTGTCTTTGTATCTCACAGTTACAGACTGTGTCAAACACTGCAGGAAAATTCGTGGCTCAGCATGGCAATGGCTCGCTTCCTACCTAGAAGGTCAGTTATCAGGTGACATGGAAGGGATCCACATCTACTCCATGCAGGCGTTCCACTGGTGTCTCTCAGGGCTCGGTACTTGGTCCTCTTCTGTTCTCCCTCTATACCAGATCTTTTGGTGAGGTCATATCCTCACATGGGTTCTCATACCACTGCTACACAGACAACACTCAACTTATTCTCTCCTTTTTTCCCTCAGACACTCATGTTTCTGCCCAGATTTCTGCATGTCTGGCAGATTTCTCATCATGGATGGCAGCTCATCAGATGAAACTCAACCCCAGCAAAACTGAACTATTATTCATCCCAGCTGATTCATCCCCACATCAGGATCTTATGATCTTCCTGCACAACTCGTTTGAAGGAGTTCAGTCACCACAAGTAACCTTGGGGTAACTATGAACAATCATCGGTCCTTTTCCTCTCATATTTCTAATCTTTCTCACTCATGTTGATTTCTCCCCTTCAATATCGGAAGGATTCATCCATTTCTTTTCACACAGGCCACTTAGGTACTTGTTCAGGCCCTTGTCATCTCAAGACTAGACTATACTACTGTAATTCACTCCTAGCAGATTGTACATATTCTAACACCCCCCCCAAAACAATCACATGCTGTCTTCTGTATTACCTGCCAACATAGTTTTTAAATTTATGGTAATCTTAGCCCGGGTCCTAGTGAAACAGTATCAGAATATTATACTGACAGAGACTTCAAAGCACTTATGTAAGTGGCTCTGGATAAGAGAATCTGCCAAATGCCATAAATGTAATTGTAAATGGATAAAATAAACAAATGTTTGTGTTCATTTCACTGCCCATTATACTCATCAAATGAAAGAAGTAATTAAATAAATAATGACTTAAATACAAACAGTGAGTGTGTCTTTTTTTACAACTTCTCTCAAACTCACAGAGGATCTGTACATTAAAGTGCAGACTCGAACTGCCAGCCATGTTGGACACAACACAGCTGTAAAGTCCACCGTCCTCCATCCTCACATCTCCGATCTCTAAATACTGACCACCAGCAATGCTCTGAATCCGACCTCCCAACTAAACAGAGAGCAAAAGAGACAAAGAGCAAAAGAGAGACAAAGAAAGAGACAAAGAACAAGAGAGAGACAGAGAGAGACACAGAGCAAGAGAGAGACAAAGAGAGAGAGGCAGAGTGAGAGAGAGACAGACATTTAAATGTTAAATAATGCATGAGGTTTCATGTTATCCTTTGTTTGTATTTATTATCCATTTGTACCTGCATTTTAACATTGTCTCTGTACCACTTAATCTCTGGTGGAATCTTGTCGTCTGTTCGACACTCCAAGGTCATATGACCCTTAAAGGGCACAGACACAGCTCTGATCTCATTAGAACCCAGTAGTGTAGGAGGAACTGCAAAAGGAAAAATACAAGAAATAAAAAACACAGAAAGAGAACAAAGGAAAGATGAATGCAGCAGTGACACACTCACCCTGAACGTGCACCCAGAGACTCCGCCCATCTTCTCCTGCCGAGTTACTGACAAGACACGTGTACAAACCTGCATCCTCTGCCTGTACCCCCACCACACACAAAAACATACACAAACATACAGTACTGAGGCACATGTAAAAAAATGATGTAAAGCAAAAATACCTTTTAAAATAATATTACACATTTCTACATAAAAATATCAATAAAGAGCAGTAAACAGTAAAAAAACAGAGTTAGTAATGCGTATATTAACATTTTGTTTTTTAAACATATCAGCAGTCTCAGGTATACTTTTTGCAGTTGCATAATATTTTAAATCTTTTATTGACATGCAAACATTTTTTGGTACTATTTAATTTTTGGTCTGAAATGTCTGAAAATCTAAAATTCAAAAATGCAAACATCATAAAATAAGCATCTAAGACAAACTTTGCATTAATAAAAAATTAGGATGCCTAAGACTTTTGCACCGTACTGTACATGACTTCTGTTTAAGACATCTGAAATAATGAATAATAATAGTTTGTGAGGACCTGAATGTTGTTGATGATTAAAATCTGTCCATCTCTGCCTAATAAAACTCTGCTGTCATCTAGGGGACGTCCATCCTTCATCCAAGTTACAATGGGTGGAGGAACTCCGTCAGCAACACAGTCCAACTCCAAAATACCATTCACCACCACCATCAGCTCCTCTCTTCTTGGAGAGCTGGATATCTTAGGAGGCTCTGAGAGAAACACAGACACTTACACTTGTTCACATTTATTTAGAACCTTCTGCAGATCACAAATGGAGCATTAAGAATAGTAGAACAAAATGTTCTGAGATGCTGTGAGGTGGAGAACAGCACTTTGAATCACCAGTGAGCCAAAAATGTAATAATAATTATTGCTTTAGGAAGGTGATGGTCCAGTGAAGTTCTCATAGTCTCATATCAACTGGAAAGTGAGTTTTTAAGGATTGCTGATATATAGTGATGGGATGAAGATCCTCTGTCCCTAAATGAACTTTGGGAAATTAACTGAAGACAGGACTGGGCACATGTGAAGGAGTAATACACAAAACTGCTGATAGTTCTGCTGATTGTGGTGGTATATTGTTTAATCAATCATGAGGATATCTTCCTGACATCACTCCTACCTAACACGGTGAGGTTGAAGGTCTTGGTGTTGGTTCCAGCCTGGTTCTTTGCAGTGCAACTGTAAAGTCCAGTATCCTCTGGTTGAACATCCAGCAGCTGGAAGCGAGTTTCTCCTCCTTCAAGTAGCAACATGTTCTGGCCGAGTGACAGTGGCTCACTGTCCTTCATCCAGGTGAGGGTTGGAGGTGGAACACCATGAGCCTCACACACCAGCGTTACCATGGAGCCTCGAACTACCACAATGTGCTCCATTGGCTCAGTGTGCTCCATCACAGCAGGGGCTGAGGAAGAGTAGAACACAGAAATGCAGATGATAAAAGAGAAGCACGATTAATGAGTCTGCAACCAAAAGAAGAGAAAAGTAGTGTGGATAGTCAATCAGTTTATAACTTCTACAAAATAGACTTCATGTTAAAACTATAATGAATTTCTGGATACACAACAACAGATCCATGTTGTTTTAATACCTTCAACCTGCAGGTGGAATTTCTGTTCTGCAAACCCTGCTTTACTTCGAGCCACACAGGTGTAAAGTCCAGAGTCAGAGAGCTGCACCGGAGAGATCCTGCACACACACACACATACAAACATAGTTTTATAAAGTATTGACTGGTATTGTATATACATATGTATGTGCAATTCTTTTTCATTCTTTAAATAAATAGATATATAATGAAAGGTGGGCTCTGTGTGAGCTGATCTGGCCTGAGCAGTGTACGCACGTAAGTTTACGCATGTGAGAAAATTAGTTTTCTCAGGTGTCTAATCAACAGTAGTTTCGGTCTACCTTAAGGTGTGAATTGAGGGCAGGGCTGACTAAGATATATTGAAGGTGTATCCAGTTCAATATTCAGTGTGCTTTTTGGATTCAGGATTCTGACTATCTACTTGACTCAGTTGGACCTAGATTCTTGTCAGTAGTATTTTCTGTTTCTGTGGTGTTATTTAGATTTAGAAGTGTCTGCAGGTCTATGCTAAATTAGTTTTATCAGGTGTCTAATCAACAGTAGTTTCGGTCTACCTTAAGGTGTGAATTGGGGGCAGGACTCACTAAGATATATTGAAGATGTATCTGCTACTAGCGGTCTGCATTAGTTAACACATTATACAAATAAATCGGAGAACCTAAACTTAATGATTTAACTATTGACTTGACTACTGACATGTGCCTCAAACCCATCTCTGTCCTCACATCTCTCAGAACCAGAAGATCTCATCCACCAT
>JAQQZU010000039.1:25830429-25841112 GCA_030068025.1 Parauchenoglanis punctatus | reverse complement strand
CTCGTCTCTCTCCCATCTCTCTCTCTCTCTCTCTCTCTCTCTCTCCCTCTCTCTCTCTCTCCCTCTCTCTCTCCCTCTCTCTCTCTCTCTGTAGTTGGATCTGGAGAGCCATACTCAGCAGTCTATCTATGGTCTCCACACGGGGAAACATTATGAGGTTCGAGTTCGCTGTACGATGTCTGCCTTCAAAAACTTTGGTGATTTCAGTGACAGCATCTTTGTGTACATCCCGCCGCCGATCCAGAGCCAAGGTTCTGATTCACACACACACACGCACACACACACACGCACACACACACTCTTAAATTACACACACTGGTATTCAGGGCCAATATTAATACAGGATTAAACAGTATAAGGTACACAATCGGCTCGTTTCTGAAGAGAACCTTATTTTTTCTGTCGTATCTCAGAGATGATAATTCTCCCAAACACTGATCTTTATATCCAGCGTTTTTCTGACAAAGCTGACAAAATACAGCTCATTTTTGTGCAAGAACATTTTATTTTGTATCACACGCTGGTTTATTTATCATCTGGACAACAAATAATGGAGGTGAATTTTTTATTACTGTTTTTCATGACAGCAGACAGTTTTACAGGTCCTGCTTGTATTTTTATTTTCTTTTCTCAGAGTGAGAACTACACAAACTACACCAGGAACTTTCTCTATGTAAATACATATATTTTTATTAATAAAAATCTTTTTTATATTGCAGCACTGCTGTTTTGTTGCCAGCGTGTGATAAATATCATTAACGTGTGATTCTTTGATCATATCACCGGCTCTTCCACTCTTCTTCACTCTTGAAAATAAAGTGATGCCATACAGAAATCTTTTTGCGTCTTTAAAGAATCCTTTGATGGATTATTCTTTATTCTTTGTTCTTTATTTTTTGTTATCACATTAAACTGAATAATTTTACACTAAATGTCCGCATGATTATAACACATACAGTGGATGAAATAATTGAAATAAACATCATCATCATTGTCCTAAAGAAGGTTTTCAGGAAGCTTTACGCTGTAAGAGTGTGAGCAGTTCCCTTTACTCCGACACACAATCTGTACTGAACATCTCTCTCCATGCTCCATGATTAATTAGCGTTAAAGCTGACCGTGTGTGTAAGGCGGCGTCTCTTCAGGAGACGACTCGAGCGCTGCGTATCCGCACTACACCTCACAGTTTACTGATTGATTAAAAATAAAACTTTGTGTTTTGATTGTGTGTGTTGCTTTAATCAGAGTCGATGTTCTCTGTGAGGCTGCTGTTGATCGTCTTTGTTGTGGTGCTGCTGATCTTCCTCATCCTCATCCTCCTCTCACAACAGCAGCGGTAACACACACCGAATACACACTCACTCTTCTGATTCAGGAGAATTATAGTAAGATATTACATTGGTATTGTGTGTGTGTGTGTGTGTGTGTGTGTGTGTGTTTAGGTTAATGGTGATCTTGCTGCCTCCTGTTCCAGCTCCTAAAATTAAAGGGATCGATCCAGAGCTTTTAAAGGTAAAGTGTTATTCATGCTAATGTGCAGGTGTTAAAATATTCATTCATTACTAATTAGTGATGGTTTAATGATGTCACTTCCTGTATAAAATATAGCAGATATTGGATATTTATCTGGATTATGTTATGTGTTACGTGCAATAGTGGCACAAATGTGTCTAAGAGAAGGAGAGACAATCTGTAAATGATCCTGATAACATCACTGTGTGTGATTAATATCAGCATAAAACTGAAGAATCCCAGACACAGACCTGCTACACCTGCCTGGATTTCACCTGCAAACTCACACTACTGAGTTCTGCGCTCTGATTGGTCAGAAGGTGGTGATTATTTCTCTATAACAGCGGCTCTGACAGCGGCGCAGCTTTATATTAAAGCACTCGCTCTTATACGTTATGGTTTCTATAGTAACAGCTCAGTCACAGGGACGTGTACAGCGCATGCACAATTGTTGACATGGTGACATGTGCTGTATGAAGGCGTGTCCAGTGTGAGCGCTGTGTGACACTCAGCGGTAAAGCTGGAGCTGGAGGAGGTGTCACAGCTTCAGGACAGAGGAGTTTTGTGGTTTCTCAATAACGTGACAAACTGCGTTTTTTTGTCTCATTAATTTCAAGAGAGAGAATGAAGAGAAGGTAAGTGTTTATAGCTGCTGTAATGTAAGTGAGAACAAGAACTAACTCTTACCACATCAAATGTAACTATAAACAGAACAACTTGTGTTGTTTTTACTTTATAACAAACAGTAATCATTGGTAAATTGCTGAGCCGCAAGAGGAATAAAGCACTTCGGTTTGCTTCCGCTGTGATGATGATGTACTTGTGTAGTGTGAATGTGAGTGTTGTTGAGCAACAGGTGTGTGTGTGTGTTGTGCAGTGAGGTGTGAGTTAGCATGCAGTGAGCGAGATTAGCGGTTAGCTGTGTTCGTCCTGTGGGAGAGTGAGGTGTGAGCAGTGTCACATCTGAGGGATTGAAACTCTGCTTTAGTCTGGAAGTCTGGAAAAACAGATTTCCTGTAGAGACAGGTTCTGTAATGCTTTATTTAGAAAAGCATTATCGAGAGTATTTTAGTAGTTTCGCAGTGATGTGAGTTGAGGAACGACGTCACGAACCAAAACTTGAACATACTGCCACCCCAATTTTTGCTGGTACTGCAACTTAACCAGCAGACAACAGAGACTAGCTTAGCAACAAGCTAACCAGTGGACAAGAGCAGGTAGCATTAGCAGCAAGCTAGCTGGCTAATGTTCGTCATAACTCTACTGTTGATTTCCTTCTCAGAACAGTGATTTGAGATCAGAGCAGTGCTACAAATGGTAGGCGGGAATTACAACTTGACCTGTGATAGGGGGCGCTCTGCTGGGAGGTCCGGGGCTGCGTTGGGGTGTTGCCTGTTAGACTTATTCTATGTCCGTGTGGTATTTTATTATTCTTTTGTTGTTCTGTAATCTCAGTGTTCAGTTATAAATTTAATCTAAACTTCTCAGATTTCACTAGAGAGTGACGATTCTAACTCAGCAGCTTTTATAGAGCTTCAGAGTTTATTCAGCGTTTCTATCAGCATGCAAGTATACATTTTTATTACATATTTATTGAAAGTATCAATCTTTTAAACTAGCTTCTCTGAAATGAATCAGACTGCGGATTCAGCACTCCATCCAGGATTCTCTCTCCTCACATCATCCAACTTTCGGCCGGAACGCAACACTGGATCTGCTGAATGCAAATCTGCTTAATGCAAATGCCAGTGAATGATGCCTGCAGCTCCACCGCTGTCCCACTTCTCCACTGGGGGATCGGACTGGTGTTCTACCTCTCAGCCGTATCCGGGGCACTTTTCTACACTGCGAAGAAACTCAACAAAGTGATGGGAAGGCCAGCTCTGTTATTAGCTGGATTCATGGGGGGATGGGTTGTTAGTTCATTACAGGGTTGCCAGATTGGGCTGGATTTTATATACTCTGGTGAGCCACCAAGATGTAATAAATACAATTGAATAAAATTTCTGCAAAGTTAAAGTGTAAGTGCAGACGGTGTGTGTACAGATCCGTTTCTGTTGTACAGTCTGTAGATTGGAAGAGGAAAAGAGGGATCTTGGCGTGGATAATGTCAGTACATCAGAAATGCATGCACACCACAGTGACCTTGTTTCCCATGACCATGTGAAGGATGAGGAAAGGTGTGTCTCCCTTTTCCAGTGCCTGAATATTTTAGGATGCTTTGAGATGTAGTTGAGGTGGAAATTTTGTTGAAATATTGCAACCCAGGTTAATGATAATATCTCTTGTGTGTGTGACTTGCTGGTGACGGGAAACACACTGGCTGTATGGAACACAGTTGAACAAAGCTACCTCTGAAACCGCTCACGTCGAGCTGCTGGACTGTTCCTGAAGGACTGAACGTTATCGACTCCCACATGATTATTACAGGGTTACTCTAAAAATTCACTAGACAGTAGCCAGTAGTATAAATCGAGTGTGGTAAGCATTTAGCATTTAGAATCTCAACTTCATTTAGTTTGAGGCTGTCATGATTAATATCATCATTAATTATCATCCTGCAACACCAACATCTATATCACAAGCTGCTGCTGGTACAGAAGCTGAAGGAAGTAAAGGAAGTACAGAGAGGTTAAAGGAGCTAAAGAGAGCTGAAGAACCTGAATGAACTGAAGAAAGACAGGAGGGAAAATGTTCATTCCAAATCTTGCCCCTGAGCCATACACTAAATTATATGCAAATAGTTTGTGAAATGGTTTAGTAATAATATATTTTAACGATTATGACTTTAAGCTAATATAAAATTCTCTCTGTTGTTTTCAGAAAGGGAAACTGGATGAACTGAACTCTCTGCTCAGCAGTCAGCACATGTACAAACCCAACTCGTACCCTGACGACTCGTGGGTGGAGTTTATCCAGATCGATTTGGACGAAGCAGAGGAGAAAGACGAGAGCTCAGACAAGCAGCGTCTGCTCGGCCGCTCCCATCATGGCTCCACTCGGTGCCTAGGCTCCGCCCACAAAGATGATGACGATTCCGGTCCTGAGATGGAAGCTGAGGGGGAAGAGCGCCACCCTCTGGTCAATACGAGCAGCTCAACACCAACTCCAGAATCGCAAATTGAGATTCAAACACAATTCGAAAGAAATGATGGGAATAACTGGATGAACATGGATTTTTATGCACAGGTGAGTGACGTCACACCTGCAGGGGGCGTTGTCCTTACACCTGAGCAACAGAACAGCATACCGAGCAAGAAAATGGATGAAGAAAAGGAAGAGGACAAGAAGAAGAAGCTGGATGTCCAGCTCATGGTGATTGACTCCGACGGAGGATATGCGTCTGAGAACGTCGCCCGCCACCTTGTTCCCGACTTGCCATCCAATCAGGATCCAGATCCACCATATCACGTTCTTAATCCTGATGCTGAAGAAGAAAGGCAGGCATCTTCCTATATCTCTGAGCCCCCTCCGCCCTCCACGCTCCCTCCGCTTCCAGACTACACCGTTGTACAGGAAGTGGACGAGCAGCACAGCTTCCTTCTTAATCCTAATTCTGCACCTCAGCCACCATCTTGCCCTCAGAATCCCAACAAATGCCCCCCAAACATGCCCATCGGGTATCTCACACCAGAGCTGCTGGAGAATTTCAGCCCGTGAACGTGTGCTGCTGATACACGCTCGTCCTCTTAACTGCTCAGATCCAAAGTTGCTACATCCTGGCTGTTGTAGTCTGAACGTCGGCAATATTTATGACGGAGAGTGTGGGGATCTGTATGGCCGTGCCGTGGGGAAAATAACCAATGAGCTGTGTGCATGTGTGTATATGTGTGTGTGTGTATATGTGTGTGTGTGTGTGTGTGTGTCTGTGTGTCTTGTGCCTAAGTGAGTGAGTCAGTCATGTTACATATAAACAGTTTAAGACACGTATGCATGAGTCAATGCAACACAGGGACATTTTACCTCCTGACTAGACCTGTGCCAATTATCAGCTACAATATTCATCTCTCAAAATTGTCATGTTGGAAACTTGAATTTCCAGTTTTCCATTTCAGGCTGCAGGATCAAGGTCATCCCTTTTACTCCCAGCAGATAAAAAGGTACCAGACTGTACCAGCTTCACAGCTCCAGGGTTCCAGGCTCGATCCTGACCTCAGGTTACTGTCTGGGAGGAGTTTCACACAGGTCCGTAGGGTTTCATTCGAGTCATCTGGTTTCCTCCCACCACCCAGCAGGTGGATTGGAGACTAAATTGCCACCACTCTTTAAAGTAAAGGTACTAATCTGTACCTGTCCTTGTTGCTGATTTGGTACCATCAAGGGTACATCTTTTGAACCCTTAGGACATATTTTTCACCTGGAAACATGAATATAGTATACTTTTAAAATGAATTTGAACAGTAGATTAGTGTAGATGCAGGGTGTGTCCCACATCTGTGTAAGCCACATCTGGGTTCTCAGTATGGGCTCCACATTCACTACCACCCTGACCAGGACAAAATGGCTACTGCTGTACTGATGTGTGTCACTGAGATGCTACTCCGGGACACACCTTTACTATCTATATTTCATCTGTCAATGTAAATGTACACTCTGAGAAATAAAGGTACCAAACTGTACTTTACTTGTTGCTGGTGTGGTACCATCAAGGGTACAGTTCTACATTTAGTGTGTATTTTGTATCTGGGTGGCAGCATGTGTGTTCCTTTATCTAGCTTATAGACTAATGCTTTAAAGATACACCGCAGGTTCTTAAGGTCCAGTTACTGTACTGTAACTAGATAGTACCTTAAAGGTGTAAAGATAGACACTAAAGTTAGAAGCCATGCACCCTGTGCAGTGAAAAGGAAGCTTAAAGTGCAAATTTAAACTTATGTTTGGTACCTTAAGAATCATTATTATATCTTTAGCAAGTTTTGGTTTCCATGTGAAAGATACAGACCTAAGCTATGAATGCTGTAGCCTTGAGGATATAAAGCGATGGTACACTTCAGCACCCTTTCCAGAGTCTTCTACAGCCCCTTACATTGATAAGTCACTCTGAGAAAACACAATCCCATAACTCTGTTTAGCAAACAGCATTATCACATGCTCATACCATGAAAACTGAGACAATCTGTCATGATCGAGATTAAGGATGGATTAAACATGCTTAATTTTTTATGAATGTCATCCCATAATAATGCCGGATATGCACTTTAATAAACACGATATTCATCATTTACTCATTTTATAAAGCATGATATTGGCACAAGTCTACTCTAGATAAGCTTATGTGAACCATGCACACATCATTATGGAATCAGATTTGCTCCAGCACAGAACCAATGGGACGAGAGATGAACAATGTCGTGGCAGCACCAGTCATTTTTCACAGCGATACGGCACAAATTTCGGTCCCTGCATCAGACGAAAGCACAAAGCGAGAGCTGATTTCTTGACCAGGACAAATTATGATTTAATTCGGACACCGAGACGTGATGTTGGAGAGGAAACGTGGGAGGAGGGGTGTGTGTGGTAAAGGAGTGATGAGTCACGTCATTGCTGATGCCACTCGTCTTAATGAGCAGAAGTGAAGTTACTCGTTACTCGTTACTCGTCTTGTGGCTTCGTCACAGATGGTTTGCTTTAATGCACATATATCAGTTTATGTGTTGGAACTGTAAACTGTAAAAGTGTTTTATTTTCTTAAACACATATTATGATGTCAGGAATCAAAATTGAACATGTGAGTGTGCGTAGTTAGCTTTCATTACTATAATCACAGATTAATAAGGAAACAAGCTCTTGCCATTTCCACTGAGGAACATGTAAGGGGCTGTGTGTGCGAAAGTTTTACAAATGATCAAATTATTTGATATGATGGACGCTGTTTAGTTCAGAGGGCAGCAGGGGAACGTCTGCAAATCTGAAGGTTTTCAGAGATTTCTGTTCTCTAGACGAGAGTTTTCTTAAAGTTTGACAAATGTGCTATACTGAAGTGTTACAGAGAATATTATAATCATGATGAGGTTAGGCAATGAACATGACATACAGATGAAATGTTAGCACTTGCCTAGTTGTGTAGAAATCATCAGGATTGACTTTGAACAGTGAGTCTGGAGTTGTTTTGTACATATCTACGAGCTGTATGTTTCTATAATGGATAAATCAACAGCACGTCAAAGACTACGCTATACTTGAAGCTGCTGAGAGAACACTACACTCGCTTACAGTTAAACCCAAAAGAAGGTGGTGATAATTGGTTATAGGACACGTTGTGTCATGCTGCCTTGGACATAAAACATGCTTTAGTAAACACTGCACAGCTAAATGCATTTTTTGACCAATCAGTGACTCTCGATATGGTAAGCCCCGCCTCCTTAATAGGACTCTGGAGCAGGTTGTAAAAGTTGGCCCTGCTTTCTCTGCTCAAAATGTGACTAACGGTCCTGAGTTCCTGAAAAGGTTCCTGTGGTGAAGATGTTTCGATTTTGTGGAAATCTGACAGTTAATTTTTAACTTTGTTTTGTAAACAGTTTCACAGACGCCTCACAGTGCTGCTTTTACTCGTATTCAACACGTTTTCTCCTGTGTGTTTGACATGTACTCTCAGAAATAAGCTAATTTACATTTTAAATCACTCATGAAACAGTCTGATCATTAAGTTCATTCAGTATCTGGACACATTTCTGTATGTTTTTACCAAGTGTTTTTACCAAAGTGGTTAATAATCAGTAAAGTTTACATTTCTGTGGGCGGGGCATACACAAGCCCCTAAAGTGCAGGAGGAATCATCAGTATTTTTTCACTGTTTTCTAGCATATAGACATACAGAACTCTCTGGAGAACCGTTCTGATTTCATGAGTGCTTTAAATCACCTTAAACAGCCATAAACATTTATACTCAGTATTATTGTTTTCATGGGTTTTTTTTGCATAAATACAATCATACAAAGGATTTACTCTAACATATGTACAGAGGACAAAATACTGAAATATTATAAATGTTACCAAATCAAGTGTTTTCTCATGTTCAGCTCTGTAAACACACCAGACATGTAGGCTGTGTTTCATTCCTGATTTCCTCCTTTACTTTCCCTTGGTCAAGTCCCCTTACTGTCCCTTTAAATGAAGTGCATTAAAGGAGGAGTGAGTAGTCTTACCCAGAAGGCACTGCTCCATTTCTGAAGCTGTGAACAATACGGAAGTAATAATAAATTTCACATTTAACTTTTCGATCTGAACATTTGAGCTGATGGAACGTTACTCTTTGAGCTGCTTAGCATGCTAGCGAGTTAGCAAAGCTATTCTTGGTCACTAGTGGAAGTTAACGAGGGCGGATTGAAAACAGGAGTGAACCCCGAGCAGGTGTGGAGTGTTACCTGGCTCAGGTGTGTCAGGGGTGAAAATGTGCACATGCAAGAATAATCTGAAGCTAACAAAGATAAAGCTAAGCATCATGTGTGTATAAACTGTTGCCTTATTAAGGACATTGCTGCTGCTCACTGCTGAAAAACCAGCATAGGAAACGTCTTACCCACCACGGAAACTTCGTTTACAATATGCAATCATCAGGGACGCACCGCCCCGACGCCGGAGCCAGCTGGGGTGGACTGACACTCCGGTTAACACTGGACTGTGTAAATCAGCAGAGACACTCTGACGGTTGTTAAAATGTCCGTGTCAGTAGGAGCTGATACACACATCATGTCGGAGATGTGGGAACGGGATCGGTGTGTCTCTAGTGTTTATGCTAAGCTTACACTGAATGCTGTACTGTTATTAAGCTCAGTCTGTGCTGCTGCTTCACTTCTTCTGTTTACTTTCAGGTGAAATTATAACTTGTGTATTAACCATGTGTTAGAGTACGAGTGTCTATGAGTGTGTACGAGTGTTTATGAGTGTGTACGAGTGTTTATGAGTGTGTACGAGTGTGTGTAAGGGTTTATGAGTGTCTGTGCTTGTGTAAATGTGTATGAGGGTTTCTGAGTGTTTAATGGTATATATTGCACAGTTTACTTTCTCTCTCTCTCTCTCTCTCTCTCTCTCTCTTTGTCTCTCTGTCTCTGTCTCTCTCTCTCTCTCTCTCTCTCTGTCTCTGTCTCTCTCTCTCTCTCTCTAAACCCTTGTTATGAGGTGTTTTTGGAGGAAGTGCTTCAGGCCGTCACGCCTCAAGAAGAAGCTGTAAAATTTCACATTGTATTTTTCTTCAGCTCAATAAAAGCTCATTTGCTTTGCATCTTTATTCTCACTGTGTTCATCAGTATCTAACTGTGTTAATGAGTGAGTGATGGCGTTAGTGACAGTGATAGTGTTAATGAGCGAATGATGGTGTTAATGAGCAAGTGGTGGTATTGATGAGCAAGTGGTGGTGCAAGCAATCAACTCATTGCTGAGGATTAAACGCACGGCCGTGCGGTGTGAGTTAGTTTAAAGCAGGTTCTGAGCTCAATGGAAAGTTCAGTCCTTCTTCGCCAGCTAGCATGCGCTGCTCAGCTCCATTAACACGAGTGTGAAGTGCGAGAGATGCTAACTCTGTCCTGCAACATACAGCCATGCTGAGGACACGGGGTGCGTTATGGGAGGTAAGGTCAACACACGCAAGACGCTAATGCTCGGAGCGATGGGAAAAATAGGCAGTGAGGGTTTCAGGAGACCGAAGTGCACACAGTGAAAGCAGATCAGCTAATTAAGCGGCCTAGATGCACTTAGCAACCCTGCGTGGGTCTGATTGAATCAGATGAAGCTGCTCTCACACGCCGCCTCTCAGGACATTGCAGGTAATTACCCATCAGTCTCTGCTCCTCCGTATCCAGTCCTCAGGCCAATTAAGCGTGTAAAGCCGCCCACCATGGCACTTTATTGCTTCAACATGCTCATTGACCTTTTCCTCTAAAGAATGGTTATTTGCTCAGGAAACACACATGGGGGAGAACGGATCCTAATCATGCTGGTGATGTGACAAACACTAATGAAACAAAAGTTTAAAATATTACACCGTGTCCATGGAACAGTGAAACGTCGGGCATTTAGTGAGGTTAGGCCTGTGGTGAAGGATCAAGGTTTAACCCTTTCATGAACAAATGATATCAATTATATCAAGATTATTCGATTATTTCAATTCAATTCAATTCAATTTTATTTGTATAGCGCTTTTAACAACAGACATTGTCTCAAAGCAGCTTCACA
>JAQQZU010000039.1:25812441-25829246 GCA_030068025.1 Parauchenoglanis punctatus | reverse complement strand
ATAATAGTGTGTGTGTGTGTGTGTGTGTGTGTGTGTGTGTGTGTGTATGTGTATGTGTGTGTGTGTGTGTGTGTGTGGATATTCATGGTAGATACTGTAGATATTTTCTTTAAGCTTAGCTTTCTGTATTATACTAACTAGTGCATAGCAGAGATTTACGATGTTTAACCCCTTCAGACCCAGTGCTAATTGCTAGCATCTAGCTAGCGAGACATGGAAGCGGTACCTAATGCTGAATATACAGTAGTTTATCCCCGGCCAATCATAATATGTAGTTGCTGCTGTTTTAAACAGACATTTTTAATGTATATTTTGCACTCCCCCTTACTTGTGCACATCCGGTCTGTGGACTTTTCCTCCAGTTCTTTCAGAATTGCATGCTAATAGGGTGTGAAGGGGTTAACACCATGCTAATACTCACTCTTAATTCTTCTACATTTCCAGTGTATCATGTCGTGCGATGTTCCTCATTCTCTCTGAATGGCTGAGGATCAGACAGGCGCCACTACGGCATAGTTTCTGCGCCTGACATCATTAAAGCCATAGAGAGTCACAGCGGAGGAGGAACCACGCCAACATGGTTGCTCAGATCGCCACCAGCATGAACCAACACCCCGAGTTTAGAACATCTACAAGTATTCACAAAATTACCTTCGTTACTGGATATAACAAGCTTTATCTGGGGACGTTCACCTGTGTGTGATGTCACACATGTGGCATCATCACACCCGGTGAGGAAGATTAAACTTCGGTAATTGTTGTGTTTAGAATGAGGAGTGAGGGTCACTAATTAGCGTGAGAGGTGATGGTTCATTCCTGGGACAAACTGAGGTGTCAATACTTGTTGGTGATTTCCTGTCAGGGTACAGGTGATACCTCAAAACACTGGCAACTTTCTGATGACGCTTACATTGCTAACAATTTTTATTAGTTCCTAATATATCTATGGGCCAGTAAGGGCTAACTTGCTAACTAGCTACCTTCTGGTAGTTGCTATGTAGTTCATTTAGCGTGTCCGCTTTGTGACGTTGTATTAAACAACTCATACCTACAACCGTCACTTAACATCAAATATCTATCATCGTTGGAATATTGGATGGAATTTTGGTCTCTGGTCGGTCAGAGTTGCCCATAAGGGGGCGGTAGTGATCAAATGTTCCCAGATTGAGGAAAATTGCCAGTGTGTCATTAGTCTAAGTTCTCGTCCCTGCTTATATCACCTGTCATTCTCATTGGTTTATCCCTGCAGGTCAGGCTCAGATTGGCTGAGCCAGCTGTCAGTCACCTAAGTGGGCGGGACGTCACTGTCAGGTTTCCCTGACGTTGTTTTGTTCCGCCGTGAGCTCCTGTCAGAGACAGGGAGCAGCCAGCGGCTCATTGCAGTGTCAGATTGGCCTCTCATTAAAATCGTGGCCAATCAGACGCCGTCAGTGTCAGCATCAGCTTGAGGGGTCGGAGAGCTCCCCCTGCTGACACAAGTATGGAAATTTTCACCTGGAAGCTCAGGGACGCCGCATCACTTGCTGCTTCACTGCATCATCAGCTACATGTTCCAGGTCTAGCCGCCCAACTCCAAACTGTCCCAAATCTATCTGCCCCACATGTGCCTGCCCCAAATCAAACTGCCTCCTCTGAACCTGGCCCAGATCAAAAGAGCCTCTCTGGACCTGCCCTACAATGAGTTGGCCCTCGTGGCCATGTTGGTGATTTGAGTCACCATGACTGTGCCTCTCTCCACCATCATGGGGATGGTGGCCATGGTGATGACCTCCATGGTGATGACCTCCATGGTGATGACCTCCATGATGATGACCTCCATGGTGATGACCTCCATGGTGATGACCTTCATGGTGGCCATGGTGGTGATGGTGATGATGGTGATCCCCTTCTTCTGTTTTTGGTGTTTCCTCCTCTGTTTTCTCCTCCTTGGTCCTGTTACATGCCTCCAGGTGATCAGAGCTCTGCAATTCAAACACACTGAGTTAATAAACCAAACTACACACATCAGAAATGGAGCAGATGGGCGTGTCTTTAATGGGACAGATGAGCGTGTCTTTAAATGGGACAGATGGGAGTGTCTTTAAATGGGACAGATGGGAGTGTCTTTAAATGGGACAGATGGGCGTGTCTTTAAATGGGACAGATGGGCGTGTCTTTAAATGGGACAGATGGGAGTGTCTTTGAGCCTAAACGTGAACTCAGGTGTTCTTACTTTGGAGTTGCTTTAAGATTGTACTCAGAGTTATATTCAGGCTAGCTAATGTTATTCAGCTACCATTAGCAGTTAAGACCATGAGTGGTTACTTTATGTTAATTAACTAGTTAAATAAATACATGCAATTATGTAAATGCCTTCTTCCTTCTCGAGGACTTCCATATATGGTCTTTAAGACACATTCACTTACAACTGCTCTCATTTCCATAATGGACTCAAAGACATGCCCACATTCTGATATTCTGAGGTTAATACATGCCCACGTTCCTGTCTGTTGGCTTTGAGATACACCTCTCAGAGTTTTTTCACTTCCAAATTTTTCAACATGTTCACAATCCCATTTATGGCCTTTAAGACATGTCCATTTAGAGCGGCTCTTATTGCCATATATGGACTCAAAGACATTATCACAACCCCATTTACGGAGTTTAGGACACACCCATTCACAGCTGTTTTCATTTGCATATGCTCGCTCAAAGACACCCACATGGCCATCTATGGGTCATCTATCTGCAAATAAACTGCATCCTCCATCCAACTCCGAGTTGTGTTTCCTGCTGTCGTGTGTGTTAGTTCTCATCCCTGCTGCTGATAGATGAATGTAGATGAGTGTAGTGCAGTGGTGGTTTACCTCCAGCTCACAGCCTCCGCACACAGAGGTGCAGTAGGTGTTTCTGATGGCCTCCTCCACGTGCGGCTGGCCCAGGATCGTATACGGCAGAGACAGGTGATGTGTGAGATGTCCACATCTAAAAACAGACCAATTTGTATCTTTTTAAACATGCAGTTTATCCCATGCTAAACCCGAGGCTATGATCTCCAGGAACATAACCTCAGGCTTCATAAGGTGGACATAAAACAAACAGCTTATAAAAGAAGCAAACCTGTCATAGATCTGGAAGTCATCCTTCTCAACCTTGGCTATGGTCCACACGTCAGGATCTTCAGGGTTCTGTTTGTACAGAACGATGTTATCCGAGAGTTTCTTCTCCAGCAGAGGGTGAAGACGGCGTGAATTTCCATCCTGGCTGTTCACCACCATGTACGTAATGTTTGCAAAGCCTGCAGTCTCCAGCTTCTGGCGCAGCTCGTCCAGTCTGCAGGGAAATCAACACGAGTAAACATCACACCAGGCCAAGAACACATTTCACAATCTGACCTCTGAGTTGAGGACACGAGGCACCTTTACTTATTATAGCACTTTAACGTGTGGAACCATCTGTGCAATAAGCCTGTATGTGTGTGTGTGTGTATGTGTGTGTGTGAGTGAAAGAGGAAGAGAGACCTGGCCGCCTGCGACAGGCAGAATAATCAGCTGGCTTGGAGGAAGGCCACCACGGTCACTCGGCCCAGGCTGTCCTTCAGCGGCTCCACATCGCCGATCTTCCACACGGCTGCAGGTTTACATCTCGCCCCATCCGTCTCGCTCTCACCCTTACAGGCCACCAACAGGCCGGCCAGCAGGGCGAGGCCGAGAGACCTCCACATCCCTCTTCCTGACCAACACACACTCCGTCTAAAACACACACAAATAGAATGATTAAAGTCTTGCCTGGATGCTGAGCGTCTGAACCTATAGCCAACTTTACACTGAATGATTTCAGTAACCGCTGTTGTTGTGGCGGACAAAATTCAAACCCATCCAAGAAGTGAACACTCGCACAAGTGAGAAGTGAGCACACACACACACACACACACACACACACACGCGCGCACACACACACACACAGAGTAGTGGGCAGATACATGCTACAGCGCCCGGGGAGCAATTGGGAGTTAGGTGCCTTGCTCAAGGGCTTCTCTAACCTTTAGGCCGCGACTGCCCTCTTTTAAAAAAAAAAAAACATAATGTGCTGCTCACTGCAAAAAAATGACAAATTTGTGTCAGTGTGTGAAATTTGGGATTAAAATAACAGAGTGTGAAGGCTGCTATGATGCTCGTCTAAAATCCACTAACATGAGGTTGGCAAAGTCACTAGACAGTTACAGATACCGTAATGATGGAGAAACATAAATGAAACATTCTAATGGACAGAAAAATCTAATTACCTAAAGAATGTGTGTGTTTATGAGAGCCTGTCTTCTGCATGAGCATGCTGACTGAACATAGTACTCTTTTTAATCACTGATCTATCTTTACAGGTTCAGCATATTTGGGTGGGTGGGACTTTGGATTCATGCATCAGGCTTGTGAACAATGGGCAGTTCCAAAGCAAACATGGTGACACTAGCCTGAAGTCCATTATGGAGGACTACTCACCTCCAAATACACCGCTGGCACTCAATGAGGCGGAGTCAGGTGAAACCTGCTCACACAGGAGGCGGCGCTGGAGAAAAATCCTAACGTTTAATTGCAGGCGTGAGGGTGTACTTATTTTAGAGGTCACGTAGAAGGTTTGTGCTCATGAGCAGCTCAGGGAGGGGGCGGTACAAATAAAATGATTGGTCATTATTTTTTGGTCCCACCCACAATACTAAGGTTGCATAATAAAAAAAGCTCTGCACTTTAGTGTAGTGGAAAAACTTGAAGTTCTGAGTAGAGGTACAGAAAAAAGACATAAACTAATTAGGTTATTATTATTATTATTATTATTATTATTATTAATATCACTTAAATTGGCATTACAAAAAATAAATGGTAATGAAAATAAATTTACACCTAATTTTCTAAATGTGTTAAATAATTTGAAATATATTTGCATAAATTTTGATGTAAATGTATTTTATTTATATTTTATATTTAAACGTTCAGGAAATATATTTGCAAATTTTAGTCCTGAGATGTCACATGATGCATAATTCACATATTTAAGATGAATATAAATAGATGAATATATATTTCTGAAGAAAATAAACATACATGTATTTATATTTATTTTTCATCCACACTGTTATTCTCAGGTTATATAATACATACAAACAGATGATTGCATACTGCTATTCCAGTGATTTAATGCTCAACACAGCATGGCTTAACACCAAAAATACTGCTGATCTTAATTATTTATAACACTATACACTGTTATTTTATAATAAATATAAGAAAACACTCAGATGAAAGAACAATATCCAGTCTTACGTGTTGTTTTTTCCCCTGTGAGTCTTCAGTTCGTGCAGATTTTCACTCCAGTCGTCTGAGATCGATAAAAACACTCCGTCCTATTTATACCCCACTTGTTTATCAGAACTGGGACAAAGTTCTTCACAGGCTCCGCCCACTCTCCCTCCCATAACTCACTGAGGATCACATAAACACAGGTTCAGATGTGTTTCAGGAATTTTAACCATGCTGTCCAAATCCAGACCTCCACACTGGCTGGTGTTAAATGCCCATAATTTTCTATCTCCAGTGTTTGTTGTTTTTTTCATCAGTTTTATCATTAAATAGTGAAGATGAAAAAAGTAGATAAAGACATCAGACTGA
This sequence comes from Parauchenoglanis punctatus, assembly GCA_030068025.1. NCBI lineage: Eukaryota > Metazoa > Chordata > Actinopteri > Siluriformes > Auchenoglanididae > Parauchenoglanis > Parauchenoglanis punctatus. The sequence continues at coordinate 25,823,607 of JAQQZU010000039.1, read as the reverse complement.
GCTCCAACTTTATTCATCAATTGTGTTAGATAATTCCTCATAAAAAGTCAGCAGATACTTTAAAATTTCTTATTATTCCTTTAACTCTGTGTAATTCATTATTGCTTTGTTCTTTATCTTACAAACACACGGAGTAAACATGATCCTGCCTGCTGTGAGATGTTTATTTAATCTGTAATAACCCTGAACCGTTAATCTTGTCCTGCTGGTTTTTGTGTTTTTCTGCTCTGCTGCACTTTTTGGTGCCGAGTCAGCACTCTTCCTGCTGTGTCGAAACTTTCCGGTTCCTGTCCCAAGTCTGGAGTCACAGTTCAACTTTACAGGAGAGAAATGATTAACAAAACACAAAACCAGTCCCACACATGCTTATAAGAAACAGACCCTTTCTGATAAGGTTCTACATGGAAACTTTAATGGTTCCCCCAGAGGCCTATCATGACACATCCTCCACTCCTATAGCAGAGCAGAACTAGAGGTGCAAAAACAAACTATTATTTTCATTTTCATGAATATGATATAATTTTCATTTCAAAGATTTTTTTTATTTTATGTATGCATTAGGCTCTATTTTTCATTTTTACACATGCTTTATACATTTCAGCAGGACTGACATTATTTATTCCTACAAAGAATTTCATTTTAATTTTTAACTAAAGCATTTTGGTGAGTTTTTACTCTTTAATGGATTGTCTATTTTGGTGAAGCCTTGTCTCAAATATCCCAGTAATCCTGACTATCCAGGCCTCCGGCTGCAGAACTGAACACTGTCCACAATAACACAGTGTGTGTTCCTTTAAAGTGTGTTCCTATGTAAAACCCTACAAGGTCTTCCTATCCAAGTAGAACCTCTTTAATTGTAGGTCTGACTTTGCTCACAGCACATTATAACACATACAGTATAGTGACTTATAGACAGAGATAAATAACAACACAAGATTTTCTGCAATGCCTTTAATCTTTAACCGAACAGAATATAAACCTGAACATTTCCTTGTTAGGCGTGTACAGCAGTGAAAGTGCAGCTTGGCTTAACATTGACTTGTGTTTTTGAACTCTTTCATGCTCTGGCTTGTCTTCAGATTTGCAGGTAGACTTTGGAGTGTGTGATGATGTTCACCGTCAAACACGACTCATAACAACACCATGTAACAAAGAGCTCTCTGTCACCTTATCTGATTTTAATACACATTATTTTTGTTTGCTTATAATTTATCATCATCATAACACTGTATTAAAAAGCAATTACTGTATATTACTTTATAAAATATCTAGCTGCTATTCTTACTAGAACGGCAGTCAAAGCATTAGCTTGTCAAAGAATAGTTAACAAACAATGTGAAAGAACATTATTCATTCAGGCTAGCTACAGTTAATTAGAAAATAATTTACAGTAAATTAGAAATAAATTATAAAAGACAACAGCCATTAAAATAGTGTATAAATAAAAGTGCTAAAATATATAAGCCTAAATACCCAAAATAACCTAAAAACCTAAAAATAACAACTAGGAAATTATAGATAAACTGCTAGCTAGCTTTGTAGTTAATTACTGCAGTTCATTAGCTAATGTTATTAGCATAAAATGAAGTAAATTAGAAAATACAACAACAGTGAAGACATAAAAATAGTAAATTGCCAGTAAAATGTAAGTGGAGAAAAGTATTTATATGAAAAAGTTAACTGTGTGCTGAAATGACAAAATCTTTTAAGATTTACTTCAAAATAAATATATAAAATTGCTAAATAATAGTTAAATACCTAGGGTTATGGTTAGTAGCTTGGTAGTTGATGTTATTAGCATAAAATCAAGTAAGATAGAAAAAATATTAATTAAGACAGTGTATAAATAATGTGCTAGTAAAATCTAAGTAGAAAAATATATGAATAAAATGACTAAATGAATACAATTTTTATTTATGTGCTAAAATCTTTTTTGTTTAAATCTTTTAAGAAAATAAAAATAGAAAATATATAAACGATAGCTACATAGCTAGCTAGCTTGATAATTAGTTCTTTGTGTATGAATTAAAGTCGAAGGCTGTAATCTGAACAGGGACATCGAGAGTTATTAGTAATTTATTTTAAACAAAACACAGTAATAATAATATTAACCATTATAAACATGAAATAAAGTGACGTGTGTATGCGACAGCACGAACCGCAGTCTACGGTTTAATCTCCAACAATTCCTTCTCATGTAGGAACCGACTGAGTGGATCTGATTTTATTAACAAGTCACTTTTTAAGTCCTGTGACCTACAAACGAGTGGAAATGGATGAAGGTTACAGATTTCCAGTATGTTTATTATATAACAGAAGCTACAGGAGAGAAATTCAGGCCTGAAAATGAATTTTAATTCTAACCTAAACTTCACCTAGATTTTCTGACCTGAGACACAGTGACCTGAACCACACACTGAGATTAATATTCGATATGATATCTGCAGATATATATCATATCTCTCTAATCTACAAACCTCACCTAGTAACTCAACATGCAAATCTCTGAACATTACGTTTACATCCAATAACCATGTATTAACATCTCAAGCACACATGTGCGAGGTGCTAGTTTAAGGGACACCCCACCATAGCTGTTACTTGCTACTTAGGTAAAATTGCTCTTAGGCTAATGCTAGTTAGCAGAGCAGGTGTTTATGGAGCATACTGTATTACTACTGTACGTCGCAATGCTTTATGTGTTCAGAGGACATTTTTCTCAGCTTTGTATTACATTAAGACCCCTTTTATTAAATGCACAATAAAATGTCACTAATAACAATTAATAACAACTGTTTCTTTAGAAACAGAAATAGAAAAACATGTCTACCTATAATTAAAGTAAAGAAGTTAACCACAGTGAAGATTCCTAATTATTCCAATTAACACAAGAATAAAGGGAAAAGTTATTGTGATGTTAGTTTTCACTATTTGTGAAAACGTGATAACTTTTACACGTAAGGTTTTAAAGTTTTAAACAATCCAAACTCTTAAAGGTGGCAGGAAATTTGAAATACAAGAAATCCGAACTTTTTAAAATACTTAAAATATTTTTTTAAGCTAATGACAGTAAAATTGCCATGGCTCCTCCATTTTGGAAATTTACTGAAGACTTCACCACTGACAGGAAAAGATAATGGCGGGAAAATGTGGCTCTCGCGCGCCATCTACCTCGCGCTTGATTTGGCGTGGCGCGTGGCCTTTTGGGAAGTGCAGTCCAGAACGCGCCCGCCCTCTTTTTTCACTCTGCGAAGCACGACGTTGTGAAGCACCGAGCGGGACACGATTATTAAAATTACTCCATAAAACTTTACATTCAGTGCCATCCAGGGTGAGTACAGACGAGTCACAACACTGTGATGGTTTCCTGATCTTCAGTCGATGAAAAGAAATAGCCGGATTTGAGCATTTTAATGCGCGATTTGATGACGTAACAACAGTGAGTCAAATAACAAATGGCGAATTTGGCTTCACTTTGCTAGAGGCCAAGCTTGGAAGCGGTTGTTTAAGTAGCGGGATGTGTTTTTTACGCTGGTTTATCATGAATAGAGTTTAGTTTGGCTGTAAAGTCAGGACTATAAGCTTTTAGAGATGTTATAAAGTGCGATTTCTGCTTTAAGCCACAGTTTCCTGTTTCTCTCAGCTAGCTAGCTGAGGCTAAATCCCAAATGGATCCTTACTGCGTATATAAGTGCACTACATAGGGTGTCAGATAATGCTTCCTACGTCCTATGTAGTGCACTATATTTCTAATAAGGATGGATTTGGGGATTCAGGTCTATATGTGCACTGTGTAGTGCAGTAGGAGTTTGAGAATAAATTATCTGGACCCTGACTATCTACACATTATTACATCAGACTGAGCCATAAAGGTCAAATTGGATAGAAAGTTTCAGCTTTACATATGTATTAATGTTTATCCTTACTATCTACATCTTGTTTTCTGCTCACCATGTCCCCATGTTCTGCACCACACACCCTTCTCTCCACCCTGCACTCATCTCCAGGATAAGCTCTCCACCATGTCTGATGATGGAGGAGTCGGAGAAAATGAGCACAAGTTTCCAGCTCATTATAAAGTCATGCTGGATAAACTGAACGAACAGAGACAGCTCGACCAGTTCACGGACATCACACTGATCGTTGACGGTGAGCACACACGTCTCGGAAGAGAACCTTGATCTCCATCATCTTTAACACACCAGAATGTGTGATGTGTGTGTGTGTGTGTGTGTGTGTGTGTGTGTGTCCTGTGTTCTGCAGGACATCAGTTTCGAGCCCATAAAGCCGTGCTGGCCGCTTGCAGTCAGTTCTTCCACAAGTTCTTCCAGGACTTCACTCAGGAACCGCTGGTGGAGATTGAGGGTACATCGCATACACACGCTGTGACATTTCTCATCAGTTTCCCATAATACACCTGTGATTGACACCAAATCATGACAGTGTTCACATGATCTCCCCATTAACAAGACAGTATTAAAAGGTCATGTGATCATTATTTCCGAATAAATAGAAACTTTGGGTCATCAAAACTGTGTGTGTGTGTGTGTGTGTGTGTGTGTGTGTGTGTGTGTGTGTAGGGGTGAGTAACAGTGCGTTTCGTCACCTGATGGAGTTCACCTACACGGCCACGCTGGCTCTGAGGGGCCAGGAGGAGGTGGTGGACGTGTGGAGAGCAGCAGAGTATCTGCAGATGCAGGAAGCCATTAAAGCGCTAAACAGCAGGTTGGACAGCTTCACTCTGCACTCTTTTTTCTCCTCTCTGTTGTCTTGTTGTTTTTTCCGGTCTTCAGAGGGAGTCTACATCATATTCTTTTCTAAATCTGTTATTTTTTTAGACTCCTACGTCTTTATTTCTTGCTCCCTATAAACGTTGGGTTATTTGGTTGTTTCCTCAGAGTGAGGAGCGAGGACAGGAACCTCAGTCTGAAGTCCGAGCCTCAGCCCCTCTCTGATCAAACCAAAGCGAAGAAGAGAAAAATCGCAGAGACGTCGAACGTGATCACGGAAACCCTGCCGTCGGCGGAGGCGGAGTCAGAGCAGGTGGAGATCGAGGTGGAGGTCGAGGAAGAGGCCATCGTACAGGAGTGTGTTATGGAGGAGGAGGTGACAGACGGAAGCAGGAAAACGGATGACTCCGCCCTCGCGCTGCTCGCGGACATCACCAGTAAATACCAGCAGGGGGCGCCGAACGTGAAGAAGGCCAGAGAGGAGGCGGGGGATCTGCAGGAGGAGGCGGTGATGGCCACCAAAACGCTGGAGGGCATCGAGGTGGTGGAGGTGCAGATCTCTGATAACATGTTCCGCTGTGATAAGTGCGATCGCTGCTTTAAACTCTTCTACCACCTGAAGCAGCACATGAAGACGCACATGACGAACTCAGAGAAACCGTTCGTGTGTAGACACTGCAGGAAGACGTACGCTCGGGAGGGAGCGCTCAAACAGCACGTCAACACGTGTCACTACGACGCTGAGGAACTGAACAAGAAGCTGAAGAAGAAAGTGCACATGTGTGTGTACTGCAGTAAGGAGTTCGACCACTTCGGTCACTTCAAAGAGCACTTACGGAAACACACGGGTACGACCTGCTCGCACCGACACCCTGGAATGCTCAGTTCTCGGGTTCCAGCATGCGTTACACAGTACTGAGCTGCATGTTTCTCTTTGCTGTGTGTGCAGGTGAGAAACCTTTCGAATGTCCGGATTGCCACGAACGGTTTGCCAGGAACAGCACGCTGAAGTGCCACATGTCGGCCTGCCAGAACGGAGCCGGGGCCAAGAAAGGCCGCAAAAAACTCTACGAATGTCAGGTGGGGTGGAGTCAGGGCTAAAGCTCGGATCCCGGTGTTTACTGGGTAATAAAACACAGTTTTACTCTGTTGTTAATGTTAGGAGTACAGTACGACACCCTGACACTAGAGCTGAGGTTCATGTGGCACAGAGTAAATACAGTTGCACTAAAATGATTCAACCGCCACTGCAAATTAGGTTTATTGGCAAATGTTCAGCTGGTTATTATAAACAAATCAAATAATAGCACTTTAAATGGCTCAACACTACTATTGCAAGTGGTTTCTCTACATCAGCACAAAATGCCACTTTTACTGACTGCAGTTTCAAAATTATTCCACCCCTTCATGACTAGTGTCTTTAGTACTTAGTACAGCACCGTTTTGCTGTTAAGACCTGCTGCTAGCGTGCCACGCAGCCAGACACCAGCTGCTGGCGGCGTTCCCGCACTGTCTCCGCCCGTTCCCCGTGGGTTTGTGTGCTGCAGCCGCCTGCTTCACCTCCCACCACAGCTTTCCTATGGGGTTCAGGTCAGGGGACCGTAATGGCCACTCTAGGCTCTCTCAGGACCGTTCAAATTGCTGAAGTTAGGTTACAACACCGCCATCTAGAGGTCAGGGGTTTAAACACAACCCAAAATAAACCAGTGGCTGCCACGAATCTTTGCATGTAAACTATTAATTAAAAAATAATACAGTATTTTTGAGAATTGTTACGATATCGCAAAAGATAATGTTGCAATCCTTGTGTATCGTTATTTACTTACACCCCTATTCCCTGGTGGTGGGCTGGAGTAGACCCTGCTGTACTGCTGGCGTTGTCTGAGTGTGTGCTCTGTTCCTCAGGTGTGCGGGGAGGTGTTCAACAGCTGGGATCAGTTCAAAGATCACCTGGTGATCCACACAGGTGACAAACCCAATCACTGCACGCTGTGTGATCAGTGGTTCACTCACGCCCGAGACCTCACAGCTCACCTGCAGCAACAGCACGCAATCCACGAAGAGGACGGAACCATGGTGGAGGAACGAGTGGAGCTGGAGGATGGCGTGGTCATGGAACAGGTGGAGCTGCAGGGCGCAGTGATGAAAGAACAGGTGGAGCTGCAGGGAGCGGTGATCGAGGGACGAGTGGAGCTGCAGGATGCAGTGATGGTGGAGGAACGAGTGATCATGGAGGGACAGATGGAGCTCCGAGACGGAGTGGTGGTGGAGGGACAAGTGGTCCTGCAGGACGGGGTGATGGAGCAGCAAGTGATTCTGCAAGACGGAGTGATGATGGAAGGACGAGTGGAGCTTCAGGACGGCGCGCTCGAGCAGCCGGTGGTTCTGCAGGACGGAGTCATGATAGCGGAGCAAGTGGAGCTGCAGGACGGAGTGATGATGGAAGGACGAGTGGAGCTGCAGGACGGAGTGATCGTGGAGAACCCGGTGGAGACGGTGCTGATAGAGGTGGAGGAAGAAGGCGTGAAAGAACAGACGCAGAGTGTAAACGTATGAAAGTGAATAAGCGTGAGGGACTGAAGGAGGGACGATATTTATTTTTGTAAAGCAGAGTGTGTTCTCTCCTCGCAGGCCTGTCGCTGCACGGCTCCCTCGGAGTATAAACAACTCCTCTGTTTCATTTCATTGGTTTCAATCTGTTTCATTTTTATTTTAGGAATTTCAGAAGAGAGATGCAGGCAGTGGGTGTGTCCAATAACCCGGAGATTAAACCGTAAATATGTTCAACACAAGCAATAATAATTACACACAGTCCCATGGGGGCGGAGCTTAAGCTTGGGCATGTGACATCACGTTATTCCTCCTAAACACAGGCTTTAGCTACACAGTATAATAATTTAGTTAGTTAATTTGGCTAGTAATTATCTTACTTCCTGTAGCTTTATGGCTTCTTTAATGAACTGTTCATTGTGTCATGAAACCCAGGAGCCACGCTGACTAGCCAGCTAGCTAACGCTGCGTAAACTCCTGTATGGTGTAATTAGACTCTTACGCTACGCTGTAGAAGTGAAAGAAGGCTAGTTGTGATGTCATAAGACCAAGCTTGTGATTGGTTGGTCAAATGTGACTTAAACCCCGCCCCTTGTTGACCCAGAGACTCCAGCATGTGTAACGCAATACAGTGCAGCAGTTGTGTGAACTGTTTTACAGAATATCTGAATCAGATAAAAGTGTGATTATGGTGATGTAGAAGGTTGGTGTGGGCACTCGCCTGCGGGGGGTGGGGGGTGGGGGGGGTGCTGAAAATGTGTATTTGAAGTTTTATTTATTTCATGTTGTATCTGTCTTGCTTTCAAAAAGTAGCAACATGACCTTTTTTGTATTATTGCATTTGTTTTCTTTTTTGTAAAGAATTTTTGGATTTACTTTTTTAAGGTGAAATCTAAGCTCTTGTCCTGCTCATGCGTGTAAACTGAGAATGATCGGCTCTGCCCTGAGTGTCTCTCAGCTTTGCTCTGTAGCGCAAAAGTTCTTATTTTTGTAACATGGTTGAGTTTATTTAAGAGTGATGCTGTTGTGTGACTGTAAAGGGCTTCACCTGATCTGTACATCATTCTGCACAAACATCAGAATGTTACACTGTTTCAGATGTTATTTCAAATTGTAATGCTTTGTACAGAGCTATAAAATAAAATCTAAACACGGTGCTTATTATTATTATTATTATTATTTGTTTTGATATCACTGTTTATAATTTTGTGAATATTAAAGTTTTCCCTTCAATTTAATTCAATTATAAATGTTTTTTAAGTAAAAAAAAAACTACTTTCTTGGACCATCGACAAGTAAAATCTAAACATTTAATTTATTATTATTATTATTATTATTATTATATTATAAATATTATAATAATTATTGTATTTATTGTGATTTGCCAGTTTGAAGAGGATTAAAACAAAATTAATCTGCTGTTACGCAAAAAGCATTCAAATAGAGTACTAAAAATATAAAAGAATCATAGCAATCTGCATTACCTACGGTCTCTAAACTGATTAAAACCTAATAAAAACTGTACATTTATTTTTTAAAAAGCTCTATATAAGATTACTGTCTTGTGTTTATGTAAATAACTCTGGTAAAGCGTTAAACAGCATTTAAAATTATTATTATTATTATTATTATTAATATTATTATTATTATTATACACTTGCTAAATGTTAAATATGAAGATGAAAATGAAGATAATGTATTAAAGATACTTTGGTCATCATTCACAGTTTTATTTATCCACAGTTTAAATTAATATTTTTTTTGGACTTATGCTTATATTAAATATTTAATGGTATATTAAATAAAAAAATATTTTGTGTTTTATTTTACTTTTGCCGTTATCACTTATTTATCCATCTGGTCATTGCGCCGTTATCCCCTCCTTTCCTCCCCCTCATTGTGGCGCCCTCTGCTGGTGAAGAGCGACACGACACGGAAGCGTTCACCTGCATCAGCAATCTTATTGGTCTGCGTAGGTCCCTAACCCCGCCCCTTTCCCGGCCTGTGAGTGGTCAGGAGCCGCTGTCAGTCTGGGGATTCCGCGTCTCTGTTTTCATCATCACTACCACCATCATCTCTCTCTCTCTCTCTCTCTCTCTCTCTCTCTCTGTCACACACACACACACACCGACAGAGACAGATGGAGACCGGAGCTGAGCATCATCATCTACCCAGAGGTACAGGTAAGAGAGAGCGGTGTGTGTGTGTGCGCACGCGCGTGTGTTCATTATTTGTATATGATCTTATCTTCACTTCAAAAAACCGAAAGCTGTAGCTGTTAATCATTCATGCGCGTGAGATTCTGCAGTAGTGTTTGTGTGTTTATACTGCTGTCAGTCATCTGTGTTTGTGCCCCAGTGAGCTTCTGTACTGCTGGGAGTTTATCCTACTACACACTACACACATTATACACATACACTAGTAACTACACACACTACACACATACACATACACTAGTAACTACACACACTACACACTCTGTACACATACACTGTACACTACACACATTATACACATACACATACATTAGAAACTACACACTCTATACACATACACTGTACACTATACACTACACACACTATACACTTACACATACATTTGAAACTACACACTCTATACACATACACTGTACACTATACACTACACACATACACTAGAAACTACACACACTATACACATACACATACACTGTACACTACACACACTATACACATACACATACATTAGAAACTACACATACACTGTGCACTATACACTACACACACTATACACATACACATACATTTGAAACTACACACTCTATACACACACTGTACACTATACACTACACACATACACTAGAAACTACACACACTATACACATACACATACACTATACACTACACACACTATACACATACACATACATTTGAATCTACACACTCTATACACATACACTGTACACTATACACTACACACATACACTAGTAACTACACACACTATACACTCTGTACACATACACTGTACACTACACACACTACACACTCTGTACACATACACTGTACACTACACACACTATACACATACATTTGAAACTACACACTCTATACACATACACTGTACACTATACACTACACACACTAGAAACTACACACACTATACACATACACATACACTGTACACTACACACACTACACACTCTGTACACATACACTGTACACTACACACTATACACATACACTAGAAACTACACACACTATACACATACACATACACTGTACACTACAGACACTATACACTACACACACTATACACATACACTAGAAACTACACACACTACACACTCTGTACACATACACTGTACACTACACACACTATACACATACACATACATTAGAAACTACACACTCTATGCACATACACTGTACACTACACACACTATACACATACACTAGAAACTACACACACTATACACATACACTGTACACTACACACACTATACACTACACACACTATACACATACACTAGAAACTACACACACTACACACTCTGTACACATACACTGCACTACACACACTATACACATACACTGTACACTACACACTAAACACACTATGCACTACACTAGAAACTACACACACTACACACTCCATACACATACACTGTACACTATATATATATATATATATATATATATGAGAGAAATATTATGTATAGGATTTAACCGGAAATGAGCAACACGGTGAGGAGCTCGAGCGGATCTGACCGGAAACACGTTTGGGAAATTCCAGCATCTGCTCCGATGATTTCATTAAAGGTCAGTGTTCATTACTGGATATTTGTGTTTTGTGCAGTGTTCATGTACATGATGCTCTCGTTTGACTTGTATTATAAATCCGGAGCGC
>JAQQZU010000039.1:25802906-25810434 GCA_030068025.1 Parauchenoglanis punctatus | reverse complement strand
AGTTCAAAGATATAAACACACACACACACACACACACACACACACACACTCTCACACACTCTCACACACACACACTCACACACACACACACACACACTCTCACACACACACACACACTGCAGTGTGTTTGAAGCTCATGCTGTGAGAATATTCATGATTTTTTCACTTTGATTTTTGGATCCATTGATATCAAAGCATGTAAGTGAAAGCACACACACACACACACACACGCTGTTTGTACACACTGCTCAGTACATTTAGTGTGCACTGTTTTTCGTGTACTATAAATTTATACAGCCAGATAAAGCCAACACCATCTACACGGAGTACTACACAGATGGTGTGTACTGAACACACACACACACACACACACACACACACACACACACACGTACATTAATAATACATACACACATGTGAGTGAATCGGGGCGAATGATTAATAGTTGCGACGTGTGTGTGTGTGTGTGTGTGTGTTTTGGTGTCTCTGTTTCTCCTTTGCGCTCACTGATCTCTGGAGTCTTATCACTGATAAATGTGTGTGTGTGTGTGTGTGTTTGTTCTCTGCTCTTAAGGGACATTGTTAGGAGTGTTTGACTCAGAAACACACACTAATTGCCTCTTGAGTGGTGCACACACACACGCACACACACGCACACATGCGAGAGGAACGCATGAATCCTCATCACTCCCTCTGTTAGAGTCAGACGCTTTATTAGCGTAAATAAACACACACGTTTAGCTCAGCTCTGTCTGTCAGCCTTATTAACCATGTGACCTGTTTATACCTGAAGGTCACGACCTCAGATTGACCTTACAGGAGATGAAGTGAGGACAGAACATGTCCTCATCCCTCCATCTCTTTCTCTTCTTTTCTTTTTGTCTTTCAGAGGAAACGAGGGACTTTATTTATTAATGAGGAGAATCGTGAGGATGGCTGCTGTGCACCGTAACCCACCAGGAGAGAGGAGCTGAGAGGAACGGGAGGACAGAGGGATGGACGGATGGATGAGTGGATGCTGAAAGATCAGAGTGCTCCTTTTCCTCACTAAAAATGACTGCACATGCCACAATAACACACAGGACGCAACAAACGGGATTTGTGAATTAATTCAGACTGGGACTGCCTGCACACACACACACACACACACACACACACACACACACCGTGTGTGCTCTCAGCTGAAGAAGGATGACATGTGATGTGAAGGTAAGAAATTCTGTCATTTTAAACGACTCCACAGAGTCAGAGGAGGCAGACGAGTGTGTGAGGAGTTTCATGCTAAACTGGTGGCCATAAGCTTCCATTACCTGTTAGCTACATTAGCATCATAGCTCCGCAGTAGCTCCAACTAACGAAGGAAATCAGCATGCAAGGACTAGGAAGAGTAAACAAAGACAGGAAGCTGTGACCATATAAGGAAAGTGATGAGGGAGGGGGGACAGAGTGTGAGGGGTGAGCAGGAACAGAATCAATCCTAACATCACTCTCTGTTTACTTTTAGCATTTTAACATAAAGCAAATCTATTTACATTTTCACTGGTAAGAAATTTCACGTATGTTTAAGATTTCAGTATGTATAAATAATTTATTATAATTAAGAATCAGTGTTTAATCACTATTTTACTGCTGCTGAACCCAACTGGACTGAAGTTCACAAAACACAACAGCTAATTAAAGCTAAATATCAAGTTAGCCTTAGTGGCTATCAGGTTAGCATCTAGTAAGCTTTTAAGTAAGGTTTTATCATGTTAGCTGGAAATATTTTAACCACAGACTGACTCCTGACGAGCACAAATACAAGATAAATGATTCACTTACATTTATGACTCCTAAAGTAATTAAAATAATCAAGTGATTTACAACTTTATGTAAACAACTGCCAATCGATTCATTTGCGTGTGTAAATGACCTCCTGAAAAAAAGTTTATCAAATTGTGCAGTGTCTTTCCTGTTGTGTTAAACCGTGTGATGGTGTAAGATGGTGTGAGATGGTGTGAGATGGTGGGTGATGGTGTATAGGTGAGAGTTATGCGTAGTTCTGGTGTCTGTCTCCAGCCCTGATGCCGTGATGCCGGCCGTGTACCCGGCCGATGTGGGCGTGCCATTGGCTGCGTGTCCTCAGCGTTACTCCCGCTGTGCTGGGCAGGACAGCTCGGACCTGTTTACGGATGATGAAGGTGTACCGGAGCGCAGACTCACGCCGCTCGAGCAGCTCAACCTAGACATGTGTCAGGATGACAGAGTGGTGCGCGAGATCACCATCGGCCGCCGCATCGGCTTCTACAAGATCCGCGGAGAGATCGGCTGTGGGAACTTCTCTCACGTCAAACTGGGGGTCCATGCACTCACCAAAGGTACCACACTGGGATAACGGGGTCGTGTGGAGGTCCAGGACGTAGCCACAGGTCTCACGCTAACAGAAGTGGCTCTCTGGTGCTCCTGGGACTTGATCTCACGATCCACTGATCACAAGCTCAGAAAATAAACACTGGAAATAAACCCCCATAATAACAATTCAGTAACTAGTTAATAGCTGCTAGTAACTAAACAAGCATAAAACTGAGAAGCTGCAGCACACAGAAGAGTCGCTAGCAAGGCTGTTTACAATGTAAATGAATTGATCAGCAAACTAGTGCTGAAAAATAATCGTGCAGCTTATTCAATAGCTAAAACCCTGTTACTTAACAATGAGTCAGAGATAACATTTTAAACTGTGGTTCTGGACATCGTAGTCATAGTCACTGTCTACTGCAATGTGTAGTTCCGCGTAAGCAGCTAGCACGAGACAGGGCTGTAAATGACCGCGGCTGTACGTTGCTCCACAGATAAGGTGGCCATTAAGATCCTGGACAAAACCAAACTGGATCAGAAGACCCAGAAGCTGCTGTCTCGCGAGATCTCCAGCATGGAGAAGCTCCACCATCCCAACATCATCCGCCTGTACGAGGTGGTGGAGACGCTGACGCGCCTGCACCTGGTGATGGAGTACGCTGGAGGGGGCGAGCTGTACACCAAAATCACCATGGAGGGAAAAATGTCCGACATTGACAGCAAAATCGTCTTCTCACAGATCCTCTCCGCCGTCAAGCACATGGCGAGTCATGATGTTTAATATCAGCGTTTTCACTGTTGACTCGCACGTAGAGATTAGCTGTTGCTATGGCAACATACAGTGAATGGATCACTACAATGGTTATTAACCTTTTTTAATATTTTTGTGATTTGTTTTAAGGTAGATATAATATGACTGCAAGATAAAAAGCTAAGCCACGCCCACTTCTCGTTGTTGTCAGGCTTTCTGGAAGCTCCGAATCAACAGTGTGATGTACTGTTACAAAAAAAGTTAATTTTGTTTGTAAATGTCTCAGTTCACTTTAATAATTATAAATTATTTCAAAGGTCGCCACAAGTGATTCACTTTAGTTTGAAACGACTCCTCAGGTGTTTCAGTGAAACAACAGCACCATCTCCCACAGTCAGAGGCAACGATTAGGCTAACTGCTAGCTGACATAGCGCCCTGAGCATCTGTTTTGCCGTGGTGACTCAGTGCTGAATCTGAGAAGATTCATTATATCCTCAATTCTGACACAACAGTATAAAACTGATGATAATAATAATAAAACTCATTTAAAACAAAAAGTGGAGTAATGTGTTTTTTGCATGAACACACAGTGGTTAGCGCCCCCTACAGTCCTCCCAACACACTGAAGTATTTTTTTTATCTGAAGACACTTACATAGAATTCTAAACATTTCTTTCTTCTTGCTCCTGCAGCACGACAGCAGCATCATCCACCGAGACCTGAAAGCTGAAAACGTCTTCTTCGCTTGCAGCACGTGTGTGAAGGTGCGAGAGTTATTAATATTCAACACCAACAGCGACATTTAGACAATTACAGAGCTGCACAGACTGCACAATAACCAGCAAAATATCAACAAACAGCCGTCTAGAATTTCTTACAGAGAGAATATATTTACGTTGCGTCACATTATGATCCACGCATGATAATTACACACACTGGTAGCTGTATGAGCTTCTCAGCATGAAGCTGGTGAACACTGCTGAGATTTTATCCATTGCTGATGATGCACAATACTCCGCAGGTGGGCGATTTCGGTTTCAGCACGGTGAGCCGGCGTGACGAGACGCTCAGCACGTTGTGCGGTTCTCCGCCGTACGCGGCGCCCGAGCTGTTCCGTGACGAGCACTACGTGGGCACGTATGTGGACGTCTGGGCTCTGGGCGTGATGCTGTTCTTCATGGTGTCGGGCACCATGCCGTTCCGCGCCGACACCGTGGCTAAGCTGAAGCGCTGCATCCTGGATGGAGCATTCTCGGTGCCGGCGTGGGTTCCTGAGCCGTGCCGGCGTCTGATCCACGGCATCCTGCAGCCGCAGCCGTCCGAGCGCTGCAGCCTGGAGCAGATGATGAGCAGCGAGTGGCTGAAGAATGTCGACTTCCCCAAAGCCACAGAGCCATTTAAGCTGGACCCCCTGTACCTGGCGGAGGAGGAGGATCTGGAGGAGGATGAGTGCGAGGTGAAGAACAGCCTGGAGGCGCTCGGGATCACCACCGAACACATCCGCAACAACCAGGGCAAAGACTGCAGGAGCTCGGTCACCGGCGTCTACCGCATCCTGCTGCACCGCGCACACCGGCGCCGCGCCTTCGAGAGCATGCCGCTCGTCACGCACAACGTCAACGAGGCCAACGAGGCTAAGAAGGAGCGGCTGAAGGCCTACAGGAGCCTCAGACACACATCCAAACTCTGTGCCATTCTGTGACATCCTGAAATGAATAAACACTTATTTTGTAAGCCCAGTGGATGCACTTCAAGGTGACTGGAATTGTTTCATAACTGTGAAACCTGTTAATTCACAATGCTCGTTAATGCTGCAGAGTAACAAGTGTCTCTGGATCAACAGGAGCGGCGCTTCGTTCCATTACTTTAGCCAATTACAAACCACAATAGTTTACTAATGTTAATGCGTTTGCTTGTAAACCTGGTTAGTGATGTAAGATCACGAAGATACTGCTAGAGAGCTAACGCTAACCTTAGCAAAACTAATAAGCAGGCTGACATTAATGTAGCACCACATCTACATGCTGACTAGCGTGATGTTGCTACATTTATTATATTTTGTAAATAAAATCTTACCACAAAGCACTACGTCGAGTTGAAGAAATAAAAGTAAACACTAGCTCCAGTGTCACATAATCAGGTTATAGTATGGGTTGAAGTATGCAGTGATGGAGAACTGTTTTAAAAGACGTGCCGTGTGTCTCAATTCACGTACTTGTGAAACTGCAATCCATAAAACAAGTAGCCATGTGTTAGCAAGCGAGCTAACATTAGCTAACAGGTTATATTAGCAAAGAATAAACTGGGTGCATGGAGCTTTTTCCCTCAGTCGCTGTGAGACATTTCTGTCATTTAAAAGGTTTTTTGAAAATGTTTGTTATTTCATCTACTATTTTTAAAAGTAAACTCAGACCCTAGCAAAGATTTGTGAAGGTTATGCTAAACATCTCAGATAACAATCGAAGCTGCGTGATTTTCCCTTTATCACAAATGTAGCACGTTCCTTAATGTATGTTTTGGTGTTGCTAATAGTTTCACAGGAAATCCTGAAACTACGCCCACTACCTCTTAGCTTCATCACGTCTCTGCATCATGTCTTGAATAATCAGCTACATTCAGTGTTTTTTATTTAATTATTTTTTAAATGTTGGATTAGCCTGTTGTGGAGTGTTAGCCAGTTTTAGCCATGTCAAAGCCCCTTGCCCTTCTGATTTATGATATTATTATGATATATTATATTTTTCCAGCATGTTAGTGGAGAGCTCCTGCTGTTTTTCTGTTCAATATTTGAACCTGAACATTACTACAGGTGGTTTTTATTAAAATAAAATATATATATTGTAGGTGTGTGTGTGTGTGTGTGTGAGAGAGAGAGAGAGAGAGAGAGAAGGAGAGAGAGAATTATACAGTACATGAGTGTATTCCACGAAGCATAGGCTAGCAATGTAATGTTTTGTTAGCAACCCTGTATAGATTTGCGCTTTTTGAGACTACATCTCCCACAATCCCTTTCGTTGCTTACGCTGACGCGACGTTACGCGATGACGCAATTTCTGCCTCGTTGGAGGGTGAGTTCAGCAGGAAGCCGAAGAGAGAGAGAGAGAGAGAGAGAGAGAGAGGAGACTGAACGCCCAGTTACCCCTGTGTGTGTTTATTACCAGCATTTTACACCGGAAATACTCACATATCATCGAAAGGTAAGAGAGTAATGCCAGTGTTATTACTAATAATAAACATTTAATCGATTAAACAATACATTTATAAGTGATTGTGTGTTAAACGTGCGCGAGCTGTCAACATCCTGTACATTAGATTAACGCGGAACAATAAAAGTGTGGATTTTAGCATTGCAGTTTATATTTATAATAAATGTACATGATTTATTTGCTTATACTTATGTGCGCTGCATTATATTACACTGTGATCATCACCTGTTCATTAAATACAGGGATATACACCGCATTCCATCAGCTGATCAGGGGTGTGTGTGTGCGCGCGTGTGTGCGCGCGTGTGTGTGGGGAAGGGTTTCTGCACTTCCCCTTTAACAGCCGGAAGGTTTGCATCACACTGGTTAGAGTTCAGTTCAAATCTCAGGTCCTTTACTGCAGTTTGGACACTAACTATCACAGCCACAGTTGTAAAACAGAGCAGGGATGATTACTAAAGACTCTCAGAACGCTCCTAAACCTGCAGGAACATCTCCTACATGTAATAACCTCACTGATGCATCCAAAGTGCCACAAGGCGGAGTTACAGAGGCTCACTGCTGTAGTTAGGCATCAAATCAAGCAGCTGAATAAAGCAGTTTACATGAAGAGGAGTGACGAGTTAAACAGAATGTTCCTGAGCGGCGGCGTGGGTTACAGTAATAGATTAGATTTTCCTGTGTGTGTGTGTGTGTGTGTGTGTGAGACAGGGTTCAACTGTGGCCCTGTTATTGTTCTAAAGGTTCTTTGTAGTTTAACCCCGAACACACCCTGATTATTAGCTGTGAGAGACAGAAATGAGTAAAACCAGCAGCCTGACGTCAGGAGCTCGGGTTTGTTTAGGACAGAGTTACACATGCAGTCTGACCCGGACCCTAACCCGGACCCTGACCCGCACACCCTGACCCGCACCCGGACCACACCGCAGCCTGTCTGCACATCAAACGTCGCACCATGGGCTCTGTGGGGCTTAGCGTCGCTAGCGTGAGCGGACTGGCAGGGTCTGGACCTTGAAGGGTCAAAGGTGAAACTCCTGCTTGTGGTTGATGTTGTGACCTCTCTGTCAGATGTCGCTGAGGGAGGAGCTGCAGGACTCGGAGGATCCTGACCTGTTCGGACTGCTGTTTCCAGATGAAGATCCTGGAGACGGCGATCTGTTCTTCTCTGAGGCGACGGACCTGATCGGCGGCCTGCTGTCTGAACAGGACGTGAGTACCGCGCTCTGGGCGTTATAC
>JAQQZU010000039.1:25767976-25775476 GCA_030068025.1 Parauchenoglanis punctatus | reverse complement strand
AAGAGGAAGGTTTTTTGGTAAACTGGTAATTTTTAGTTTTATTGCTACACAACCCACACTAGGGGGCGCCATCGCACCTCTGTAAACTCGCCTGTGGAACCTTTGTTTCAATCAAAAGGTTCTAACAAATTTTTACAAAGTGTACAGTAGTTCTTATGACATCTCATCTCATCTCATTGGACAGTTCATCTAGCAACACCCTAACATCCCTCTGGAGCGCCATAGCAACCACCTAGCAACACCCTAACATCCCTCTGGAGCGCCATAGCAACCACCTAGCAACACCCTAACATCCCTCTGGAACGCCATAGCAAGCACCAATTAACATAAGAGACTTTGTTCAGGAAATCCACTTTTTGACATTTACCTTCATACATAAAATATGATATATTGCTGTGTTTGCATCGTGCTCATGAACACATGAATTCCTTTATTTTGGAATAATAAACATTACCTTCCTTTTCACTTGAATTTAATTCCTGAGTAATTTAGTTCCTAACACTGTATGTTCACACCTCCTGAATTATCTGCTGAACAGCGTCCAACATTCCAATGCAAATTCCTACACATGTTCTGGCAAATAAAATCTGATTCTGATTCACAATTGAACTTGGACATTCCACAAAATCTAAATCTAACTATAAAATATACATTATTTAATGAAGAACAAAACTTTATTTATTGGCAAATTGCTGTGGAAAAACAGGAAGAAATAAAACAGCTGGACATGCTGGAATCAAAATAATCAGCAATAACTGTGTGTGTGTGTGTGTGTGTGTGTGTGTGCATGCACGAGTGGCAGATGTTTTTGCTTCATTCATTCGCAGGCCTCCCAGCTGCCGAGGCCTTTTGTTGCTGTTCTTAACAGCCCTTGTATGTGAAAGACACAGCTGTCAATCTGCCGACGTAAGAATTGGGAGCTGGACATATATCATGAGATTTATGAAGATTGTTTTTCATTTAAAAGTAAAATTAACAAAATATACACCATTTTTGACATAATGTGAAGTAAATATTTTTCAGATGTTTTAGCTAAGAATCAGAGGAAAAGATTACTGACAATTTCACATTTGACTGTTTTACATTTTTATTATTTTTACATTATGTAATAACACTACTACTAATTTATGACTACTATTACTACTAATAATAGCAATAATAACACATTTTATTGTATACAGTGTTCTTTTCATACACATGCTAGTGACAATGTACAGACAAGTGCTGAAAAGTAATCTGTGAGAATGCAGGGTAGGGGACGAGGTACAAAGAAAATGCAAAAAAAACAAGCTTATTGCTATTAAAAAAATAAGCAACAAACAGATACGTATACAAATGTAGAATAAAATGAAATTTAATCATTTTTACACCAGTTTTTGTTCAATTGAAAATATCCGCCATGTTAGCAGCAGATGGGTCTGTAAAAGTGACATATTCCATTATTGTCATTTAAATCCTGGGTCTTGACCTCCTGAAGTCTGATGAAACGTGTGTGTGTGTGTTTTAATGATGTAGACTGTCTGATCAACACACTAGTACTCTGATATTAGTCTGACAGTTTTGGTTCATACCCAAATAATGCTCTTACTCTGTAGACAGTTATATATAATAATATAAGCCCCAGTACACTTCATAGGATATGGTTATATCATACATTACGTAGTAAGGAGTCCATATAGGGAGTAATGATTCATTTGGGATTTAACCTACAAAATTTAAGACATTTAATAAACGTTTCTGTGTACTGGTGTTGAAAACAGTGCTCTTTAATTGTCACTATTGTTTAAAGCCTTGGGAGTCAATCGCATGAAGAGTCGATTCTCTGATCCTAGAAATTGATTCGTCAAAAACATGAGTGGGAAAGCAGGGAACTTATTCATCCATTTGCTAGCTTACAATTGCATATTTAAGTTCAAGTATATAAGTATATTTACTATTACTTGTGCACTTTAGTTTTTTTTAATTTAAATTATTGTGA
Organism: Parauchenoglanis punctatus; assembly: GCA_030068025.1. Taxonomy (NCBI): domain Eukaryota; kingdom Metazoa; phylum Chordata; class Actinopteri; order Siluriformes; family Auchenoglanididae; genus Parauchenoglanis; species Parauchenoglanis punctatus. The sequence continues at coordinate 25,773,498 of JAQQZU010000039.1, read as the reverse complement.
AGAATCGAAATCCTGACACTGAATCAGAATCAGAGTTGACTCCAACAATTCCGCAATCGAAAAAACCCCCCAGCTCTAGCGCGTGCTTGGCGCCTTATCCCCCGCGCTGGAGTCGATTCGGTGGAAACTGTTTTGGCACAAAGAAACCCCAACGTAGCAGGAAATGCGTACTTATTTATTTATTTGTTACATTACAAACGTGCAAACATATCTGCAACGTGCGCGTGTTTAGATTCTCTATTTGATAATGACGTATTGTGAGCATTCGAATCGGAATCGGAGTCAAATACAACAATCCCAGCATCGAACAGATGTAGCGCGTGCACTGCCGTCAAGTTAATCATCAAATTGTTGAAGAAGAAAAAAATGGTCTGTTGTTGCCTCAGATAAACACTTTCCAAACATGCTTATTTCGTCTCATGCGGTGAAATGAAATCTGGGGTGTCACTTGAGTACAAATGTATCGAGTGAAGTAAGTTAACGTCTTGTTTATATTAGCTAGCTAATTTACCACCACGCTAAACATCACGTTAGCCACCACGCTAGCCATTTCTTTGTGGACGTCCATCCCGCGGCCACGCCCCCTCCTCATGACACATCATACGTAAGCTGTAACTGTCCTCCATCTGGATTCTGATTGGCTGAATGGATTTTACCACACACGTCTCCTCATGAATATATGCAAATTGAGCAGGCGTCAAGCTTGTGTGTGTGTGAGTGTGCTAACAAACAGCGAGCTAGGCTAGTTAGGCAGAGAGCACAGGGATACAGCGGGAGAACTAGGCAAAACAAATAAGAGAAATAGAAAAAGAGAAAAAGAGAGAGAAAGAGAAAGGAATATCAGTGTGTGTATATACAGGAGGGGAAAAAACAGTGGCTTTCCGCCATGATCGTGTGTTTGTAGGGCTGGCGATGAAACCGAGTAGCCATGGCCATGTCTCTGAGTGCAGACGATGAAGATTACGACTCGGACACAGCCGAACAGGTCAGCACGCGCACACACACACACACACACATAAACGTCAACATTATGAATTCTGTCTTCTTTCTTTCACACTGAGTGTGTCCGTGCTTCCTCATTCTGATTTAAAATGGAAGACAACTCTCTCTCTCTCTCTCTCATTTCTCAGTGTCTCTCTCTCTCTCTGTCTCTCTCTCTGTCTCTCTCTCTGTCTCCCTGTTTAGGGAAGGGAACAGGGGAGTGTGCTCAGAGCTGTCTGTCTCACTCATCCTCTCTTTGTGTCCACTAATGATGCTCACCTTCCTCTCAAGCTATAGAACACTGGTGAAAAGCCTCAACACTTCACTAACACTGCATTTCCTGTTTCCTTGTTTTTCAAGGTTGTAGGAGGAGGATCATGTTTTTATTCTGTTGTAGGGTGACAGATGGAGATGAAGTTTCGGTTAGATGTTTTCAGAGGTGTGAGACAGGTCAGAGGAGACGTCCTGCGTGGCCGGACCTGCATGGTCTTTCAGTTTCTGTACAAAGCCTGTGTGTGTGTGTGTGTGTGTGTGTGTGTGTGTGTGTGTGTTGGTGGGTGGGTTTGGTTGGTGTGTAGGTGAGAAAATATGATTTGGATGGAGAGCTGAAATCCCCTTTTTCTCCATTTTGCTGGCTCAAGACTTATTACAGATGTAGAAACCAAAAGCACGCCTGTTTAATTCCACTTCCTGTTTCTTCTGTTTTTATTTTATATCAGGTTTCAAATCCTCAGTTGAGATTAATTATGGCACTTTTACCCAGATCTAACTCGAAAAAGGCATATAAATAATTGTTGTTGTTGTGGTAATAATTGTGATCGACTAAAACTAAACTTAAGGGGTGCCAATACTTTTTATTCCTATTTAAATAATTGAACATCAAGGTGCGTGGTGTTGAAATAAAAAAATATACATGAGAAGTTGTCCATTTTCTGTGACTGAATCTGCATGAGACTGCGTAGGGGGCGCTACACCATTATGCAATACCCTCTGTAGTGAGCGTGTGCAGCGAACAGGAAACCGTTTCAGATTAATTTAACAGCGGATTATTACTCATGCTGAGGAATTTAATACAAGTAAAACTTTGCTAAAATTGGAAGCTATTTCTGTGGCCCGTCAGGTCTCGCCCGGTGTGTGCTGAACATGCTGAAGAGCGTGTAGCAGTGTGTACACAGCGAGCTGTTATCTGACAGATGATGACGTAGCGAGTGTGTGGCGCTCTTTGATGATGTCATCTTGTCCTTCAGTGCAAGAGTTTGCACCCCCTCAAAACATTTTGTACCAAGGAGATGTTTGTTTATTCTGTATTATAGATGTTCATTTACTATTATTAACTGTTAAAATAGATAATATAGTGCAATAATAGTGAAAAAGTATTACAAGGCGTTCAGTTCAGAAGTTTGTGAACTTGCGCAGTGAGGTTCGGGACGCATTTGGCTTCCGTTTTAGCATCTTGTGTATAAACAAGTTACGTGTTTAATTCCTACACTCATCTGCAGGAAGATTAACTCATTAAAGTGATGAATGGCAGAAAAACGTGAGCGACTCACCAGTGCAGGACAGAATATAACTGTTCCTAATTACTGTTTATTCACGTGTGTGTGTGTAAAAGTCAGTCTATTCATCTATCTAGTCTGTGCTATTGTCCAAATATTTATATATATACATGCATGTGTGTGTTTATTGGGATTGTTCAGGGAAGACTGTACTCAAGTGAGTGACTTCTTGGAAGTGTTATTCGTGGGTGTGTGTGTGTGTGTGTGTGTGTGTTTCATGGGAAAGTCAGTTTTCTTCAGAACTGGGAACAGAGACAGTTTTTGTGTTTAAGTGGAAATTTGACCCCATGCAGAAAGTTGGATTGGAACACAGCCTTCTTTTCTTTTTTTTAATGTGAATCTGTCTGTAGCATTGTGTCTGGTGTCAGTGTGACGTCAGTACACTTGTCAGTTGTGTGTGTGTGTTGAGTAGTTATTCACTAATCAGGACTTGGTGGAGATTGTCTTGCTCAGTGCTGAGCTCTGTGTCGCAGCCAGATGAGGATTAATCAGTTGTATGCACAGTTATCATTTTTCTTCTTATTAAACCGGCTTTTCTTCAGTGTGTTATAAACTCCCATTCCTGTACCTCTGCCTGAACTTCCCACTCAGCCGTGTAATAACACACAAAAACAAGGAAACCTGCTGTATTATTGTAGTTTTAAATGTAAACATGCAGTTGTGACACCAATAATAACTTTAATTAATGAATTTTTTTAGTAAATGTTGAATGAAAAGCTTACTTATTTTTTCATAATGTGGCTCTAAAGTATCTGACATGATTAAATATTTTATAGTTGTATATTTTGTCAATAAAATATTAGCATTCAAAGAATAATGTTTAATAAGAATTTGTTGAGGTTTTTATGACCAAATATAATAATGTAATTATTCAGTAGTTAATAATTTAGTTTCTCAATTAAACAATAAAATATTTATTAAATGCTGAATTTTCTATAATGAAATTTTCCTACTAATATTTTGTCTGTAAGATCTTAATACAGTGTTATGTATTATTGTTATTGTCTGTGTGTGTAAAAATGTACACACACACACACACACACACACACACACACACTTTCTCTGTGTTTATGTAACAGTGTTTGTGAGTGGACACACTCGTGGCCCGGATAGTGACTCAGTATTGAGTGTGTGTGTCTGTGTGTGTGAGTGTGTGTGTGTGTGTGAGTGTGTGTGTGTGTGTGTGAGAGAGAGAGAGAGAAAGAGACAGACTTATCGTGTCTTCTCTGCTTCACAGCAAAGGCCAGCCAACAGGCCCAAACCCAAGATGGCGTCCACGCCCACAGCGTCCACGCCCACCACCTCGACGTCCTCATCATCAGCGGGGGGCGTGGTGAAGCTGCCGTCCAATCGGAGCTCGTCGGGGGCGCGACGCAGACGTACGCGCTGCAGGAAGTGTGAGGCATGTGTGAGGAGCGAGTGTGGGGAGTGTCACTTCTGTAAGGACATGAAGAAGTTCGGGGGACCGGGACGCATGAAACAGTCCTGCATCATGAGGCAGTGTATCGCTGTAAGACACACACACACACACACACACACACACACACACACACACGGAACAGTCCTGCATCAAGAGGCAGTGTATCGCTGTAAGACACACACACACACACACACACACACACACACACACACGGAACAGTCCTGCATCATGAGGCAGTGTATCGCTGTAAGACACACACACAACTTTTGGTAAATTAGCAGCCACCCTGTACACGTGGCCTTCACCATGCATTGTTACTAACAAGCAGTGTGTTTATTACGCTGTGTTCAGTGAGGCTGCATCCCAAATCACAAGCTTAGTTATTATTACTAGAATAAAGAACGTTGTATTCATAATGTGTGTTTTTCATCTTGGTGTGTGTGTGTGTGTGTGTGTGTGTGTGTGTGTGTGTGTGTGTGTGTGTGTGTGCACATGGGTGTGTGTAGCCTGTTCTGCCCCACACAGCGGTGTGTGTGGTGTGTGGAGAAGCAGGTAAAGAGGACACGCTTGATGATGAGGAGGAGAAATTTAACGCTATGCTAATGGAGTGCTCCATCTGCAATGAGATCGTCCACCCTAACTGCCTAAAGGTCAGACTGGGGCTGCGTCCCAATCCCTCTGAACCCTAATGACTATGTCCTAAACATTACTTTCTGTTAAATAATTTGAAAGATTTATCCCCTCACTTATTCACTCCCTCCCTCTCTCCCTCAGGTGAAGGATGCAGCAGGGGTAGTGAACGATGAGCTCCCTAACTGCTGGGAGTGTCCCAAATGTAACTACGCAGGGAAGACTGGGAAAGTGAGTTTCAGAAGAGCGATCAGTCTGATGGTGCATTTAACTCATCACTTCCATTACACAGAGATTATTTATGTTTCGATTTAAAAAATTATCAGAGTTTGTAACCATAGCGACAGTCATGTGTTACGGTAAGTGATTGAGGTATAAATCGTTGAGTAAATGTGTGAGGTATAAAGTCGTCTCGTCTCGTCTCGTCCTCTTGGCCTGCAAGCAAAAACGAGGCCCAGGATTTAAGTACGCGTCCAACCTGCCGGGCTCGCTGCTGCGGGAGCAGAAATCCACACGGGACGAGGGCGAGCGCAGGAGGGCTGAGAGGGACGACACCCCCAGGATGCCCTGTGAGGACACGCCCACACTGCTGATGCCCAGAGATGTGCCCCGCCCCCGACCCGACATGCCCAACTTCCTCAGGAAGAAGAAGAAACTGTTTGATGATGATGATGAGGAAGAGGACGCAAGTGCAAAGAAGAAGGTAACATCATCAGTCTGGGTGGTCGGTTATCCCCTGTTACTCCCCACCCCCTACTCTCTACCCCTTACCCCCTACACTAAAATCCCCATTCTCCACATCAACTGCCTACTCCCTCCACCATACCCCTTACTCCCTACTCCCACCACCATACCCCTTACTCCCACCACCATACCCCTTACTCCCTCCACCATACCCCTTACTCCCTCCACCATACCCCTTACTCCCTCCACCA
>JAQQZU010000039.1:25718540-25746920 GCA_030068025.1 Parauchenoglanis punctatus | reverse complement strand
GTGTGTGTGTGTGTGTGTGTGTGTGTGTCAGTACGATGTCAGTGCAGCAGTCTCAGCTCCTGTTGAACATGAACAGTTTGGAGCCGGTGAATTTCAGCGTTCAGCAGAACAACACTGAGCCGTTCGCCATCGCACTGTGCCACCTCGCACAGCTCCATGCTGACCAGGTTCACCTTTGACCTTTCCCTTTAGCATGTAGCATCAGTACACTCAGCTAAATCCTGACACGCAGGTTACGTTATTATGTTATATCTTACCGTCACGTGTCCTGTGTGTGATATGTGCTTTTCCGTGTTCAGGGTCTGTACGCTGCTGCGAGTGACATCATCAAACACCTGAAGCAGCAGTTTCCTCCTCACACTCAACACTCTAAAGTAAGCGCCAAATCACCTGGACCTGATAGCTGAACGTTATCATTTGTGCAAGCCAGCTAATGTTCTGCATACTCAATCTAACACTTTAAATAAGTTATGTTTACTAATGATGCTAACTGAGCTAACTAGCTAATCCTAACACAGAGTCGGTGCTAGCTACATAACTGGGCTAACTGTGCTCTGATTGGTCAGGGTAGTGTTAGGGCAGGAACTGATATTGTTTCAGACTACAAATGGAGCCCCTCCCTGCCCCCTTATTCTCGTTGGTAGTTTCCACATATCATTTGCATAAAACCTTCCAGCCCCGCCCCCTGGACTTCCTCAGCAGCAGGTAACCTGTGCTGTGTGGTTGCAGATCTGGATGCTGTGTGATCTGAACATTCAGTTTGAGAAAGCGATGAATGATGGGAAATATCACGTGGCTGAGCCTCACGTCACCGCCATCTCCGCCCTGAACAGCACAGAGGGGCTATACAGGTAAGTGTGTGTGGGTGTCAGATCTCTTCTCTCGTCAGGAAGTGATGTCATACACGTCAGTCACAAATGATACACTGCGTACTAATATCCACACAATATTTCAACAATATAAGTAGCGTGCGGTGTTGACTATACTGTATAGCGTGTGTGTGTGTGTGTGTGTGTGTGTGTGTGTGTGTGTGTGTGGGGGGACAGGAAAGCTCAGCTGCTAAAGGCTTTAAATCGGACATCAGAAGCTTCCAAAGTCCTGCAGCGTCTACAGCACCTGTGTGAGAAGAACAAGAACACTGAGATGATCATCAGGTGTGTGTGTGTGTGTGTGTGTGTAGGTGGAAATGTAATATAAATAATACGTGTGTGTGTGTGTGAAGGTGGAAATGTAATATAAACAATACGTGTGTGTGTGTGTGTGTGTGTGTGTGTGTTACAGGGTGACGTTAGCCACAGCCGAGCTGCACTGGGACTCGTGCGGCTTTTCGGCCGCTCTCCCGCTCCTGCTGAAGGCTTTAGCACTGACACGCCAACACAACCTGCAGAGACTCGAGTGTAAAACTATACTGCACCTCGCTTACACACAGGTACACAAACACACACCATTATTTATTTTAGTTTTTAAATCTGTTTCTTCTCAGTAATTAATTTTCATGTGCTGTTATTTGAATAATGCTAAATCAAGTATATGTGTGTGTGTGTGTGTGTGTGTGTGTGTGTGTAGTTGATGTTGGGGATCCCAGAACAGGCTCTCTCGCTGGTGTGTGGTGTGTTGGAGTGTGTGTTAGCCCACAGTGCGCTGATGGATAAAGCTAAAGCTCTGCTGCTGATGGCTCGGTGTCAGGTGGCTCTGACTGCATCTGCCTCGGAGGAACACAAACTCACTGGTGTGTGTGTGTGTGTTTGTTCACCTTGCTATTATTAATTTTATTAACCCGACAGTCGTATTTTTGCTGTTTGGATAAAAGAGATTTTATGGATGGACTTTATTAATGACATGCGTGTGTGTGTGTGTGTGTGTGTAGCTGTAGAGTCAGCAGTACACACTCTGGATGAGGCTGGGTTTTATTTCTCGCAGCTGGACTGTAAACAGCGTCTGCGTGATGTTTATTACCTGCAGTCTCGACTACACCACACGCTGGGAAACTCGGCCGAGCGCAACAAGTGTGCACTGATGTTCCGCATGCTGAACCAGGAGCTGCTGCACGCCCCGGCCACGCCCACCCACCACCTCTAACACACACACACACACCTCTGCCATGCCCACTACAAATCTGTAGTAATAAAAAGTGTTTGAACAAGTGTGTGTGTTTTATCTGTGAATGAACAGAGATTTTCACTATGAATAAAAGATTTTCATTCCATTAGATTTTTGTTCCTGCATTTATAAAAGGCAGTTTTTCCCCTTAACCAGAATACTAGTGGTGACTGAGAACAGAAGTAATACAAAGTGTAAAAAGTATAGTACACAGTGTGTAATATTTACAGTTGTAGTATAATAATTAAACTTCTGCCACTGAAAGTAAAATAATAAGTAGTTTAAAAGCTACATAGAGAAATTTATAACATAAAATGTTATGTCTTATTGTAAGGAAAATAGGAAATATGAGGGAGAAAATGTTGGAAACAGCAGAAGGTTAGTGAGTTGAATGGGCTTTAAACTGAAGCTGTTCTGCTCGGAGTGTCTCCACGTGTCTGCTGTAACCTGAGCCTGGTGTCCACCTCCTCCACCCATCTGCACCCCTCCATCCCTCCATCCCTCCATCTCCAGCTTCACTCCTCCAACATGGAGGCTCTGGGTGGTTATCCGTCCCAACCGTCCAGCTCCAGAGGCCGGGTGCTGTCCCTCATCCTCACCGCCTCTCTCTGCATCACCTCGCTTTACCTCCTGCACGCCAAAATCTCCAGAAACCGCAAACACGCCGATTTTTACTCTTTCCACGTGAAAGACACGAAAGGGAGAAGCGTCTCACTGGAGAAATATCGGGGGAAAGTAAGTTTCACTGCTGTACAAATCAGCATGACTTGTTTTATTTCGGTATTTTTCAGATCAGTACTCAGCGCTTTGCGCGTTTCATTGTGAGTAAAAGTTTTGGCACCCTGCACACTCCTCTCCTGCAGCCACGAAGTCAGCGTGCCTCCATGCGAATCACTCTACTGAGCCGACTCGGAATCAAAGCTGCCAATGTTTGATTCATTTTATTCAGTATGCAGATATCCTCGATCATGTTGCATATGTTTGGTACTGCATAACTCTCAACTACTTATATTTGCCTAATGTTAAAACAACAAAAATAAAAATGACGAAACATTGGCAGCATTTTTGTCCGTAGTTCTCGCGAATCAACTTATCCGAATCATTCTGAGTCATTTAAAAAGACTCGTTCATAACTATGTTTGTTGAGTTTTTTTGACTCACTGACTGCACAAAAAAAAATGTGTTTCATATCAGTTCATATCGCCATTTTTTCAGTCAGCGACACTTGTACAACTGCAGAATACTTAAATTAGCACGCAGCTAACAGCGTTTCTACCTGAATTACGACAAATCCCGCCTCCCGTGTTGTGATTCGCTGTAGTATCATACATTCTGTTCTCTGGTAGGTTAGTATCAAGCGCGTGTGACCCATTAGCCAATCAGAGAGAGAGACAGACGTGATTTTCGGAATATGGGTGGGAAATGTAGTCATCAGAAACTGTTTATGAACATTAAAATGACAAAACGTAAATGTTGAGCTAGTGTAAGCACTCTCTGGTGACAAAAGATAGTTTTGATGTATATGTGACATTTATTAATTAAAATATCTGCGCGACTTTGTAGTTTGTAACTTAACTCCTGAGGTAGCAATCCTGAGGTAAACTGCAGGGAAGCCATTTTTGTTCTCCTGGTCAATTGTTCCCCTGGAGTCCAGAGAATCTAATGAGTTCTCAGTGTTAAAAAGTGAAGTTTTTAATACGAATAACATTTTAACAGTGTGTTAATTAGCTGTTGTGTACAATGTATACTAAGTAAGAAATAAAGCATTTCAGACAGCGCTGTTATAAAATAAACAGTGTGATGAAGTGGAGTTACAGTTAGGTTCATTATTTTCCTGTAACAGCACGTCACAAAATGTTTTATTCCTTAATTTGCAAATGATTACAATTTTTATTTTTTTAAATAAATTACAACATCATATATTGTGTCTATTCATGGTTTAATGTCATGGAACGTCCAAGAAGGTAGTTCCTTTTCTCTCTTAGGTTACAGGAGCTAGCCTTTTTCTCTCTTGTGTTGATAAGAAAAAACATTTTCTGTTACTGAGAAAGTATAACCTCATCTGCCCTGAAGAGTGTAGTAAAGAAAGTTAAAGCTTTGCTCCTGGTTGTTACAAAGCACTGACACGGGAGACTTCTTCCAAAAATGTTAAACATCTGGGTACAGAAAAAAAAATCACCATATAACAATTACACATGTTTTTTAATCCGTTTATGTGGAACTTCCACCACACGAGTCCCTGTGAATGAGCTGCGACTGCAGAAAGAACAAGCTCATTAATATAAAGCTGTGATTTGCAGCCGCACTACTGTCAGAGCTGCAGTTATAGAAACTTAATCAACACCTTCTGACCAATCAGAATCCAGCAGCACTGTGGTATAACACCATTGTAACCATGTGCTGTGGTTTCAGGTGTCTCTGGTTGTAAATGTTGCGAGTCACAGTGAACAGACTGAAGAGAACTACAGAGACCTGCAGGAGCTGCACCGGGCTCTCGGGTCGACTCACTTCACCGTGTTGGCTTTCCCGTGTGCACAGTACGGAGACACGGAAACGGGGACTGGCCGAGATGCAGAGGCCTTTGCCAGGTCCAGCTACGCCGTCACTTTCCCCTTCTTCAACATGATAAAAATCATGGGGTCAGAGGCGGAGCCAGCCTTCAGATTCCTCACAGGTTGGGAGAAAAACCACAGTTACAGACGCAGTCTGATGAACCTGTATGCTAAAAATACATTCAAAACCTGCATGGATGACTATCAGTTACATTTGCACTGATTTTATTTTAATGCTCTTTAATACAAGTGTTAAATAGTTTAAATTCCAGGTTAGTTTAGTTCATAAAGTACTTCAAGCGTATATGTGGTCCAAAATATAATTGTAGTCCTGGATCAGTGATCTAACCATGCTGGAATGTAAAGATGACAACAATTATAAATATCGTTTTTTGTCTGTATTTACGTTTTAATATCAAGAAAAAGGATTTATTCATTGGCTACAACGTGCAGAAATTGTTTAATGCAGTGTGATGAGGATGGAGTGAGTGATGAACATTGAGGTGTAGTAGGGAACAGTCGTCTGTGATGAAACTGATTTCTGAGTAAGTACTGTGATTTCTTTAAGGGCCACATGCAAAAATGTAAATAAGAAATATGTAAATGAGCCACATGGCCAGGTGTAAAGCATTGTTTAATAATGTTAATTAATAATTGAGTTACTCTGGCTGTATTGCTTACGAAATTTCTTCTACTGTTTGACTGACATGCAGATTCAGTTCAACAAATACCAAAGTGGAACTTCTGGAAGTTTCTGGTGAGTGCCGAGGGTCAGGTCCTGCGGGTGTGGAAGCCGGATGAGTCGATGGAGGAACTCAGGAAGGAAGCGACGGCTCTCGTGCGGGAAATCATACTGAAGAAGAGACATGAACTCTGAGACAGATTCTGTATGCTGAGGTGGAAAAGTTCTGAGGGTTCTGAGAGGAACCACGCCTCAGAGTGGCGCTGGAACTGAACAGACAAGAGCTGAAGTTTGTGTATGTGTGAGTGTGTGTAAGGTGAATTTGTGATGAGTGTAGTGTGAAATCTCAGGGCTCTCGCTATGACCAACCACATCTGCCACCCACAAATATTTCTAAAATGTCACATATTTAATGTAATTTCTGTTCATTTGACAGTTTCATCTCGACTTTTAATGAATGCACAACCACTTTGATCAGAGATTTCAGTTTATTAATAAAAGAAATCAAGGAAACATATTAGAATTTGTCATTGCAGAAAAACATTTGTAAAAAAAAATTAAACATCCAACAATGTGCACGTCATAAAACTCTCAAACTCATGAAACATGGGCGTGGCCTATTACAAAACCTAAACACTGCCTAAAAAAGTACAGGAATTTGATGTTTCACTGCCTTTAATGCAGCCGGCGGAGAATGAAGTGTTGTTTTAAATGGAATCAGGTGAGCTTGCAGTGACGTGGCTTGTACTTTAATTGACACGCCCCTGACAAGCCTCTGACACACCTGTGACACCCCCCCGACACACCCATAACACCCCCTGACACCCCCGGACACCCCCGGACACCCCCGGACACACCTGACACACCTGACTACACCACTGATGAATCAGACTAAAGTTTTCTAGCAAATCCCTACTTAAATAACATCGAGTATCAATATAATCCTGCATCATGCTACATTAAACATAGCTAAGTGCTTCCTGTAAACAAATCCTACAAACTACAGACCTCACTATTTAATCTCTGAGCAAAAAGTCCAAGATAAAGAGGCACATTAATCCTTGAAAACAAATCCCTCTCACACACCAGGGATGTTCTAATAAACGTCATCAGCAGCAGCGCTATAGCCAGTGCAGATATCTCCTGCACCTCTGCTTATAATTGCTGGGGACTTTAATACAGTCATTAACTCTGTTTAGATGGAACCAGCACACAGGCCTGACAGTACACGGAAATAATAAAACAGTTCATGTCGCTTTTGCACTTGGCAGTGGCTGACTTCTTAAAAAATTCACAAATTTTTCACCAGTTCACCCTTCACACTCCTGCACCAACATTCTGCTGATCATTAAGTCCGTATGTCAGACACACAGATCCACCGGTTACTCCTGGAGAACACGCTGCTGTCTCTCTCACCCGGAACACAGATCACATGCAGAGCTGAATCATAAGAGAACCGGTGTCTTTCCTGAGAGGAACAATTCTCTACAAACTCCATTAACACTGCTGTGGGAAATCCACTGAACATGTAACTAAAAAAATACTCCATTTATATTACAAAGTTAAAGACGTTATGTATAGTAATGAGTCCGGAAAATAATTCCAGTTAACCTTATTACATGGAATGAAGAAAAAAAACCAAAAACCACACAAAGACGATTAATAATCCGTTTAGAACCTACTTTAGATCACACAAAATAAGAGTAAAAAACATATAAACAGATGAATAAAGCTGATCAGAAGCTCATCCTGAACCAGCAGCTGAGTCACTCAGCAATCAGTCCTCAGGAAGATATCACTGTAACGCGGAGAAATCATCTTAGCAGCAAACACAAAATGACAACCTAGCATATTTCACATGCTAAATTAAAGACTAGATAACTCATTTAACTAGCTAGTTTACAAAACCTAAATAGCTGATTTAACAACTTTGCATATGTTTTTAGATGTGATGACAAATTTTAAAGACTGACGTTTCATTTACACATGGAAGGCAAAAGAAACATCTCAAGCTGAATGAATCATTCGCTCAATCTAAGACAAAGTCTTACTAGGAAACGTTGTGGAGCTCGTTGTCCGCGCCGCCAGTAACATTGACCTTGCTGTGACCTTGACCCTGCTTGGATCGATTCCAAAATCGAATCAGTTTATCTGCTGGTTGTGATGATTTCTTATGAATCCACCTGTTCTTGAGATATCATGCTAAGGAGAATCTCAGTGAACGGACAAACAGGAAAACCTGAAAAAATAATGCATCCACCATCTAAAGGTAGATGTGTAAACAACAGAAAGACAAACAATATCAGTACTTTTGGAATTGGTAGCAAGTTCTCTGAAGGTCGCTGCGTTCAGCTCACAGTGTTAATCTGAAGGTCCATGGATCTCTCCACCGTGCGGAAGATGGGGTAGATCCTGTCTCCAGGTGCCAGCTTCATGTCTTTAAAAGTGTAGATTTGATCTTTGGTCTCAGCGTTGTAAAACGTCACCCACCTCTCATCCACGTCCACACAGACGCCTAACACTTGAGGCACGGAGTTGATGGGAAGTCGGACCACGTGATTCTCCAGGGCCGAGAAGGAGAGCCAGAAGTGGAAGATGCACCAGTAACCCTGAAAAGGAGCGAAGGCGAAGCGACCTTTCCTCTGCGCCGAGCTCCTCATCACACCGATCGTAAACTCCTTATTCAGCTCCACCTGCAACACACGTGCTCAGATCTTATAGTGCTCATAGCATGCTAATCTGATAACAGCCTGAAGCGCTACACTTACAGTTTACTCTAAATAATCATTCTACACCATGAGAAAGACTGATGAGCAACGTTCCATAAAGTCCTTTCAGGGGAAAGTAACTAATGCATGCTCCAAAAATAAAGGAAGTTACCAGATGACATCACAAGTGATTTTATTTCTGCAGGAATCAGCCATGTGAGTGTTTTTCTCCGTCCTCCTCTGAGAAAATTACAGGTTAAATTACCTATCGTTTTTGCCAAACCCATCGGCCGTCTGATTATCGTAGTCCGTGTGACTAAAAAAACTTTTCTGAGCAGATGCGTCGCCTCAGGTTTGAAAGAAGATCCTCGTCAGTCTCGTAGCGTGCATGTGAATACTGGACGCTTTTGTGATCGTTTTATTGTATTATCAAATATCGTATTGTATTATTATTATTGTATTGTATTATATTGTATTATTATTGTATTGTTGCTGAAACTTTGGTTCACCCCAAACTGAAATATGAGCCAGTGTCTTGTGAATGGAGCGTGATCACATGACCGTGTCACACAAATACCTGGGTTCATAAAAATACCACCTGCTAGACACTCCCTCCTCCTGTGGTCCTCTTACTGCTGTCTGCGTGAGAGCTTCATGGCTGAGGAAACGTGTAAAATGTTTACTACAGACGTCCCCATATAAACTCATCCCATGCCGATAGGTCTATAGGGTTAACCTGCAGAACTTGAGCAGTAGTGCTTAGTGATTAGGACCTGTTGTAAATCTGAGTACAGGTGTGTACGCACCTGCCAGTAATGTCGTCCTGAGTTGAAGCCGTCTTTAGCGAGCACACACTCCCAACTGTCGAACCTCTGAGGCCCGGCCTGGACCTTTTTTGATTTTTGTCCCAGTCGCACTCGTTTACCGCCGTGGGAGAGGACGAGCGTGCGGTGAGCCGTCTCAGGATCCAAAGTCACATCAGCTGGGAGGAGAGACGTTCCTTCGTCATTTCTTCATATTTACTTTTCTCTGTATGTAAACAGTGTTTGATCGTTTCTCTCTCACCTGCTGTGGGTGTTTTTCCTCTACAGATGTAAGCAGGAAGACTCTGTGCGCTGCTCCCCTGCTTCAGGGAGTTTATTTCCTCTCTCAGTGCCCGGGTCTGCTCCTTCATCTCCCTGATCATCTGCTTCAGCTGAGCATTCTCCTTGTATACATCCAGATCTTTGGTCACCTCCACCAGCTCGTGCTGTACCATCTCTTTGTACCTGTAGTGATCCCTCGCGTGCTTCTCGCAGAAGGAACGAACGCAAGTCAAGCACGACTTCCAGGCTTTTAATTTCACCCCGCTGCACAAGTCGCAGGCCACGTCGTCTGGTCCTGTGCACTGCAGCCACGAACTCGCTTCTTTACTAATGGACCAAGCGCTGAGGACCGATGATCCGGCGATCCCAGAGTCTCTGCTGGAGGCTGAGGATGACCTGAAAACGGTAGATTTACATGTATTTAGGAGTATTTATGAGAAGGATAAAGCCGAGAGTCAGTGTGATGAATTACCTCGGGTGAAACTCATCTGATCCACTCAAACTCAGAGGTTTCTCCATCGACCGACTGCTCCGTCTGTATAACGTAAAAACTCTAGAGTTAATTACTGCGTTGGAAAGTGTTCTGGTGATTCAGCACATTACTAACCAGTATGTATATGACTTTAATCTAGGACGTTATGTCTGTCTCTTTAGCACCAACATGCACTGAATAGAAAACACAATGATAATAATTAAAATTTTTTCCCATTAGACACAATATCATAAGCACAATTGTTACGGTATTTTGTGGTCTTTTAAGATGATTCCTCTCCGCCCTGTCCATGATCCTGTACAGTAAACTCTGCTGTGAATTCTGTCTCGGTCAGCGCGCTAGCGCGTCTCTGTGTCAGATTATACGATGATCCTCTAACGAGACACCTGCGATTAAATGCACTCACTGCGTTCTGCTCACGTCATCAATCAGCGTTGCCTGGAAATCAGCTCGTGCACAAAACACGCTCGCATAAACACGCACGTTCTTCTCAGTGAGCTCGAGGTAACGAGCCGATTTAACATTTTAAATAAATGCGGAACTAAATGTATTTAGGAGTTTTTACCAGGAAGAGAAACAGAGAGCAGTTATGCTGGATTTGAAGTTTAATAGCTGGAGCATAAGAGAAATTAAATAAATATATATATATTTGTATTTCTGCTGTTAAAGGGAAATCATAAACTTCAGGGTAGTAGGAGTCGCTCCACTTCACACCACCTCACTCAGTACCTGTGCATGTCCAGAGGATCAAATATAGAGTGAACTGGTGGATCCTTAAAGTTCTCACTGAGGGCCTGGGTGCTGGGAGACTCCGGCCTGTACAGCGTTCAGAGAGAACAACGTGAACAGTAAATAGATGAAACAGAAAGGTCATAAAAGACACAAACGAGGCCACCTGCTAAACAGCAGCATATGTCAGTGATACACTTTATTCTGCACTCTGATTGGTCAGAAGGTGGTGATTAATTCTCTATCACAGCAGCTCTGACTGTAGTGCAGCTTTATATTAATGCGCTCGTGGTCACGTCACGTTCTCAGCAACATCAGCAACACAGCATGGACTCAGTTTCCCAGCAGCCCCAGCAGCATACACACATACAATTCACAGGATTATAAACTGTTCAGTTTACCTGTCTTCATCATCAAGAGGTTCAGGAAGTAAATCTGAAGAACAAATGCTCCCATCAGGTGAGGACGTCAGAGACCTGGTCCTGCTGTAGAAGAGCGCAAAGTCAAAGTTATCTGGAACTCGGCTGATGTCTAATCATTTAATTCTACATAAAAAAGCTTTCTTAAACACCATCGAATATTTCACCTGTAACAAATGTCCTGTAACACATTATTCAGGATGGACATGATTCAGCGTGTGCAGAACATGAAGCAGAAATGAAACTCAGAATAAAGTGCATCAGAGTGTAAATGCTCGTCTCCAGATGTTTTACCTTCCCTTTCCTTTAGCTCTTTGAAAGTTAACAGCTGTATCCAGGGAGCGTATGCTGGCTCTGGCCTCACTGCTTCCAGGCTGAGGCCTGCACATCGTCGTCGTGCTTTAGGGGGAAATGGGGTGTAGTTTAATCCAATAACAGTTTGGCAAAAATATAATGTCCCTCTCACTGCAGATGTGGCCAAGCTCAAAAAAATGAAGAAACAAAATTCACACCAAAACACGTCTCAGCTCATCGACTATATTTGATATAAAGAGGAAACTGGTGTAATTCTGCTACGTATACATGTGCTGTATCTGTGAATACTTAAGCTGTAGCTCTGCAGGTGAAATCATCTCACCTGTCATCAGTGTCTTTGTCAGGCGAGGCCATTTCTGCAAAAGAAAAACGAACTATTAGTGAAATTAATTTTTAAAAATATGAATATATATATAAATAATATATTCAGTACAGGTATTAGAGATAATTATCATCATTTAGAACTCATGTTGGTACCATTAATCTCACACACACACACACACACACACACACACACACACACACACACACACTCATCACACTCTTCCACATTTAAAACACAAACTTTGCAAAAATCCAAAACAAAACTCAGGATTCTTTAATAGTTTTTAAATGTAAACTATTTGTTATTTAGGTAGGTTTAGTCTGAGTGACATATTTTTGAAATTCATTTGGAATTTATTCACAATTTTTCAGCAAAACTGCTTTATATTCCATTATTTTTGATGATTATATTATATTATTGTATTTATAAATGATAAATGTATACTCATCTATATACTGCTGTTGTGCTAAATGAAATGAAATGAAATTATTGAGTAAATTCTGGAGTAAATTAATTCCAAATCTCAATAAATCCAAAGTAAATGTAATTATTTTAATTTAAAAAATTCAAATAAATTCAACATTTTAAATAGACACATTTTTTACTCAAATTGTCATTAAAAATTTGATATTATCAGACCATAAAAAATTACAATTTTAATAAAAGCTTAAGTTTATTATAATGATAATATTATTTTAAAAAAGTGTAAAATAAAATATTTTAAAAGTGAGGAGAAAATTCAGAACTGAAAAGATCTGAAGATTATTGTATATTATGGAACACCTTTAAATAATGCACATGATAAATAAAGAGTTTGATTTTGTTTATAAAATAAATCTGTGCTCTTTTAGGATGAGTTTTATTACTTTGCTCTAAAATAGAGAAAAATTCAATATCCAGATTCCTAAAGGTTAAATGGACGATTTCTTCACGTCTCTTTAATCGAGCCTAACACTTGTGTTTAAATCTCCTGATCTGCTTGTACAGTATTATTTCTGATTTTGTATTTGTACCTGTGACCCTCTGGAGTTTATACCCCGTCTGTGAAAGGTATTTGGGGAATTCTCCCCTGTCCCTCAGGCCTGTAGGAGAGGAGAAGTACAGATAATGAGGTAATGAGTAAAGTTTGTGACTCGATGATTAGCAGGTTGAGGAGGCGAGGCGACACGCTCAAAGCCTCAGATCTGAAATGAAACCTTTTTCATGTCGTTAATAAAATATAAGGCATCAGTCTTACCGTGTTCAGTAGCTCTCAGGTGGTGGTGTTTGTTCTGTCGCTTCTGCTTCTGTTTGCGTGACATCCGAGAGGCAGGAGGAGGAGTGTGTTAAATACTTTTCCAGTTTTGGTGGAATGTGGCTCTGCAGGATTTAGTGTCTCGCTCCAGGGATAAGATTTATTTAGACTCCAAGCTTCACATACAGTTTAATATATTCAACAATACAATAAACAGTAAAATATTTGTCCTGAAAAATGTTGTACCTTTAAGAATGTCATAAATGTTATTGTAAAGATATTATAACTAACTAAAGATCCTGAAGAGCGTTAAGTCTCTGACAGCTTGCAAGCTGTCGCAGTCATAATTAAGCAATAAATATGTAATAAACAGTCAGTGTGTGTTTCTGTTACAGTACAACACTGAGTGATGAAGCTGTCACTGTTACCTCACTGCAGCTGACTATTGTCTCATAACAGCACTTATCCAACTGTTTATCTCTTCACCACAGCAATTAGCCAACAATTACAATTTTTATTTATTAATAAACAATGCATCATACACTTTTATCCATTTAGTGTAACATTTAATGTTCTGTGAAGTTAGTTCTTGTTCTCACTTTATAGTTACTGTTAATGTGAAAAATAATACTGATAAAATGAAGTCTGCAAATGTATTATTATTGTTGTTATTATTACTACTAATAATAATTATTATTTATTAATTTAAGGAGGCAGAGTAGTTCCAGAAATAATCATATTATAATACGGTACACTTTAACACTGATTCATTGAAAGCTCGTTCTTCTTACATGTAAAAAAGTATTTTTAAATCTCTTTATTGATATTCATTGAAAAGTGATTTAATGTCAGGTTCCCCAGGTTCTGTGGTGTGCAATAAGGAGCTCTGACTCCAACATTCACTTCAGTTTCTGCTCCGTTTATTCAGCAATTTCATAATTAAAGCTAAAATAAAGTGCATTTTCCAAAAAAAATCACCATTAGCATGAGTTCAATATTCAGTGATTTTATTACTCAAGTGTTGTGTAACAGTCGTATAAATTATTGTTCAATTCACAATTTTCTAACACACACCAGTTAGACACTGAGACACATTATACAAATGTACACAGAAATGATAACAATAACATTAGCGACTTGATTTAGTTCCGTACGACTGATTTTGCCGTGAATAATTACACACTGCGTTCGGGCTAGGCATGGGCCGATGCTCAACTTTTCATGTGACTGCAATACTGTTTACTGAAATATGCTACGTTTGTGCTACAGGGACACAGTCACTCACTAGCTATTTTAAAAAAAGCTGACTAGCATAACTAGCTAGTTAACTATCGCTATCTAGCAAGTTCTATATGTTAACTGTGTAGTAACATTACATTAGCTAGCAACAAATTTTATATTGGGAACAACATATAGCAGTCAACAAAAAACTAACATGACTCTTAATAATAATGAAATGTTAGCTACTGTAATTGATTATATTGTTGTGGTAAGTGCAGGAAGTTGAACATGTGACACTTGATATTCAGAGGGTAAAATTCAATAGACTGCTATTGCTAGGCAAGTAAGCAGCATGAACACTGAATTATAACACACTGTCATTTAGCTGAAAACAAGGCTAATGTCTTACCTAGCCCTTAAGTACTTACAGTATGGACAATGTAAAGACACAGTGACTGGAAACGAGACACTATTATCTGGAACATCAACAGTTACCTCAGATGTGGTGATAAATGACACTTAGCATCGACCGCTAACTAGATTCTCCTCATGCTACCTACAGGATACAACTGATATTTTATTTGGAAAACAAAAAACCCAACGTAGCCCCATTAAGGCACCATATTCCCAAACTGAATGGAAGGGGAGTGGTAATATATTGAGGTATTCACGCTAACGATATTATACATGACAATATAGCAGACTATCGGCACATGTCTAGCGGTGGCGTAGCAAGAATGTTAAAACAGAGGTGTGTTACAGCTCAGGTGTGTCACTACACAGGTTACACGACTGTTTTTCTTAATCCCACAATAGTGTCGATGTATTTAAAGACAGGGCTTCGATAAATAAGCTAAAATAAATCTTAGTAGAGGATTCACTCAGCTGAGAGGCTAAACCAGCTAATGCTAATGACGGCCTTAATGGGAGTAAATGTTTTAGCATATTGAAGTTTGGCTAAAAAAGAAATGTCAGATTTTCCACAATGTCCAATTTATCCTCATCTCTGATTTACCTTAATGTTTTATTTCCTCAATATCAGATTTACCTCAACATCTAACTACCCCAGTCTCCTGCTTACCTCAATATCAGATTTCAGAAGTGTTAGAAAAATAGCTCCAGTGCAAAATTAAAGAAACTTCAGGCACTAAACATGGCTGATGGACGGTATTTCTGTGATGTTTTAAAGTTTTGTGGATGTTTTATTTGAAGTCAGAGTACGCAGAATTATTTTTGCACCTTTAAATACTGTTGTTGCTGCTTGATCCCTGTGAAAGGACACATTGAGTCTCAAACTATGAAGACATGAGCCTCAACACCACAGGACTGACACTGACAGTACGACTAATCACAGACACACACAACATCAGGACAACATTACACCAGTACATGTATGTACACACGTATACACACGGTGGAAAGACGACACATTATATCACAGTAATATTACAGGTTTACCATCATTTACAGTTTGTTTATTCCCAAGCAATCTGTGTGAGTGTGTGTGTGTTTCATGTTGTGTGTGTGTGTGTGTATGGGAAGGTGCAATATTGAAAGAAAAATACCAGCTTTACATACACACTAATACATTAGTAGTGTTACATGTTGACATTAAATAAGATTAGCCTTTACAATAAATGTCTAAAATGTGCAAAAACCTCTTTAAAGGGTTGAAATGGCTACAGGAAGTAGCGAAAACTGGAGCTCCAGTCACACTAGTCATGCTAGCCCTTCTTGTCTTAGCCAGGTGAGTGAAATGCTAATTGCTAACAGTAATATTCCATATTTAATGGTTATCAAGAAGAAAGAAACAGGAAGTGGCAGACTGGATTTGCTAGTGGAATTTAACTTGACTAACTGCTAGCATGTTATGTTAGTAGCACTCTTGATTTATTAAGCCATGATTAACATAGAACAATAATACCTCATACACTAACACTAAAATTAGCCATGGAGATATCTAGCTTAATGTATTATGCTAATCTGAAAAAGTCACATATTAGAATAAAGATGATATTTGTTAGCAATACTAATGAACACAGGCATGAAGAGAGACTGTTAGCAGTTTACACTCTGCTAGCAAAGCCTTGACAAAAAGGAACACATCACAATATTATATTTTTCATCATTATTCGCAGATATGTGTCGCTAAGTGACGGCCAGACATCTACGACTGAACATTTTATGAAAAAAAGTCTTGACGTAGCAGTTTTGTCAGCGTTCACGTGACGGGTTTGTTGAGCTGCTCTCATGGCTTTTGTTGGAAGATTAGCAAAGAACACAGTGGTGTTTAGTGATGTTAGTGGCAATGTGTGGCAGTGTGTGCCAAGGCTGACCACACACACACACACACACACACACACACACACATCAGTACTCCACCGTAGCTAAACATTCGGACTCCTTGTGAGAAACACCACGAGGAGGCCAATCAGCTAACAAGCTAAGCTGGTCCATTCTTTCTGATTTTTTCTGGATCTTTCAAAGGTATATATTTATTTTATTAAATTGTGTGAAGAAGAAAACGACATCTCCGAGTCCTCTCAAAGACCCACCAAAGAACCAACGAACTGCCGCTCCCGAGTGCCAAGGAGCACTGACGGCTAAGACGGTGAGTGTGTGGCTGATTTTATTTTACGCTAATCAAGCGTGCCCTGTGTCGGTTTTCTTGCCGCCGTTTAACTTCCTGTGTGAATATGATGGTGCTGGATCACAACAAAGCCAGGATGGGGAACGGGGAAACTCAGGCGTGACGAAAATTGGTGCAGAGAGGCGGCATCTGTCCCTCCGTCCCGCCGTCTTCCTCAAATTCCTCTCATTTCACTCAACGGGTAACACTAAAGGTCAAAGATTAGCTTCACCTCTCGCAATAGTTCAAGGTGAAACTTCCAGAACTCTTCTGCTCTACGATGCTCCACTGCTCCACATCTAGCTTGTCTTCCATCTCATCTTCATCTTCGTCCTCTTCTTCATCTTCCTCGTAAAGGCTCGGTTCCTCAATGGAGCTCTCCATGCGGTAGCAGTATGGCTGCCCCTCTGTGTACTCGTATATGGTGGGCAAACTGCTCTTTAAGCTGCAGCGCCGCCTCAATGCCACAAGGAGGGGCTGGAACGAACCAAGGCACAAAACATTCACGATTTAAATTATTTTTAAAAAATGTCTAAACTACAACATAACTATGAAAGATAACAGAATCTGAATATACATGAATATACAAATTGGGAAACGCTCAACTTTAGCCAGGTTAGCTGGCCGGTTACCTAACTGCTTGCAAACCAGCTCACATTAGTCACTTGGAACATCATTTTCCCACTAATTTATTTAACAGCAGCCAAATCTATCAAAACATAATGTTACCATGACAACAGCCATCTTCTCATTACTGCGCTAAGTTAGCTTAGCACACAGGTTCTGTAGTAAGCATTACACTGCTCAAGCCTTCAGTTTGTATCACTTAACACTTTTACAAATTCGGTTCGAAATTTCCAATTTAATTTGAATAAAAAGACAATAATTTACTGCTGCATTAACAAATTTAAAGCTTTTTGGTTAAAATGTTTCACTATTCTTTTTTTTGGATATGTTTTAAAGATCGTTGCCAAATGTAATACAGAATACCTCAGAACTTTAATTAGCTACAGCTAGCTTACTGCTAGTTAGCCTATAAGCTAGCTATACACTGAAGCTGGGCCCATGATTATGTTAATTATAAATAATTGCTAATGAAAAGAAGCTGCTGGTGCAACAAACAGCAATTAGCATGAGTTAATAGATTAACAGTTCATATTGTGTATTTTATGAAAATGAAACATTGATTAGCGCGACAGTGTGGATAAAGGAGTTCACTTAAAAAGTACCAACGGTACCACCTCACTCTGTAGTGAAACAAGCTAGAGCTTCACTAGTAATGTAGTGTTTATATAAAGCTAAACAATGACACTCCGTTACGCTGATGACACACTCGAGTTGATATAGCAGGTGTTTGTTAGTGGTGTTTCTGTTACCTGAGGCATGGTGAATATGTCCACATTGTTGCCCAGATCGATCCAGGCCAAGCACGAGAAACTTTGTGGGTTTTTCAGGGCCTCGGTCAGGTCCTTCATGACGGACACGGTCAGACGGTTTCCGTTCAGCGCCAGTGTGGTGAGTTTGGGCAAATCGCTTAAAACAGGCAACAGGATTCGCAAGCCTTCGTCCCGCAGCTCAGTAAAGCTCAAATCCACGGATATGACAGCGCCCCCGCTGGTCTGGAGGTAATATGCCACATGTCGAATGTCCCGTGTGGACAGGGGGATTCCAGAAAGATCTACCGAGTCGCTACAGAGCTTCTTCTGAAGAGTCGTTTTCAGCCTGTAGAGCGGGGAAATGCATAATTAGAAAATTATTAGTGATCATGTTTATTTTCTGGTCCAAAAGTCTAAAATCATTTTCATCAGGTCTCACACACTCAGCTGTACACTGTACAGCCATAAATGTTTACTTTTCTTTAACACAACAGCGTGATGATGTCATCTTCCTGTAAAGTGAGAAAACTTTCATATCATAATATAAAATAGTTCAAGCAGCTAGCATGAGTTATTAGATTAAAAATGTATATTTTGTATTTTAAGTCAATAAAACATTGATTAGCGCCAGTTGATCAGTCGATTAGTTGATCAGTTAGTTAATGTGATAAGTAGCAACAGTTGTGGAAAATGCAGCTAGTGAAACTAGCTAGCTAGGAGCTAAAGTCATTCTTGATGAAATAAAGCAGTTAGTGGAAGAGCACTAAGGTGGTGACTGAGTGAGTGGCTTCCCATCAGTGGCATGATTTTATTATTATTGATTCATGATCCTGCAGAGTTCTCTGTAATTTATTATTTCATCAATACTGAGTGTTGAGGTTAAAAGGCAGTGGTTAGCGCGTCTGCAGCATCACTGTCATCTTTTTTATTGTTCATCCTGATGTCCTATCCACCTCGCTGTGTGAACATCCCTGTTTCGCTCACCTGTTACACGGGTTTGATTTAAGTCAATTTAACAAAAATATTAAGAGCAACAGAGAGACAAATGAATGCTGAACACTTTATCCAGAGTCAAACAATTTAAGAGATTTGTTGTATGAAGTGAATAAAGTAGGTAACTGGGAGAAAGATGAAAATAATGAGTGAACACACACCAAGAGCTGCTTTTTAAAATTATAACATAAAGTATAGGGAACGGAATAATTCAGATTGGAATTGGTTTCATTCTCAATTATTTTGAAATCAGGTATATCAGGTCTTGAAGTTGAATTAAAAATCATTTTGACAGCACAATACATTTTAAAATCATATACATATAAGAGAAGTGGTTAAATCTGAGCTTTTTTAAGTTTCAATCCATACATTACATTTAATTTAAATGAACTGGAATTATATTTCAGGTTTCAGCCACACAAACAGAGTTCCATACGCAGACAACAAAAGTGAACGCAGCAGTCTGCACAGCTTTTGTCAGTATTGAAAGCTGTAATGCAGGGCTCTCAGGGACATTATACAGATCCATAGGCAAGAGCTTCATCACCCGGCAAGGCATCAGGGTCATGCTGTTCGGGGTCAGACTGTTCGGGGTCATGCTGTTCGGGGTCATGCTGTTCGGGGTCAGGCTGTTCGGGGTCAGGCTGTTCGGGGTCATGCTGTTCGGGGTCAGACTGTTCGGGGTCAGGCTGTTCGGGGTCATGCTGTTCGGGGTCATGCTGTTCGGGGTCAGACTGTTCGGGGTCAGGCTGGTCGGGGTCAGGCTGTTCGGGGTCAGGCTGTTCGGGGTCAGCCTGTTCGGGGTCAGGCTGTTCGGGGTCAGGCTGTTCGGGGTCAGACTGTTCGGGGTCAGGCTGTTCAGGGTCATGCTGTTCGGGGTCAGGCTGTTCGGGGTCAGGCTGTTCGGGGTCAGACTGTTCGGGGTCAGGCTGTTCGGGGTCAGACTGTTCGGGGTCATGCTGTTCGGGGTCAGACTGTTCGGGGTCAGGCTGTTCGGGGTCAGACTGTTCGGGGTCATGCTGTTCGGGGTCATGCTGTTCGGGGTCAGGCGGTTGCCTACTGCATGCCCACTGCATGGTTTTCACCTGCATCCACTGAGGTACATACACTTTTGCTGTTGGGTGTTGAACTGGTGTTCATGGTCTGGGGGATGAAGAACGGTGGCTGTCGTGAATATTCAGTTCAAGGTTCTGAATTCTTGTTCTTCAGGGTTCTCATGGTTTTGAGTTTCCCTACAAGCAGAGAAGTTAAATGGGCTGCCACTGTGCTGAATCCCTTGAAGAAACGTCAGTAGAAGTTGGCAAAGCCAAGGAAACATTGAAGGTCTTCAGCAGTTTTGTGTTCTGGCCACAATATGACTGCTTCGACTTTACCCTGGTCCATCTGGACTCCATTCTCATCCAAGATGTACCCTTAGATGAGGAACCTGTGGAACTTGATTGATCGTTTGTGAAATTCATTTTCCAGCTTAGTTTACAGAGCATTGACAAGAACTTTTAAGAACAGCTCATACTTGATGAACATGTTCTGCTTCAGACTATGAATAAATTAGGATATCTTTGATGTTTATTATGACACAAAGATTCATGTATTCTTTAAGTAGCTCATTTATAAATGCCTGCAAAACAGAGGGAGCATTTACAAGGCCATGTGGCATCACCAAATACTAAAAGTGAACTGAGTTTGTGATAAATGCCATCTTCCTCTCATCACCTTCTCCTATGCAGATCAGCATGTTGGCACTTTGCAAGTCTAGCTTGGTAAGAACTCTTTGTTCCCCTTATCTGTCCATTAGCAGACAGGAGCAGATGAAGGAGATAACGGTACTTCACCATGATAGCATTCAGACCATGATAATCAATACAAGGCCTGAATCTGCACAAAGAAACGAGTGGGAGGACGATCACAGACTTCTGCTGAGGCTTAACGTCTGAGATACACAGCGTGCTACACTAACAAACTGCCAGCAAATGTAGTGCGGTATTTAAAAAATGAAAAACTGAGTTAAAAATTATAATTTTATTTAATATTTAAAAATATTAAATTGAACAAATATAAAAAAACAGGAAAGCAGAAAAAGAAAACCTATACAACATTTTACTATAAATATTAAAAAACCCATAAATATAATAAATATAAATATTAATAAATCCCTAACTAAATAACATAAATCTAATCAGCTGAGTGGAAAATTATTATAAAAATTACTGACAATACAGATATCTCAGAAAAGTGTATTGCGACAATTTATTACAATAAGATTAGCAAAGAACACAGTGGTGTTTAGTGATGTTAGTGGCAATGTGTGGCAGTGTGTGCCAAGGCTGACCACACACACACGCACACACACACACCCACACACTTATAAACCCAAGGCTCTGTGTCTGAAATGACAGGCAGTTCACTCTGACTGGAGGAACACACTGTCCCGCTCTCAGCCAAACAGAATGTAGAGTAGGGAAGTAAAGCATAGTACAGATGTGTGTGTGTGTGTGTGTGTTTGTGTGTGTGTGTGTTTTGAGACAGCTTAGGTTTAGTGTATTTTATTCACTCAGATCCACAGAGTCCTCTCTAGTGTTAGTGTTAGTCATTACTCCTTTGTGTAACTTGGCCTGAACGTAATTTCTTTTCCAAATATATCTCTGTGTTCATGTCATCACAGCTCTGTGTCTCACACACACACACACACACACACACACACACACACACACACACACACACACACATCTGAGGGGATTATTCTGATCTCCGGCTCCACCACTGCGAGACGTTTTTTGCTGCTTTGAAGGCTCTTTAGCGCGAGCTGGGATTAAAAGGCGGGAAGGTCAGCGCCCTCCTGAGTGCGCGGAGACAACGAGCTCCTGCTGCAGCTTGTGAAATGAAGTGTTGGTGCCTTTAGTGTCTTGTCCTCGAGCGTGATGTGCTAAAAGTTCTCGCTGACCCACATGACCAATCAGACGGAAACAAACCGAAACGCAGCGCCTGGAGGAAATCGTACGGAGGCCGGATTCCATATTTGGCTGAAAGGAAAACTCCTGTGGCTGCGTCCCAAACCCATCACCATGTCACTGACGAGCGGCGCAGCAATGCAGCTCAGCAGGCGTAGCTAGTGTACTAGTTACATGATTTGGGACACAATGGTAGAGATGCTGGGACACACACTACACATGGGGATTGTGATCCCCTGGATTTTAACAACTACTACAAACATTTACTAACATTACCAACACTGCGCGCACACACACACACACACACACACACACACACACACACACACACTAAAAAGCACATTCTGCCGTGTCCAAGCAAGGTTCTGTTTTGTGATCAAGTGTCACTTTCAATTACGGTCACTCGTCTCGTCTTGTCTCGTCTCATCTCACCACATCTTGTCTCGTGTCTCCTGGCAACTGTTTGTGTGTGTGTGTGTGTGTGTGTGTGTGTGTGTGTGTGTGTGAGAGAGAGAGAGAGAGAGAGAGAGATTTTCTTCCTGTCATATTCTGTCTAATCATGTTGGGATATGATGACACAACACACACACACACACAAACTTGCACACACACACACTCACATGCACACACACACACACACAAACTTGCACACACACACACTCACATGCACACACACACACACATGCACGCACACACGCGCACACACACGCACACGCACACACAAACACTCGCACGCACAGTAAATCTGTAATACATCTTTAACACGCTGTAAAATTTAAACTGATCTGATGAGTTCTTGTAAAAACACAGTCAGCTTTAAAAAAACACCCCTCTGAGTGACATTCCTGAGCAGAACAGTCTGATCCGAGTCAGATGTCTGGTGTGTGAGTCATCCAGTGAATCTGCAGTCACACGCTGGACTGCGTCAGTGAGCAGCAACACAAAAATTAACACACAAATTAAATATTTAACACTGATACACAAATTGCGAACTGATTAAATCTTCATCCAGATTGTCACCTAAAGCGGAATAATTTCACATGATCAGGGATTATCTGAGGTGACAAAATCACGTTTTATATAAATATGTAGTCAGTAAGCACAGTGTTAATTCAGGGAAGCTCCTGGTGTTCTGAGTCGGGTTTCTGAGCTCCACGTTCAGATGATTAAAATCACCTGCGTGCAGTTCACGTCTCTGAGGTTGCCAGATTATTCCTGAGTAGAAACACATGAGACAGCTGTATGTCTAGTCCACATAATAATAATATGTTTATAATTATAATAATAATAACAATAATGTTTAAGCACAAACACTCACCTGAACAAATATCAGGGACAGAAAATGAAAATTGAAATTTAGTTTAACAGCACAGGTTATAAAATAGCACCTGATCCAGCACGCCATGTTTATCGCACTGCACTGTCGATATCACAGTGGGACAGGTACTCACGCACACAGCTTACTGAAGCCACGAGATACTAAACTGTGGTCATGGCATCATAATGTGTGCAGGATTTATAACTCCGCCCCTCCTGCATAACTTCCGAATAGCGCTTAAGTCTGTAATTAGACCTGAGCTCTGAAAACCGACGCACAAACATTTTAACGCCGAATTTGGCCCGTTGTGGAGTAAAGGTGTGTAAGTGAGGTGGCAGCCATCGGCCCGGCCGGACATTAACACCAGACGGCCGGAGATTAACACCAGACGGCCGTATCGGTGCTGGAAACAGAGATCAGCTGTGGGTTTAAAGATAAACGTTACAGCTGTTCAGATTAAACTGTGAGGAGATGGCTGATATTCACAGATAAGCGGAGAACAGTTTCCTTTTTGCAAACTCATAAATGATTCAGACATTTTTTCATTAATCATTCTGTCCCACAGCGTCTCTCTTCCTCTCTTCCTCTCTCTCCCTCCCTCTCTTGCTCTCTCTTTCCCTCCCTTGCTCTTCCTCCCTCTCCCTTACACTCTCTCCCTCTCTCTCTCCTTCCCTCGCTCTCTTACACTCTCTCTCCCTCTCCCTCTCTCTCTCTCTCACACTCTTCCTTTCTCTCTCTGTTCCTCCCTCTCTCTCTCTCTCTATCCCTCTCTCTCTTACACTGTATCCCTCCCTCTCTCTCCCTCTCTCTCCCTCTCTCTCCCTCTCTGTCTCACACTCCATCACTGGCCGTCAGCTCTCTTTCCCATCTATTTGTCTTTTCTCCCGTTTCTCGCCCTCGAGGCTAAATACCACAGCAAATAAATGAAGGGAGATTTCCCATGATGCAGTAGGACTCTGATCTGGAGTGTGTATGGAAGGCCAGTGCACTAGCTCGTGTTGCACTAAAGGGCTTTAGCTAAACATGAAGAGCTAGTCAGCTAGCTAGCCTTACACAGAGAGGAGCAGCTTAGCATCATTTACTGAATAATTATCGAATATCACTGTAATATGGAATTTAACATGCTGCTGCCCCGAGACGCGTCACTGCAGGAGATTAACATCACTAACAGAACCGAGGGAGCTTCTGAAAGCTTCACGACAAAATATTTATCCCCTGATAGAGCAGTAAATTGTCCACTTGTGAGTGAATACTGATGCGCATTTAGCAGTGATGATTCACAAATCTGTCCCTCGGAGACTCGGTGAGAATTCCCCTCCTGTAACGGAGCAGCCGTTGTCATGGCGACGCCTGACTTTCCCACCCGAGTAGGTTGTCGCACCTGGGATGAGCGTGAGATTCGGACTCGGAGCAGCTGCTGTACCGTCTGTCACAGAAAGGTCTCATATCACATCACGTCCCCATCTTTTACCATAAACGCAGATTTTATCATTGTAACATATCTAGAACAAAATTGTTGAAGTTGGTTAAAACACTTTTAAAAAACTGCCCAAAGATGCTCCTTCACCACAAGGAAATAAATAAATCTGAAACGAATCATTGTAACCATAGCGACAATATTTGATGGTAGGTATTGGGATACAAGTGGGCGGAGTTTATAGAGTTAAATAAAAAAAATAAAATGACAGCTGAATTTTCGTGGTTCTTTTCATCTTCCTTTCATCTTTTAATTTTCTGCTATGATAATAAAACTCATGCCATAATAATTGTGGTGGTGTTGCGAGGTGTTGCGAGGCAACCTTCTGCATTTATGCTGCATGTGACTCAAACTCAGACTAGGAAAAACCAATGGGAATTCCCCCTGACCTCGGAATTCCTACTCAGGAACGCAGGACAGTTTCCTCCACTCCGAGTTCAGGGAGCGACGTCAGATCCAAAATGGCCGCTCACAGTGTCAGCAGCACTTCTGCTCTTTTAATGAGTTATACTGTACACACACGTATCAGCTTTACGTCATTAACATTCAGACGTGTTCACATGTTAAATCTGTAAGCCTGACTCTACAGCTCACTGTTCTGAGGTAAATGTACATCTCTCAGCACGGTTAGCCGGCTAGCTCGTTCTTAGTAAATGACCCACATGGAAGCGTCCATGTTTTTTCCCACTTTGTAGCTTAAACACACAGACGTCGAAAATGACAGAATTCTGAGCTCTGATTTGCCGCTTCAGTAATAATTGAATGCAGAGTTAGTATTTAGAACTGGAACGCTCCAAGTGTGTGGAGTGGAGCAACACTGGGTGTGTGTGTGTGTGTGTGTGTGTGTGTGTGCACGTGATCAGAAAGCTGAGCTGGTTTGGCACCGACAGTTATCAGGGGGAGCGTGTGTATTATTGGTGTGTTTTTACGCGAATGCTGACGTAGCCTGACTACAATGTGAAATTCAGATGAGAATGTGTGTCCTGTGCTAAGATGAAGAAGAGCTGGAGAAGGTTTGGCAGTGAGCGCTCGCTCTCCCCAGCTGATAATCTGTGCAAATAAAGCAACGTTTTGCTCTGACTCAGTTTCTGACTTTTGGTGAAAAATCCACAGCAGTCTTGGGATCTTTGCGAGGGCCACAAACTCCATCACAGCTGTGAAGTCCAACTGCGTGTTTCTGCAGTGACCTGAAATTGAAAACACACTGAGTAGAAAACTGGCGGCACGTTAGCGGCTCCGGCCAACGGATATGTGGTCCACAAACTGCGGGAAGAGAGCTGAGGTGGGAGATTACTCTTCTAAAAACAAAAAAGGATTTTTTTATTCTTCTTTGGTACTGATTGTCTTCTAGAAAACTCCAGAAGCAGAACGGGAAGCGTAAATAAGAGGGAATTCTCTGGTCCAGTGAAAGAAATGTGTGAAAAATGGAAAGATAACAAAGTTCTGGGCATCAAATTAAATAATGGAATAAATGCACCGATGGTTTATTTAATGAGAATGATCATTTAGACCATAGAATGTTAAATGAATGTAACAGATGAACAATGGGTTCATTACAAGATATGTTTAAAGGTGAACCTGGATATTTTCTCTAAGTGGCAGAGAGAAGCATGTAACAGGTGTACAAACATGTAACAGGTGATTCATAATCTGACATCTGCTCCTTGTCCAACTGCACCCTCGGCACCATCACACCCCCTCACCCACCCTGCTGCGTACTCAGAATGCCTGGTGAGTGGGGGCAGGGCTGGGGCGGGGCAGGGGCGGGGCAGGCGGGGGGGGATTCCAAACGGGGGAGGTGACTCAGCCACCAGTTACACACACAACAGAAAGCAGATAAGAATCAGGAAGTACTGTTCATTGAGGCGCTCATCGAGTTGTTGGGGTTAGGGTTAGGGTTAGGGTCGGGGTTAGGGTTAGGGTCGGGGTTGGGGTTAGGGTCGGGGTTGGGGTTAGGGTAGCGGTTGGGGTTAGGGTTGAGGTTCGGGTTAGGGTCGGGGTTGGGGTTAGGGTCGGGGTTGGGGTTAGGGTTGAGGTTGTGGTTAGGGTTGAGGTTGGGGTTAGGTAAGCGCGCTCTCCCCAGTGCACTCTGACCTGGTTTCTGAAGACAAGAACGACATTGTCTGTGATTGTCTGTGAGTCTAAGCTCCGCCCCTATTTATTCACACATTTCTAACGACCAATCACGGTGGACCTGTGTCGGCATTTCAGATGCTTTGGTTTTAGAGGGTGACTATCGCAGCTTTCAGGGTTTAGACTCTTTTTTCAGCACAGATTTGGCTAACACAGATTATTTTTATGACAACAATAAACTTTTGTCCTTGTTTTTCTTACACACCATTCATCTACAAATAATCACTCGCTAACTTCCCAGCATTTACTAGCTATCTTATTATGAACATTATAAGACACAGATATGACCTTAGTGACTAACAGCATGTACGCTAGTCATTTACAGAGCTGCAGTGTGTATGCATAATTCCAACGACATCAGAAAAGCCAGGACGCAGTGTGGTTCCTGATTAACTCGGCAATAACCCAGCGTTTCATTCTGAGCTCGATCGGACAGCTTGTGTTCTTTTCCTGGGACCTGAGTAGGGACAAATTCAACATTACACCAATTCTGCCGTTTTACTAGCGCTGATTTAGAAGGACTGTGAAAAGCGTGAAAGGATGACTTTCAGCTGGAGGTAAGACCGTGTTCTAGCTTTTATACACTTAAAAACGCTGCATATGTGTTGAGTCAAAGTGACTGGAGTCAAAATAAATAAGAAGGCAAAAAGTCACAAAACAGACAAGCAAAGCTGACTTCAAAACTGACTTGTTTCAATGCAAATTAAACTACATATGAGGTCACATGACATACATGCTAAGAACCAGTAAGGTAAGCTAAAAAAATAGCTAACTTACCTAAATGGTAATGTAGAATGATGTTATATATTAGCTAACCGTCTAGCTGGAATTATAGGAAGACTCCAGGCGTTTCCATACTTACATATTCATGCATATTTATAGATCCTGATATTTGTAATGTTGTTTAAGCTAGAAAACGCTCATCAGAATACACTGAACTGTCTAACTCTACCTGTCTATCTCTCTCTGTCTCTCTATCTGTCTCTCTCCCTGTATGTCTCTCTGCTTCTGTCTCTCTGTGTCCTAGAGCAGGGCACTGTGGGTAACTTAGGGTATTCAGAGGCTTTATTGGTGCAGCCATAATCACACACACACACACACACACACACACACACACACACACACTCTCTCTCAGTATTATTGATCTGTGCTTTGTGCTTTAACAGCAGTCTGGAGCCGCATCAGTCATAACGTCTGAACCGATTTCCACAGAAGCATTTAAAAGGATTTGTTCTCTCTCTCTCTCTGTCTCTGTGTGTGTGTGTGTGTGTGTGTGTGTGTGTGTGTGTGTGTGTGTATGATTAATGGTACAGCCATAATGAGCTCTAATTCCTTACATTTATCTACAGTCTCACTGCCACAGATTACTGCAGCGTTCATGACTTATGACCTCGCTCTGTAACTCCGAGACACGGAGAGAAAAAACAACAGATTACAGGAAAAAAACCTGGAGGAAACACCAGGACGCTGTTACAGAAACATCTTGTCATAAATCCTGACCACTTCAACATCAGATTTTTACAAAATGATATTACAGACGTGGGACTGCACAATATACCATATTTTACATCTACAGTTGTGCTTGAAAGTTTGTGAACCCTTTAGAATTTTCTATATTTCTGCATAAATATGACCTAAAACAT
>JAQQZU010000039.1:25689357-25708906 GCA_030068025.1 Parauchenoglanis punctatus | reverse complement strand
GAGAGAGAGAGAGAGAGAGAGAGGGAGAGAGAGAGAGAGAGAGAGGGAGAGAGGGAGAGAGAGAGAGAGAGAGAGGGAGAGAGAGAGAGCTTGTGTATGTATAGCTGAGCTAGCTAGTTAGCAACATTACAAAGTTGTTTAAGTTACTAGCTGTATATTAGAATAAAGTTAGCTTTGTAAGGTTAGCTTTCTAAATCTGAGCTACTGGTCAACAGTCAACAAAAATACATTTTTTGCAAAGTTTAAAATATTATAATTAGCTGTCTACACTCTTAGGAATAAAGGTCCACTCTATGAGCCATTATGGGTTCTTTGGTTGTACCTATGGGAGAACTCTTAAAGGTTCTAGGCAGAACCATGTTTCCCTGCAACCCTGTAGTGTTGAATTAACTTGTATAATGCTGAACCTCAAACCTCAAACAGATGCAAATTAACTCCCACTGCACAGAATGGACTCGTGTGTGTTGAATTAACACCTACACAATTTTATAAACACCAGCAGCATTTAATGAACTCTTACAGTTTTGAATTAACGTGTATGGAGTTTAATTAACACCTGCATCACCTTATAAGCACCTGCATGTTTACAGGGTTGAATTAACACATGTAGTGTTGAAGTAACTCCATACCTATAAACACCTGCAGCTTGGAATGAATGCTTACAGTGTTGAATTCACATGTGCGGAGTTGAATTAACACCTACAGCATTTTGCTGCACCAGAAACCCTGAAATAACTCTTACAGTGTTGCACAAAAAATCGGTATGTCAAACAGCTCCAAATTAACATCTACAGCATCAAATAAGCTCTTATGTTGTAAAATTAACACCAGACCACTATGCTGCTGCTAAGAGTCAACATCTGTAGTGCTGAATTAACACAAACAGCTGTTGGGAAATCAAATGTACAGCAGAATTAACATTTATAACTGTCAGATGAACAGCAGGCCTTCTAACAGCAGCTGACAGGCAGCCCTGAGTGTTCAGTCTTACAGTGCTCATATGTGTGTTAATTCAACATTGTATCAAACCAACATTATGAGTGTTAATTAAACACACATAGTGTGAAACTTCTGCTAATATATCACTACATTAAACACTACAGAGTGTAATTAACGCAGTGTGTTAATTCATTGCTGTAGACGATAATGTTCAGGTGTCGATGTAATGGTGTATGTGTTAATCCAGCGTTGTAGGTGTTCATTTCTGGCTGCAGCTGTTTATGTTTTTGCAGCATCCTCCTCACCGTCCAGCTGCTGAACACGAGCACACTCGGATAAGTGTTGGTGTGTTAATGCAACACACTGTGAGGGTAAAGTCAACACTGCAATACTTCATGCAGCACTATATGAGTGTGTGTGTGTGTGTGTGTGTGTGTGTGTGTGTGTGTGTGTGTGTGTGTGAGTGTGTGTGTGTGTGTGTGTGTGTGTGTGTGTGTGAGTGTGATGCTGTTTACGGTATTTCTGTCTCCTCACCTTCCTCAGCTGTCTCAGCACGCTCGCGGCCTCCTCCACTTTCCTCTCGCGCAGCATCTGCTGGATGTCGCGGATCCACGCGACCCGTCGCACGTACGGGCTCTGAGCGCTCGCGCGCAGCCTATCGGTCCGCAACAGCATCACGGCGGCGGGGAACGGGGCACTGGGCTCGCGCTCCCCGCCGCTGTCCGCGCGTTTCCGCCGCCCTCCTCCTCCTCTCCTGCGCGAGCCTCCGCTGCCACCGTCCAGGCTGCTCTGGCGGCTCAGTCTCGAGCCCATGGCTGACTCCGGTACAAACACCTCACGCGCAGATCAGTCCGTTGCTCGTGCTCTGCTTACCCGAGCTTCCTCATGGAGCCTCCGCTCCGGTTTCTCTCCGTTATACCGCGCATCAAACACACAAACACATGAACACAGAACACCGCTGCTGCTACACCGTGCATCAAACCCCGTCCTCCCTGTGCGCGCGTGCATGCGTGTGTGTATGCTGTTCGGTAGGTGGGACTCTGAACTGCGTGTGTGTGTGTGTGTGTGTGTGTGTGTGTGTGTGTGTTAACGCAGAAAAATCAAAGCCACAGTGCTCTGAGCTTCACTTTCTTTCAGTCCTGTGAATATTTCTGTACTCTGAATTACAAACCTACAGTGTTCATTTAATCCTTAAAGTGTTTATTATAACATTACATTGTTTATATAACCTGTACACAGTTTATTAAACCTGTTTCTTTTTTTCTTTTTTTAAATTTATTTTTTATCATTTATTATTACAATGCTTATTTAGCCCTTATCGTGTTTACCTAACCTTTACAGTGTTTATTTAAGTCTTAGAGCACAAGAATAACACCAATAGTGTTTTATATTAATATTACCTCTCTACATATCATCTAAAGTGTTCACTTAATACAGTGTTTATTTAACCCTTAATGATGTGATGCCAGTGTAGCACACAAACACTAAAATACAGCACCAACCAACAAATTAACACCAGAATATTACAGGAAGGTGCATATTGCAGAAATCATCCTCATCAGGATTTTATTTAAGGAGTCAGTACTGCTGCGTTCTCCTGGTCTGAGTTTCTGCCACCTCATGGAGCAAAGTAGAATTACATCATCAGCCCTCAAGGCTTTACTGCCAGGTCCCCAAATATTGGTAAAATGTATAGAAACCCTTTTACCCCAGGAACACCACTGGGCAGAGAATGAAATAATCACACACTATAATAATCACATATAAAAATCACATAAAAAATCACATAATAATAATAATAATAATAATAATAATAATAATAATGATGATGATGATGATGATGATTTTAGATTTTTGTAAAATTCATATAGTATATTCAAAGGCCAGGCAGGCAGACAAAAGGTGAAGGGTAATCCAAAACAGACAGGCATCATAACTTAGACTAAACAAGGATAACAAGGGCAAGAATCTTAGTCAAAGTAGCAAAGCAATATCAAAACACCAGAGTATCAGGAGCCTCAGCAAAGACTTGGCATGAACTTGACTAATGTAAGGAAGAACAATAATTCTCAAACTGAACATGAACCCGAGTCCTTACGGGCCGTGGCAATGATTACAAACAGGTGGAAGAATGAATAACCATGGCAATGTGAGATGAAAGTGCAGGAGGGTGCTGGGAGGTGCAGTCCTCAGTGGAAATATTTAAAGGTGTTTGGCAGGTGACATGACACACTCACACACACACACACACACACACACACACACACACACACGCACACAATAATTAGAAGAGCACTCGAGAGCGCAGACCTCCACCAAGGACAACAGAAAAAAGACTTTAAAACTCTTTGGATGTCAAAGAGTTTCTGCAAAGGCCAAGTCAGTCACCTGACCTGAATCCAACTGAGCTGCATTTTACTTGCTGAAGGTAAAGACAGATCACCCTGAGAACCAGCAGGAAGTGAAGCAGCTGCAGTAAAGACCTGCCAGAGCTTCGGCAGGGAAGAAACCCAGCATAGTGATGTGTATGAGTCTGTGACTGCAAAGGATTTAGAACCAAGTGTTAAAAACGATAATTTAATTATCCCTTTAATTTGTCTGATTACTTTTGATCCTGACATTTAAAAAGTGCTGTAATTCCTACAGTTTAACTGATTTGGATGCAAATTCCCTCAAATTATTCCTGAAGGTCTGCAGTTTTTTATTTTAACCCCTAAACATCTAAAATAACAATAACTTACACAATGTCCAAATATTTATGAACCTGACCTGTTATAATAATACATATTCATCACATGTAAGGGATAAAGTCAGAACTTTGTTTTCTGGCTAATGATGATTAATTTAAATTAAGATTATGTGTAGATTACTGTCAGCATATAAAACTGTAAACAAATGAGCAAACAAATGACCCAGACGCTACTAATTACACCTTTCACTGGCTTTAATTAAAGCCTGGACATAATAACAGCCCTAATAACAGCCAGTTCACGGCATCATGTCTCACACACTGAACATTTACAGCTCCTCTGGTTGGAGTTTCTTTCACTCTGGAAAATTCAAAATTTGGAAACGAGTTTACTTTAAAACATTAAGACACTGAGACTGAACACTGAACAATCAAGTAAGACAATAAAATGTGTTTAATTGTGTTATGGTTAAAAACAAGTGTAGTGAAATTATAACTCTAATAACAGTATTCATTTTTGCATTATGTTCCAACAGGACCATGGGGAAGAAGCCCCTCGTTGCTGGCCTGGTGCTCATCATTGTGGCTGTTCTGACTGTTTTCCTCATTCTGCTCTTACGGGTGAAACATGAAGATCACTGTTACTCCAACGCCTCTGTAGCAGCCGACGCTGGGAAATGTTCTGAAGTTGGCAGGTAGGACAAAGCAATGACCTTCACTCACAACATGATACGAATTCCTGTTAGTCATTATTCCTGTTATTTGCAGCAATTTTCAGTATATTATCAGAGATGTTAAATAACCCCAATACAACCCAGTGAGGGTTTAGTTACTCACTGAGGGGCATTTACTATTCCTGATGTACTTTTGGATGATGTCCAGCACAAAACAGGCAACTTCAGCATCACTCTGAAAACATTCGGCCCTCATCAGTGATTTCCATCTGGGAAAAGCCACACCGTGTTTATCCTTGTTTTCTGCTGTTGTCTGTCCTGATTTTGACTTGTTTTGCTTCATGCTTTTGCTTCTTTGAGGAGGATTCATACTCCCTTACTGTATCTTGTGTTAATAAGTATGATCCTCCATTTTTACCAAGTTTGGGTTCTCAGACTTGTCATCCAGCAAACACTGAGTCCTTTCCTTTCTTCTTCGTCTTCCTTCCGGTGCTTCCTTCTGGCTTCACGCTGCCACTTGTAAAAATATAAAACACAGAAGGCGCTTTAGAGATTTGTCCAACATGGCGGCCTCCATTAGAGATGGACCCGCACCCTGTGTAGATATAAAGATAATAGATAATTTTATAATAGAATCCCTTACATAGTCCTACATATCCTACATAGTGGACCTTTAAGATTTTAAGTGATGTTATCCAAACCACTACATTATGTTACAGTTAAAGGAACAGAATGTTAATGTTAAATGTGAATAATGTTAAATCTGTCCAGAACTGAATATTATTATCTTATTATATTCTTATTTATAATATTATATTATTATTTATAAGCTCAATGCACATGTTGTAGATGATATCTGTCATTATTTTTTGAAGGTGACTTTTAAGTTCTTTTAACGTCATCAAGTCAGAGAAATTTGGAAATGCTGCTACTGGATCAGTAAAAAATTCTGGAGAAATAGAGGATGTTTTTTGCTCAGAGACTGTAACAGTCACGCTGTTGTGGTGTGTGTTTGTCTCAGGGACATGTTAAAGCGTGGTGGCACTGCAGTGGACGCCACCATCGCAGCGCTGCTGTGTATCGGGCTGTTTAACGCTCACAGCATGGGCATCGGAGGAGGACATTACTTCATCATCTATAACGGCTCTACAGGTGACGTCCATCCATCTGTCCGTCTGTTCACCCATCAATTCATTGATCCATCTTCCCATTATTCCATCTGATAACATATCAGTGTGACAATTCATCCCTCCATATTTCCATTCGTTCCTCCATCTATTTCTACATCTTACAGTCCATCATCCATCCATCCATCTGTCATCACTGTATCATCTTTCCACTCATCCATGACAACCCATTCATCTATCTGACAATTTATCCATCCTGCCTCACTCAAATTGAAGTTAATTAAAGTTATTGTGAAGTTAATGTTAATAATTTTTTTAAATCTATATATATATATATATAATTTAATTAAGAGTTAATTTCCTGTTTTTGTTTTTCTCTCTTAGGAAAGGTTGAGACAATTAATGCGAGGGAAACGGCACCCCGGAATGCCGCGTCTGACATGTTCAGCAATGACACGGCGCTTGCAAAAATAGGTACTGAAAAGGTTCTGACTCGATTTACTTGGAATCCCTTTTTATTTTTCCTGTATTGTGTGCGAGGCCGAGTGGCAACCAGCTGCATGCTCTGAGATAAATAAACTTTATTTGGTGTAATTTGATTGAGTTTAATTAGATTTTGTTTAATTTGCTTCACAATCAGAAAGATGAAGCACTGTGTAGGACTGCATCACCTGATGCGAAAGCTGTGGCCTAAACATTAAAGATTTAAAGAGACATATAGGCCCACATAAAGGGATTTAAAACAATGAGGTGAAAAAACAATAAATAAATAAATGTGAACATTATAGATCAGAAGGGGTTTTAGATGTGTTGTCTGTTGAATTTTCATCATTTAACAGGAGGCCTGTCCATTGCGGTCCCCGGTGAGCTTCGTGGCTATGAACTGGCACACCGGCGTCATGGCAACCTGCCGTGGAGGGAGCTGTTTGAGCCGAGCATCCGGCTGGCAAGGGACGGCATCCCAGTCAGCAGAGCTCTCGCCAAAGCCATGCGAGAAACCCAAAAGATCATTCAGGATGATCCAGTGTTGTGGTGAGGGACATCACTGTCATGGACATGTGAAAATATCATCACCACCCATGTGATGTCATTGGAGGTTTATTTTGTGTTAAATTGGAAAAGCCAGAATAAGTGTTAGCAGGAAAAGGAAGCTACGACCAAACACGACAGAATCAGGGCAGAATGTGGACTGTATGATTGACTGATTGATGAATACTTTATTGCCATAAGGAATATTATTTATTTCAATTGTGTTTTTGACTTTATTTGTTGTTACAGTGAAGTATTTTGTGATTCTAACAAAAACATCCTGAGGGAAAATGACATTATCAGATTTCCACGGCTAGCAGACACCTACGAGAGGATCGCTGAGGGAGGAGCTGCTGTTTTTTATAATGGTTCCATGGCTGAAACGATAGTGAATGACATCCAGGCCGCAGGTCCATCAGTGTTTAACTATTAAAGTCAATAGTTATTGAAGACAACATCCTAAAGTCTTTGTTATTGGCAGTATAAGTGTTAATATTAACTGCATTACAGATGCTAATCCATATTTCACAGACACTAGAGGCTTATACTCACTGCTAATCACTTCATGTTGTATGCTAATCTGTTTATGGTGTTTTGGGATGATCCAGGTGGCATTATAACACTTGAAGACCTGTCAGGTTATACAGCAGAGTTGACCGAAAGCCCACTGAAGGTAAACGTGGGCGAATACACAATGCAATTTCCAAATGCACCATCTAGCGGTCCTGTGCTAGCACTAATGCTCAACATTGTGGATGGTGAGTGTGTATTTGTTGTGTTCCTTGTGTGAAATAAATCAAATCCATGTAGCTTAAGTTAAACTTGATAAGTCAATTGCAAACTTGATCATGTGATGTCACCACTAGCTTCATTATACTGTTTGGCAAAAATTTTGGTTTTAATTAAAAAAATATTTAAAATAGTTTGTATGCAATATAACTCTGTTACTTAAGCAGTAGCTATCTAGTATTGGTGAAACTAGCATGAGCAAGCACTGCAGACAACAAACAAATTAGACCAATGAGACAGCAGTGGACTGAAGAAAGTGGTGAGAGTTAATTTGTGCAGTCAAGTGTATAATACAAAAAAAGGTGTGGGGAGGTGTAGCTCAGTAGTGAAGTGCCGGTGAGGTCGTGTTTCTGGGTTTTGGGGGAGTCACAGTGCTTACTGCTGTTCCGCATTAAGGAGGCAGCGGTGTGAAGCAGGGCAATTCCTCATCAACTCACGAAGTCCGGGTGCGTAGCCCTCACGGAGAATCTAAAGCAAGAGAAAAAAACAGAGAGACAGCGTTCTCTTCCATTGTGTTCAAATCTCGCTCAACACAATCTCCTGCCGTCTCCTTCTATTGGCCACTGTTGGCCACTATTGGTGACTGGAAATCTCTCTCCAGTCATGCGAGTTTTGATAGCTTCGCCCCGCTCGTTACCTCCTGGCTGGTGCAGCACTTGAAAGGAGAAGCCGTGAGGGCAGTCTTCAAGGCCTTGAACGCGTAGTCCTTCTTGGGGGTCCACCATATGGTCTCCGGCTCACCCTTACTGGTCAGATCTGTAAGGAGGCAGCTATAGAGGGAAAGTTAGGAACAAAGCTTCTGTAATACCTGGCCAGCCATAGGAAAGCACGTACCTGTTTCTTCGTTCGGGGCCGCAGATACTGACAGATGGCTTCAACCTTCTTGTCTTGGGGTTTGTCCGTGAGCCCAGCCCACCGCAGTTCTTTGAGGACTCTGCATATTTGGTACAGGTGATCGTCCCACAAGCGTGAGTGGATGACCACATCATCTAAG
The DNA here is from genome assembly GCA_030068025.1 of Parauchenoglanis punctatus. Taxonomy (NCBI): domain Eukaryota; kingdom Metazoa; phylum Chordata; class Actinopteri; order Siluriformes; family Auchenoglanididae; genus Parauchenoglanis; species Parauchenoglanis punctatus. The sequence continues at coordinate 25,700,665 of JAQQZU010000039.1, read as the reverse complement.
TAGGCTGCCGCATAGTCCCAGTGTTGGCATAGTATGACGTCCATGAGGCACTGGAACGTTGTCGGGGTTCCATGCAGCCCAAAGGGGAGAACCTGGTACTGCCAGTGTCTGGAGGGAGTACTGAAGGCGGTCTTGGGTGGGAGGAGGGCATGCGGGGGACCTGCCCATACCCCTAGGTGAGGTCCAGAGTGGTGCTGCACTAGCTCATCCTCTTTCGGCATCAGGTATCCGTCAAACTCAGAGACCTCATCGATCATTGCAGAGGCAAAAGCTTCCATCAGGCTTGGGCACCATTATGACAAGGCTGGATCAGGGACTGGTGGAGTCCTTGATCACTCTGTCCCTAAGCATGGTGGCGACTTCGACCTCTATAGCTTCACACTGGGCCTCTGGCACTCTGTAGGGCTGCTGCCTGATGACAACTCCAGGGGATGTCCGGATGATATGGTGCACCACTTTGGTCTGCCCAGACTCTGAGGAAAAGACGTCTCGGAATTGCCTGTAGCTCTTCCACGTCATGGAGCTGTGTTGGGGAGAGATCCGGCCACTTGCCGATCGCCTCCATGGGACCTGAAACAGAGGAGAGAGACGACAGGAGCACAGGCACTATAAATAGATAACATGAACACAAGTGAGAACTAGCACTTCTGTATGTTTGAATGTGAAGATTTCATGTGAACCGCCCCCTCATGTGAGGTCTGACTTATGGTTTAAGATTGACATTTCCCAGTATCAGGAAGTCTCATTAGCACTCACTATGTCACTATATGAAGCTTATGTGAAAGTTTATAACTCGTGTATGATGATGGCCTAAAAGTGTAAAACTGTCTCTGTGCAGGTTATAATTTTTCACACAGCAGTGTTTCTACTGTAGAGAAGAAGACACTCACTTATCACCGCATCATTGAGGCTTTCCGCTTCGCCTTCGCTAAGAGGAGCAAGCTGGGAGATCCTCGTTACCTCAACATCACTGACGTGAGACAATGAGTAGTTCCATATTTTACATTTACATTTACAGCATTTGGCAGATGCCCTTATCCAGAGCGACTTACATAAGTGCTTTGAAGTCTCATCAGTAAATATATTCAGATACTGGCTCACTAGGACCTGGGCTAAGAACACCATCACGCTAAAACTGTTGGCAGTAATACAGAAAGGGTTTTTTTTTTCCCCACATCATAATCATCATCATCATCAAGATAATATAAGATAAGATAAGATAAGACAGCTCTTTACTTTCCCCTTTGGGATTAATAAATTGTTAAAATTAATAAACAAGAACAAGGTACAAATACAAAAAAGTTTTTATAAAAAAGTTTTTCAAATTAAAAAAAAAATAAAGCAAAATAAAAATCGACAATATTGAAAAAAATAAAATAAAATCTAATAGTAAAAATATAAAAATGTTAGTAAAATTTTACAGATGTAATATAAATACTTAACTGTGTATTAGATATCATGTACATCTATAGCTATTGTGAGCAAGCACTGCAGATGACATACATATTGGGACCAGGAGACAGCAGTGGCGTTCAGAAAGTGGCGAGAGTTTATTCGTGCAATCAGTGAAGGTGTAGGAGGTGCAGCTCTATGGTGAGGCGCTGGTGAGGTCATGCTTCCAGGTTTGTATGAGTCACGGTGCTCGCTGCTCTTTCACGTTGAGGAGACGGTGGTGAGAAGCAGGGCGATCCCTCGCTGGCTCACGAAGTCTGGGTACGGATTCCTCACGGTGAATCTGATTTTGGAGCGAGCAAACAGAGAGAGACAGCCTGCTCACCAATCGTGTTTTATCTCGATTTTCTCGATATCTAATTTCTCTCCAGCTGTGCCGGGTTTGACAGCCCCACCCCACTTGTTACCTCTTGGTGGCGTGTGACGAGAATTCCCGGGCCAGTTCCGGGGTTTCCCGACGGGGAGGAGCACTTGCTAGTCCTAGACGGTGGGGCTGTATAACCACAGACATCACACTATGCTAAGGTGCAAGAAGTAAAGCAAGATTAACAAAGCAATATAACTGTACTGGCTACATACACTCACCAGAGACTCCAACTCTGCTACTTACAGCCCCCTCTGAAAGTACGGAAATGCCAAGGCTAATTCAACTGATTTTGCTGTAGAGCTGTTAAAAAAAACTTGACACCTTACTTGAACCCACCCATTTTTCCGGTGTTTCTTGTTGCCCAGGTATGCCCCATTAGCTTGATTGCTTGAATAAGTAATAGCTCTGAATGTCAACTCTTTGAGCCCTGGGTTTCACCTGTTTACACTGCATTTATTGTTATGAAGGATAAACCAACATGAACACCAGAGAGCTGTCTATGGGAGAAAAGTAAGCTATTCTGAAGCTGAGAAAAGAAGGAAAATTAGTCAAAGACATTGCACAAGCATTGGGCATAACCAGAAGAACAATTTGGAATGTCCTGGAAAAAAGTAACCAGTGGTGTACTAACAACCAGACATCAAACATCAGTACATGACAGGAACATTGTGAAAGCTGTGAAGAAAAACCCCAAAACAACAGTCAGTGACATCACCAGTAACCTTCACAGGGCAGGAGTGAAGGTCTCTTGATCCAGTGTTCAAAGAAGACTTTGAGAGCAATTCACTCATTAGCATTAAGAATCAGAAGACCAGGTTGGAATTTCCAAAGATATTCAGAGATGAGCCACAAAAGCTCTGGGTCCAACATTTACCACTACCAAAGTGATGGAAAGGTCAAAGTATGGAGAATGAAAGGATCTGCTCATGATCCAAAATGTACAAGGTCTTCGGCCAAGCACGGTGGAAAAAGTATCATGGTTTGGGCTAGCACAGCTGTTTCTGTAGAGTGCTTACACTAATCTTTACTGATGATCGAACTGAAGATGGCAGCAACAGAATGAATTCACAAAATGAAAATATCAAGAAATGAAAGCTGAAATTCTTAGCTAATTGTCACATTTTCATCTTTTGATCTTAAACCCAAAAGTCTTCAATGACAGCAAACTCAAATGTCTTCAGTGATAGTAAAAACAAAAGAATCGGCTTTGCCATCCAGTACTTTTGGAAGGGTCTACACTTATAGGTCATAATTACAGGAAAGGTTGACACCACAATTATAGGTTTTTCTCCCATTTTTACACATCAAACAGGAAATAAAGTTGTGAGTGGGCAAGTGAAGAAATGTTGGACCACATACACCATAAAATTGGTATGAGTAATCAATCAAGCTAACCGTTTGAATTTGTTGATTTACTAAGTTTGCTGTTCCCTCTGTCCCGCTACAGCTCATCTACAACATGACCTCAGACTACTTTGCTGATAACATCCGCAGTAAGATCTCAGATGACACCACACATCCAGAGAGTTACTATGAGCCAGAATACTTCATCCCTGAGCATCATGGGACAGCTCACCTGTCCGTCATCGCTGAGGATGGGAGCGCGGTGGCTGTGACCAGCACCATCAACCAGTAGTAAGAACAAAAAAAAACTGAACACGCTGTACTGCTCTGAGCCAATCAGAGCACACTGTACTGCTCTAATCAGAACAGAGTGTATAAACAGTCCTGATGGTGTTTATGTGCAGTTTTGGTTCAAAAGTGATGTCACGTTCCACTGGAATCATCTTTAATGATAATATGGATGACTTCAGTTCTCCAAACGTCACAGGTGCATTCGGCATTCCTCCTTCTCCTAATAACTTCATCCAACCAGGTAACAACTTTTATCGAAGTATTCATATTTGTTTCAGAACTAGATTTTAAATATGCAGATAAATTGTGATAATGTATCATCCAATATATTACAGTGCATGTATGGATTGCACATAACGTTATTAATTTTCAGAGTTTAATCTGTAGTTATTGCTGGTGATGTAACTCAGTAGCTTTAGATTACATTATCATATGCTCATTTGGCTACACGTGTGCAGGTAAAAGGCCGCTCTCGTCCATGTGCCCCACCATCATCTGCGACAAACACAACAAAGTTAAAATGGTTGTTGGAGCTTCAGGTGGGACGAAGATCATCACAGCAACGGCTCTGGTAACAAACATAGCTTTGAGCATATCATGCATTGCTTTAACTGTAATAGATCCAGCTTTTACCATAACACACATTACACAAACTTTACCTTTATATTTTAGAATCATTTTATAAGATAATATACTGTATTTTTATATCTAAATATCCATTAATATCTACATCTATCTATCCATCCATCAATCCATCCATCTATTCATCCATCCTTTCATCTATTTGACCATCATCCATACGTCATTTTTATCCAACCATCCATCCGACTGTATTTGCATCTATACATGTATCCATCTGTCCGTCCATCTATTCATTTGTATATCCATCTATTTATCAATCCATCCATCTGTCTTTATTTGTCCATTTATCCATCTATCCATTTGTTTAACCATTAATCCATCTATCTGTATACCCATCCATCCATTCATCTATATGTTTGTCTATCCAACAGTCTATCCATCTATCCACCATTAAAATCAATCAATTATTCAGTGCATTTATAGAGTAGTGCCAGGTAGGTGATGAACATTCTGGGCATTGTTGCCTGTCAGCTACATGGATGCCTCCCTGCTCCTCCTGCTACTGTCATCTAGAGTTGGTTGATCCCCCAGTTCTTAACTTTCTTCCATGGCCATAGCTCCCCCATCGGTCTGCTCTGCCAGCTCTTTCATGGTTCTCTCTCACTGTCAAAGCCCTTGTTTCTTACCTCCACAGAGCAAACAGAGGTCTTCCAGATGAGAGGAGTCTTGGTGGAGATCTTCTGATTTAGCTCTTGGTGCTTGGTCTTGGCCTGATAAAGTGCTTCTTCTGTGGAAGTATGACTGCTGTATGTGACCTGCCTCCATGTCTCGAGCACCTTGGCCAGCTTTTTCAGGACCTGGTCATGCCACCTTCTGTAGTCCTCTTGGGAAAGAATTATGTTGCATCTTGACTGCATTTGTTGGAGGCTTGCATTGGTGGTATTGAAGAGGGGACAGCTTTTCCTATTGCAGAACCACTAGTTGACATTTCAGGGGCATGGTAAGGTGACATACGTTGCCCTGATTAGGAAGCTGAGTCTGGTCTCCAGTATCTCTGGTATGTGATCAGTATCCAAAGATCAGACCATAAAAGTGGTCTGTCTGTTATGTCCTTTCACATTGCCAAACCCCCCTAACAGCAGTAACACTGCTTCAATCTTGTTGTACTTCTGTTCTACCATACCACCCTAGCTTCCCTTTTCTCTCTGCTTGTCTTATACCAAAACGGTGGTATTCTTCCCCAGCCAAGACCTATTCATCCAGTCTGGACTCTGCTAACCACCTCCGAGTGCTGAGCTTGCTTTTCAATAGGTTAACCTCAAATTGGGCCCTCCACCTCCATCCTGTTTGGACAGCTCTCACCAGTGGGGCCTTCGAATCTGTTCATTACAAGACAACACTAGCTTTCCACTGCTTGTACCCCAGGCTGATCGTTTTAAGTGGTACCTGTAAGGCATTCTTCCAAAAGAAGCCTGTGATATAGTGGCATCTTGGCAGCCCCAGCTACTTTCAGATGTATGTGATTATAGCCCATCCATCTACTGGCTGCTGAAGAGTTAATTTTGCACATTTTTAGTGGCTACAACACCCTTTGGTACAATGTTAATTTATAGCACCACACTTTGTACTTTCCAGGGAGCTGGATCTGGTCAATCCTGGCCATGCCATCTGTGAGCTGTTTCTGGACTGCTTTCCCCATTTGTTTGTGAGATAGCTCCCATCCATGGCTGGTAATGGGCTGTTTGGAGAAGGATTTCTTCTCCTCCTGTGACAAAGACGGTGTGCAGAAACATATTCTTTTTCAGAGAGACAGGCTCTGTGACATGGAGAGCTTGTTCTTCATTTGAGAGCTTGTGTAGTCTTGGTATACATGCTGCTGTCTGCAAGACTGTGGTGATGTTTCTTAGGAGAGACTGTCTCTGGCCTGACTATAACTTTACCCCTCCAACCATCTGTCTCACACCAATGAGGATGATCTAAAAGCATGCATGAACAGGGTGAGGGAGTTGGAGCACCCCACGGCAAATCCTACCTCCTGCTTAGTTGCTGGGAAAAGCACTTTTGGCTTCTGATGCTGTGGAATATTTAAAAGAATTCCATTATTTTGCTACCCAGCTCCATGAAATGCCGATCACCCATACATGTTTTATCCCTGCATCCTCTTTCTAGAAAAACAGTGTGAATTCCTTCATCACTCTGATAACAGATTGACACTGAGTGTGTAAGTAAGTTTACAAAATGTTTATAAAACACTGTTAGTGATTAACATGGTAATAAGAGTTGTTGTAAAGGTTTTTGAATGCAGGCCACATAGAGTGTGTCAGTGAATCATTTCCTCTCGGTCACAGGTGATCCTGAACTCTCTGTTCTTTAACTATGATCTGAAGAGAGCTGTAGAGGAACCCAGATTTCATAACCAGCTCATCCCCAACTATAACGAGGTGGAGCAGGACTTCGAGAAGGTGCAACTGGAATATAAGCATTAGGATGCATGTCTAAGTGAATTAAATTGAATTTTGATAAATCATTATAACACTCTTCAGCCAAATCAAAACTCAGTTTGTGACACTGTCACATTAATTTTAGTGTCTCTGAAAAGTCTGAGAAACAAATGATTCCACAACCAGCTCAACCCCAACTATAACAAAGTGGAGCAGGACTTCAAGAAGGTGTGACTGAAATACAAGCACCAGGATGCATGTTTCAATGAATCAAATTGAGTTTTGATTCATATGTATCATGTGATTGTTTACAAATGTACCCTCATGCCGTTCATGACATCACAGTGCAAATGACAAAAAGAGTTGTTCAAATAAGGGATTTTGTTTATGAATCATTTTCTCAATTTTCATTTCTTCCACATGATTTACATCCGAGTCATTGAGCGTTTATAACAAACATATGACTCTTTTCTTCTCTTGTGCATTAACAGTAATAATGAAAATCATAAATTAATCTATATTTACATTACAGAGTGTGATAGATAGACTAGCACAGAAGAATCATGTGACGAAGTTGCAGAAATCCTTTTCGGTGGTCCAGGCCGTGGTGAGGCAGGATGGACAGACCTGCGCTGAATCCGACCCCAGGAAAGGAGGACGTCCCGCTGGCTACTGAAACAAACTGTAACAATGATCTACTTTCACCTCTATAGCTTTGGAATCGGAATGAATCATTCAAATCATTACAAAGTTTTCAATACACAGACAATCTCCTTTCATATATTCTTTGTATTTAATGCATTTTGATGAAAACAGATCAAAAGCTCAAAATCAAAGATCAGAATTTTATTTGTAGCCGGGTCTCTGTATCACTATCACGGCTCCCTACGTTCCTTCTGAATGCTGTATTCTTCATTTCAGCCCACTTCATTTCTTGTATTGTTTGTCCGAAATACGTTTATAAGAGGAATCAATCACACGAGGACATGCTGTTAAAGGAAAATCATCAACTTTGGCGTGGTAACAATAACTTTGCTTCATAACACCACCCAGTTGTTGATTATTTCCTATAACAGCATGTCTCATAGTGTTTTATTCCTCTTATGCCACAGCAATTTGCCATTAATTACACTGTAGTCATTCCCTCACCAGCTTTGCTTTTTCTCACATAAGACCAAAAAAACGCAGCTCATCGTGTTACATCGTGTAAACTCCTCTGTCCTGAAGATGACAGAAAGCTTAGTTCCAGCTTTACCTCTGACTGTTACACAGCGCCGACACTGAACACTCCTTCATACATGTTAAATAAACTGTTTCCTTACAGAAAACTTCACCAGATCAACGATTGTTAAACTCTGATTATGTGGAGCGTGCGCTGTACACACCCCTGTGAATGAGCTGTTACTATGGAAACGATAATGTACTAGAGCGAGTACATTAATATAAACCTGCACTGCAGTCAGAGCTGCTGTTATAGAAAACTAATCAGCACCGTCTGACCAATCAGAATCCAGAATCCAACATTGCTGTGGTGTAAATGTATTTAATCAATCTTTCAAAAGACATTTATTAACTTAAGACAGCTCTCTCATTAATGTGACTTTTGTTATGTTCAGTTTCAGTGTTCTTGCTCTCAGTGGACTTTTCATGAATGAATATTGTAAAAGAACAAATGCAGCACTAATTATTTGTACAACAAGAGAGATTTGTATTACAATAGAAACTGACTGTAACATCCAGCCTGGACAATTCTATTCCAGACCACTAGAGGGAGCCATCCCCCAAATTTTTAAAAAGAATTTCTATCATCATACTCATTTCCTGTTTGTTAAGCATAAAAAGCACATTGTGATGCATTACAGTTTGTCTTTTATATGAGATCTGAGCCTTTTTTCTGGACGGGTCACGTGTGTATGATTCTGCGTGTCCTTGCCTTTCAGATTTTTTGTTATATCTGATGTCTGGATTATCGACCCTGCGTAGCCCCGCATGATGTTTGTACAGTGTTTTGGTTTCTTCTTTGTCTATGATTATTTGTTTTTTAACCTGGAATGTTTTGACCCTGATTTTTGCCTTAATAAATCTCACTGCAGATGGATCCTGTAACCTGCTCTGTTACACCCACACTTGGTATAGCAAACCTTCATTTTTTTCAGAAACAAAAAAGATAAAACAAAATTGCTTTTATTTTGTAATATGTTTTCATTATTTTATTATTTTTTTCATATTTTTTCATTTAATTGCATTCATCTGATTATTTTTAAAGGTTATTTTAAAGGTAAGTTCACCTTTGCCTGGCTGTTCCAGCATTTACAGTATTGCATATGCACTGAAATGACATTTTTATACAAACAGCAATAAAAGAAAGAGAAAACAGTAAACTAAAATACAGCAAAAACACCTACACATGGTGTTGACCACGATCTTATCTGCAACAGGCTGGCAGGGTGTAGCTGCAGGTTTTCAGAAGGAGGAAACTGCATAAGATTTCAATTCGCAGCATGCAAATGTGACTGACCAGCAAACACGTTCACTGCCACATCCAATATCTACTGCAGAGAAGAAGATGCACTTATTAAGAGCCTTGGAATCCTCTACAATCATCGTTTCTCCCAAGGCCATTTTGCCTGCACATGCCATAAACTGTATTGTAATATTTCTGAGTTATAACTCAGAATAGGACATTTGAGAGCATTAACCATATTCTGAGAAATCACACACACACACACACACACACACACACACACACACACACACACACACAGTCTAACACTGCAATGTGACCAAACACTCAACACTGTATATGATGTATGAGTGTTAATGGTTGATGTGGATAGTTAATTCTGATCATTTTCTTTAAAACATGATCTTGACGTGTTTTAAACAAAACCAAACAACAGTCCCATCGGTAGACTTGCTGTGTGTGATCTGTATGTGAGAAGTGAAAACGTACTCTGTGTCGTTGTGTGTATGTGCATGTGACAGGAAACATCTGGGGTGGTTTTTATGGTAGAATTAGGCAAAGGGGGAAATGGAGATGTGAGAGAAAGAGTTGCTGATGTTTTTTGTAGCTGTTGATGGAAACACACCACCATGTATGGGGACTATATGCTTTACTAGTGCTGAGTGTGTGTCCTGAACGTTGAGTAGTAAGCGCTCTCTCCCTGGCAGATGCTCTGTGGGAACCTTTTGCTCTGACTTGGTTTCTGTCCGTTTCATTTTTGGTGAGACATTTATAGCAGTCTTGGTGTCTCTGCCTGGGCCACAAACTCCATCGTGACTGTGAAGAGAACCAAGGTAGGAAGTTACTTTGTCTATAAGCAAAAAAAGAGTTTTTTATTCTTCTAGAAAACTACACAGGCAGAACGGAAAACATAAATAAAAGGGAATTGTCTGGGCCAGTGAAAGAAATGTATAACAAGTGGAAAGTTAAAAAAGTTCTGTGTATTAAATTAAATTATGAAATAAAAGCACTGATGGTTTATTTAGACCTTAGAATGTTGAATGAATGTGAACAAATAAAATTTTTACAGGTTTGCCTTTGTAATGTCTTTACAAAAATAACATTAAAAAAAAGAATTAGTGATAGGAAATTTATTTGAAGTTATACAGTCTTAGAAAGATAAACAGGTTGCCAGATCCTCTAATGACCCATTTTCACTGGCTGTAGTGAAGTTGAACATAATATGATTATTATTACTATATCTTAATTTAAAAAGAGCATTACTGCAGTCTTATTACAGTCTCATAAACACGACATTCAAGTGGTTAGAGTAGTGAAAAAACTGATGTTTAACATCGAGCTAACTGGGCTAGTCACTCAGAATAGCGATTCTCCCCAAATAATGAGTTTTCTTTCTTTAACTCACCCTGGTGAGCTCACTGCCGGCTCATTCTGCATTAGCACATCTCTCAATGAATTTCCTGTTCATGTGATAAATGTCCATCTCAGATCTGTTTTAAAGAAATATTTCCAGCTGAAATTAGTTTAGCTCTCTGGATAGATGCAATAAAGAGAATTATGACAATGTGACTGTATTCATCTGATCATGTACTGAAAGGGGCAGGGCCTAGCAAAGCAGTGACTTTCTACTGCTCAAAATGGAGAAGAGAAAGTCCCTACTGCGCTGGCTGCAAAATTGACAACAAGGTGGAAGAATTTTGGTTTCATTTCTGTAGAATAGGAGTGAACAGGGCCATGCTGTTAATTTTTATACAGTCAATGCAGCTAAATTAAAATGTAAGCATAAGCTCGCTTGTGGCGGAGGCTAATGATTTAGTTTGCTACCACATAGCCTTTTACGTAGCCTGCTAACAAGTGAAGCTTGAAAATGGCAACAAATAAGCATTAAGCACTAACACAACTACTATGGATTCCACCATGCTGAGAAACATAAACACACACACACACACACACACACACACACACACTAGCTCTATGTTAATGTAAGCCAAATTAAATAACACCTTTTGACTTCCTATGTGAACACACATAAAAGTAATTACCTACAAAGACAGAGAGTGAGACAAAGAGTGAGACAGCACTCTCCCTGTACAGGTGGGCATGTGTTAAATTAATAAAATCTAAAAGTTAATTCAATCAAAGCCACAGTAGCAGTGTTTCTATTAATCTGCTTAATGCACAATTTGAAATTACAAACTAAAAAAAGAGGAAAGGAAACGTGATTTACAAAAAAAATCTCAAATATCGCAAAAATATTTTGGGGGATTAAGGTTAAGGTGTTTTTTCAGACGAATAGATAAAGAAATATTTCGCAAAACTTAAATGGAAAGACATTTTTTTGTATTTAAGTCACATGACATGACAAGC
>JAQQZU010000039.1:25658207-25672201 GCA_030068025.1 Parauchenoglanis punctatus | reverse complement strand
GAGAGAGAGAGAGAGAGAGAGAGCAAGAGACAGACAGAAGGAAAAAAAATCAAGTGTTTTCTGTATTAGCCATAAATGGATTGTCTACTTCGCCCCTCCCCCTTTACTCCCAAGTTTGGTGTCTTACCTTTTTTGTACTGAGGCTACAATGCTAATGTTGTTAGCATCTCACCGAAAATCTTTAGCATAAATCTTTAGCTTTAAACCATGTCCAGCACTCAGTGATGCCTCTCTCTCACACACACACACACACACACACACACACACACTCACGCACACACAAACATGGTGACATTTCTACATTTTTGGGGCAATAAGCACAACCTTCTTCATATGTTTAAGTCTTTACCTCGAAAACCTCGACCCGAGCCTCAGAGTGGGTTCACGCCTGTTACGTTTGTGTCGAGTCCAAATCATTATGAAATTGCGTCTCTTGAATTGTTTGTTATTTGAAGCAAAAAGCAAATGCAATGTTGTCTGAGGTGTGTGCAGGTCTGAACATGTCCTCGTTAAACGCTTTCATTTATTATTCAGAAACACAGCAATAGAAAGATTGCACGTAGGAATCCCAAAAATCACCTGTAAACATTTTGTGTATCACATCCGGCATTTATTTTTGTCCTTTTTTTTATTAGTCTTCCTAAATCTCCAGACATCATGGCATTTCTGCAGCACTACAGCTCCGTGTTGTGGCTCAGTTTAGCAGCTTGCAAAAACGCTACAGGAAAGAGCAGTAGTTTAAAACACACATGTTTGATTTACTTCCTGCAGTGAGTCAATTCAGAGTCAAATCACTTTCTCACCAGAGTTCACCAGGAAGTAACTCAAGACCACCATGCTAACCCTAGGTGTGCTTGGATCCTGCAGATCTGCTTTGTCAGTATTTAGGGGGCCTTTTGCTTTTTTAAATCAAGGGATTTTGGGAAGTGTGTTTGCTGAAAGGATTTTCTGTGACTTCTTAGCCTCGTTGCTTGAGTACAAAGCAAAACAAGCGAAGTGACTTAGCTGTTCAGACATCTAAGGGAAGTTCATGAGGAGAAATCAACATGAGTGAGAAAGATTAGCAATATGAGAGGAAAAGGACAGGTGATTGTCCATGGTTACCCCAAGGTTACCGGGCAGAAACATGAGTGTCTGAAGGAGGAAAGGAGAGCTGAGCGTTGTCTGCGTAGCAGTGGTATGAGAATCCGATTGAGGATATGACCTCACCAAGAAATCTAGTATAGGGGAGAACAGAAGAGGACCAAGTACCGAGCCCTGAGGGACGCCAGTGGAACGCCTGCATGGAGTAAATGTTGGTCTCTTTCACATCACCTCATATGACGGCCCTTCTAGGTAGGAACCAAGCCATTGCCATTCTGAGCCATGAATTCCAAGACTCCTAAGGATGGACAAGACAGTCTTGTGGTTGACCGTGTCGAACATGGCTGAAAGGTCCAGGAGGATGAGGACTGATGACATTTTGGCTGATCTGGCAGCATGGAGCTTCTCAGTGACAGCCAAAGGGCAGTCTCTGTGGAATGTGCCGCTTTGAAACCAGACTGATTAGGATCCAGGAGGTTGTTCTGTGAGAGAGAGAGAGACAGTTGATTGTAGACAGTGTGTTCAAGGATTTTAGAAAGAAAAGAGAGAAGTGATACTGGTCCGGTAGTTGCTCAGGTCTGAGGGATCCAGAGTGGGTTTCTTCAGGATGGGAATAACCCTGGCTCTTTTGAATGCTGTTGGTACATGACCAGATGTTCTGGAGCTATTGATGATAGTCTTTTCCCCTTAATCACCACTATGTGAGATGGTCTGGAACGTTGTGGAAGGAATAGGATCCAGTGGGCAGGTGGTAGGATTACATGATGAGATGACTTGTAGGATCTCATCTGTTGCTAGATTGGAAAACTGTGCCAGTGAGGTAGAAGAGGAATCCTTAATGTGAAGTGAAGGAGCTGGGGTGGGAATGAATGTCTGAGAGATTTGTTCAATCTTCCAATCAAAAAAGCTGGCAAAGTCTTCAGCAATCAGGGAGGACGGAGCAGGAGGAGCTGGCAAGTTCAGCAATGATGAAAAGACGTTGTGGAGTTTGCTAGGATCTTGTGCAGAAATGTCCAGGTTTTCCTTGTATAAGGCAGTCTTAGCAGAGGTCATATCAGATGGGAATTTGGACAGGAGAGCAAGGTAAGAAGACATATCTGTGTAGAGTTGTGATTTCTTCCACTTTTTCTCTGCTGCTCTTAACTATCTTCAATTAAATTGCTGCACGGCCAAGGATCAGGGACAAGATATCTGCTTGGGTGTAGAAGATGAAGGGCAGAGGAGATCCATAGATGAGGAAAGTGAGGAGAGGAGTGTGTCAGTGGCTAACTTCAGTGGTAGGGAGGAAATGGAGTCAGGGTCTGGAAGACATGACAGGGTGCAGGAAGTGACAGATGAAGGGGGTATAGAGTGGAGGTTTCTCTGAGTAGGAGAGAAATATTCATAGTTGATTTTAGGCAGGGCAGGAAGGGTGATGGTAACGGATACTAAGTGATGATCGGAGATGTGAGGTGGAGTGGCAATAATGTCATAAACTGGGGAGGGACGGCTGAAGACCAGGTCCAGGGGATTTCCTCCTTTGTGTGCGTGAGAGCAGTGTTTGAGTGACTGAGAGAAGGAATAGAGAAGAGGGAGAAGGCAAGAGGACTGCAGCTTGTCGAAGGGAGCGGTCGACATCTCCGAGGAGTGTGAGAGGGGTGCTGTCTGTAGGGAAAGGCCTGATGAGTGAGCCCATTTTTCAAGAAAGTGTCCTGGGGTCCTGGAGGGTTGTAGAGGACGATGAGAAGAATGATCAGAGAGGAAATTGCAGCTGCATGGAATTTGAGAGGTGTGAAGCAACAACTCCGAGTCAGCAGCAGACCTGTACCACCACTGCTCCCTGTCTCTCATACAGTGTGAGAGCAAGAATAAGCAGAGGAAAGAGCTGCCGGTGTAGCTGGGTTCTGTGGAGATATCCAGGTCTCCGCTGGTGCCAGAAAGTCAAGAGAGTGATGGGAAGCAAAGACGAAGATGACATCAGCCTCGTTTACAGCAGACTGGCAGTTCCAGAGCCCACTGACCACCCCTGTGTGAGACTGGGACAACAGTGGAGGGTAGAGGAGGATACTGGTAATGCAGCCTCTGGATTGTATATGCGACCTTCTGGGTCTGCGAGCTGTGAGGACAGAGATACGTTTGAGGCACGTCTGCAGCCTGGTCAGGAGCGAGGTCGATGAGTTTATGTGGGGATAACATTTATCCCCGAGAGAGCCGATAACCCTAACTGTACACAAAAGTCAGAATCCTACCTTTCCATTAGAGAAGAAATTCAAGATAGAACTTAAACGTACATATAAATGTAAATTTTTATCCAGATTGTTCCTCTTAGCAGCAGAGTGTGTGGTGTAGGAACAGTACTGAGTTGTCGTAGGTGTGTGTGTGTTCTGCCAGTCTAAAATGCATCTTATTCCTTCTGCAGGTGCGCTGTGGTGAAATCCTCAACGTCTGCACACACACACACACACACACACACTTCTCCTGGTCCAGAATGAACACAAAGCTCAGAAAAGAGAGAAGATTGGACGCTCTGTCTGGCGTGTGTGATTGACAGATCCCATATTGAGAGGATCAGAGTGTGTGTGTGTGTGTGTGTGTGTGTGTGTGTGTGTGTGTGTGTGAGTGAGAGAGAGACAGACAGAGAGATGGATTGGATCCGGGACTGGGTGCAGGCTGTGCGGGAGTGTGAGGGCGGGGCTTTGGGCACGGTGCTCTGTTTAGCCCTGCTGTTTATGTGGTACTGTTACCGTGTGGGTTGTGAACATGCCTCCTACACACCTGAGTCTCGCTCCAGCCCACCCGAACTCTCTTCAGCAAAACTCCGCCCGGCATTGGGTGGAGTCAGAACAGGGGGCGGGGTCAGCGAGGAGGAGCTGAACGGCTTTGCGTACTGTCAATCTCCAGAGTGTTTCCGGTGCTCACGGCCCGCTGACGGATTTAACCAACGACTTTATCACAATCTACAGGATTACGCTAAACGCTACACCTGGGCAGGTCTGTGTGTGCGTGTGCGTGTGTGCGTGTGCGTGTGTGTGTGTGTGTGTGGTAAATAATACTAAATTATTTTTATTTCCATAAATGTGTAACGTGTGCATATAATCTATATATTACATAATGTACTATTTTATTTGTTATACAGGCCAAATTCTAGCTTTTTATTTCAGCTTTTTACACATAAATTTAAGTAATTCATATTTATGATAATATATTATTACCCTATTTATATGTGACCATTTTAAAACAGTGTTTATTGATTTATTTTGCTGTTGTTCAGTTGTGGAACTAGAAAGTGCTTAATTATTATTATAATTTTTGTTATTATAATTATTTATTAATATGCAGGTATGGGGCGTGTGCATAAAGGTGTGCGTGAACAGGACCGGTATCGTCTGTGTAATCGTCCGTCCATCCAGAAGGCGGAGGTGTTTTTCCTGCCTGATCTGCCATCAGCTCCGTTCTTCTCTCGTGATGCACAGAAGCATGATGTGGAGCTGTTGGAGAGAAGTTTCCCTGCACTGCTGGCAGAGTTTGAGAGCGTGTACCGCGCGCCCCCGCCCCTCGCGCCCGGCTGGAAGGCTAACAGCACGCCGCGGGGTCACTGGTGGACCTTCTACCTGGTGAACCAGGGCACGACGCTGGCGCTGAACGCTCGCCGCTGCCCGCGCACGTGGAGGGTCCTGGGACAACTGCGCACTTTCATCGCCAATAACGTGTTCGGGAACGCCTGCTTCTCCGTCCTCAGCCCCGGCGCCACCATCAGCGAGCACTACGGACCCACCAACGTCCGCCTGCGCTGCCACCTGGGTGAGACTCACACCTGTGCGTGTGTGTGTGTGTGTACACTTGTACTTGGTACATATTGAGGAACAAAACACACCTTTAAGCAACAGATTGAGGACATTTTGTCTGGTCCTCACTTCTTCAAAGGGCTGTTTGAGGGTTAATACCTGGTTTTAGTGTTCAGGTTAGAGTGAGGTTTAGGTTAGTGTTAGGGTCGGGGTTGGGGTTAGGGTTAGGGTTAGTACTGATGGTTAAGTTTAGGGTAAGGAGCTGGGAATGTATTATGTCAGTGAGAGTCCTCACAAAAATAGAAGTACGTGTGTGTGTGTGTGTGATGGAGAGAACAGAGAGAAAGTGTGTTAGTAGATCAGTCATAGTTTGGGTTGTGAATTTTTTAATGTGTTTAAAGCTGTGTGTGTGTGTGTGTGTGTCTGTGTGTGTGTGTGTGTGTGAGAGAGAGAGAGAGAGAGAGACAATAGTGAAAGTGTGTTACTGGTTCACTTTTACACCCTGGTTTTTGATGTAGATGATTTATTATATATGCATATACACACTGAGTTACCATTCCTTACACACACACACACACACACACGCACACACACACACACACACAGACACACACTCACAGAGCGAGTGATGGGCTACAGGTAGGTCAGTAATTGATAAAGCCACTTTGTGAATGTATGCGGTTCTTCTGCCCCCCCTGAAGCGTGAATGCCCCGACCGCACCTCACCCGGCTCAGTGCGTCGTTGCCGTCGGCTTGCTGAAGCGCTGCAGGGGCTCCGTTGCTGATTTCCCGAATCTGACACAGAGTTTGACGTTTGCTCTCTGTGTAAAAGTGCACATGTGCACGTTGTCAAGACGTGTGTAACACGGGTCTCGATGTTGGCTGTGATTTCACGCAGCGTACTCACTCACCAAAGTCACTGTTCGCTCCTGCCCCACACACAAACACACACACAAACACACACACACACACACACACACGACCCCCAGTACTGTCTGATCACACCTCATATGTTTTTAACTGAAAATTTTACTGAAAATGTGCGTTTGTGTCAGGAGAAAAGTGTGTGTGTGTGTATGATGTGTATAACGTGTGTGTGTGTGTGTGTATGATGTGTATAACGTGTGTGTGTGTGTATGATGTGTATAACGTGTGTGTGTGTGTGTGTGATGTGTATAACGTGTGTGTGTGTGTGTGTGTGTGTGTGTGTGTGTGTGTGTGTGTGTAGGGCTGAAGGTGCCCCCTCACTGTGAGCTGGTGGTAGGAGGCGAGCCTCAGTGTTGGTCGGAGGGAAACTGTCTGCTGTTTGATGACTCGTTCCTGCACACGGCCTTCCACGACGGTGAGACACAAACAGACCCCACAGACATGACTGTAGGCCTCGGGAGCACAGCTTACCCAGAATGCACTGCTAACTACTGAGTCATGGCGGAAGGTGGAAGAGATCACAGTGCAGGAGCACAGGGAGAGTGAGAAACGGGAGGAATATCCTATCTAAGTTTTTATAAGCCTCCGGCACCGAGGTTCTGTTCAGGGTGAGATCTCCGGAGCCGGAGTGAAATGTGTGTAGGGCTGATGTGGCGTGATGAGTTTAACCAGCAAAGGAACTGATCCCATTTTAGAAATGGTCAATGATTTAATATCAGTGTGACACTGTCTTGGTTCCTGTACCTTCATCTCTGTGTGTGTGTGTGTGTGTGTGTGTGTGTGTGTGTGTGTGAGAGATCAGGTGCTCCAGAAGACGGACCCCGTGTCGTGTTCATGGTGGATTTGTGGCATCCGAACGTTGCAGCGGCCGAGAGACAGGCACTCGACTACATCTTCACTCCGGGACGCTGAAACGGAGAGAGGGATGGAGAGAGAGCGATGGGTGTGGAGAGAGAGAGAGAGACAGGTGGAATGAGGGATAGAGAGAGAGAGAGAAAGATAGAAGATTAATAACGGTGAAGCTGATAACTTGCACATTTTAATGTACATACATGTTTCCTTATGAAGAGTCACAGTTCAGTCTCTCCTGAAATATGAGAGAGAGGGAGAGAGTGATGGACAGAGTCAGTGCTGGACAGAGAGACAGACAGCGAAAGAGTAGGAATAAGTAAGAGGGATGAGTAACAGAGCAGTGAGACAGATCTGAAGAGGAAAAAACCAAATTACACATTTTTATGTACATAGATTTTCAGTATACTGTATTCAGTATTCAGTTTTCAGTCAGTATACAGTAGAAAAGTAGAAACAGAAACACGGCAGGAGGAGAGAGAGGGATGGATGGATGGGCGAACAACTTGATGTGCATTTGTCTGCACATAAGGATTTCCGGATGAAATGTCATAGAGAGAGAGAAACAGAAAGAAAATGAAGAGTGACAGTAGAGGAGGGACGAGTAACAGCAGTGAGGTGGACAAACCAAACAACACGTTTTTATGTACAGATATATACAGCTCACTCTCATCAGAAGACAAAGATGGAGGGAGAAAAAGGGAGTAAATGATAGATAGATGAAAAGAGAGAAAGATGATGAAGAGAACTGAGGGAAATCGTTACATGTGCACATTTTTCTGTACATAAGTGTTTTCTAGTGAATCTGCACTTGCTCAAAGAAAACAAAATGAAAGAGAGAAAGAAAACAGGCACTAAAGTGTTAGTGAAAGCACATTTTTGTACATAAGTGTTTCCTGGTGATGCCTCATGCTCCAGTCTGTTCATAAAAGATGAGGTGGAGAGAGAGAGAGAGAGAGAGAGAGAGAGAGAGAGAGAAGGATGAATAGCAGGATCTGTAAGATGATTGAGAGGAGAGGAGTGCATAAGGACATGATTAAGGACACAGTCACATATGAAGCTCACGCCACCAAGAGAAGCCATTGATCATGCACGCTCGTTTACTGCGGGGTTTTTTTAAACTTCAGCAAATGCTTTATCCTGATGAATTAATAATAAGTTTACAACAAAGGCTCTGTCAACACACACGCGCACACACACACAGATAATTTTTGAAAACACATTTTAGAAGAAAATTTCTCGTCCATACAAACAGGATTTTCGAAAATCTCTCAACGATTTGAAAACATTCACATAGAGATAGACATCAAAGGGTCGTGGTGCTCAGTGGTTAAGATGTTGGACTATTGATCGGAAGGTCATGAGTTCAAGTCCCAGACCACATATCCAGTACCAGGTCCTTAACCCTCAACTGCGCAGTTGTGTAAATGAGATATGTAATGACAATGTAACTTAAAACCTCAAGAAAAACATTAGAGAAATGCAGAATGTGCATGATCGAATCTGAAGCTTCGTGGGTGTGGCCCTGATGATGAGGTGGAGCTAAAGGTTCCACTTGATTACAGCGCGTTCTTATCCTAAACCTGCATGGACTCGGGAGCAGTACAGCTGAGCAGATTCTACTGCAAACACTTAATCAAACCACAGAGTAACAACGTGATCATCAGCCGTGATAAACCGAGTCACCTTCACAACACGAACACGGAATGTGAAAACAATGAATATTTTAACATTTCTCTGCCTTTTCAAAAAGCTCCATTTTCAATGGCCTTGAAAGCTGTTTTTGAGTGAACAGGAGATCTAAAATATCTGTATTCGTGTGAGCCGGGGCTTAAATGTACTTAAATATATTCGAGAAGGTGAGGATGAATAAAAATAACTGGGGGACTGAGATGAAAAACAAAACAGTCCCACACACACTGTAAATTGAAGATCAATTCATTAAAAGCACATTTTTATAAACATGCATGCTGAAGAAGCGTCATGGTTTAGTGTTCCAATAACGAAGAAAAGAAGACTTAGACTTAGAGTGAAGAAAAAGAGAGAAACGAGTAGAGATATCCTGCATGTGCCTAGACAGGGAGTGAGAGGGATGAGAAACGCTCCTGAGGTGAATAATAACCCCACAGCTTCTCAAAATAGAAAATGAACTGAAGAAAGAGAAAAAGAGGACAGCAAACGGAGATGGATGGAAAGAGAGATGGATGGATGAATCATGGGCAGTAAAACAGAACTGAAGTAAACGATCAGGCTGACCGATTTGGATATTTTCTGTGTGGAAGCAGTTGAGAGATGAGCACTCGATTGCATCATTATTGCTGCGAGACAGAAAAAGACAGACAGACAGAGAGAGAGAGAGACAGGTCTGAGGTGAAAAATATTTTTTGCACATTCTCTGTACAGATGTTTACAGATCAGATCCAGTCTAAGTGTTTATTACAGGTACAGGCCAGGGTGTACAAACTTAAATTATGAATGTATAGCACTTTCAGGTCGGGAGCGTCACGTCTAAAGTGTCACGTTTAAAGCGTCACTCTGCACTTTTTTTTTAACACTCTGGTGTGTGACTGGATGGGAAGTGTACATAAAGATATATATATATATATATACTGTATTTTCTCTCCGTGTCAGAAGGACAGTAAACAACCGCAGTGACGCAGACGCTAATGACATCTTTACCCCCTGTTTATTCAGTGTGTATACAGAGGCAGGTGTAATGTTAAGACTGTGTACAAATACTGTTTTTAACACATGTTCCTCATCCACTTCCCTTTATCTCCATCTCAGATTGCACACTATATTCTTATACGCTTGATTATTTATTAGAACACAACTAAGAATTGTCCCTAATTACACACAAGCTAGTTAGTATGCTAGTTGTTTAGGTAGTTAGTCAATAAACTGATGTAACTATGTACAAATGTCTTTGGTCACTTTAAAAACATCGAGATAATTCTGTACGAGTTAGCAAAGTAATTTGTTTCCACGCTAGCAACTTAGCGAGGTATTTCTGATGAATACTGAGGAATTTTCATGAGGTAAAGCTCTAGCAGCAAATCATTTATCGACACCAAAGCCTGCTTGCTGACTTTCTCTTTAATATTGCGCTCAATTCTAGCATCATTTTGAAGCGCTTTGTATTTCTAGCTGCATTCAATTACACCTTGTGAGTCTGTGTTTTTAATAATGTGGGAGGAGGATGCTGAGAACAGACAGTGTGTTATAGGACTCCATGTAAAAGATTGCTAATGACCGAGGCTAGTGATTTAGCTAGCTAAAATGTAGACAGTGACAGTTGGATCATCAACATTTACCTCAGATGTGTTGGTAAATTTTTGAAAAAAAGACCCTGGATGCCTATAATTACACTTAGCATCAACCGCTAACAGGACTAATGTGATGTACCATATTAAAAAAAAACAAAACAACAAAATACAGCTTTCTGCTACGGTAAAGTTGTGAATACTACACCATGTGAATCTTCTCATGAACACGATGACGCACGACTGTATTTGAGCGCAACGTCTTGTACAGAAGCACACTGAAGTTTACAGTATAGGTATAAACAAACGCAGAACTTTCAGCTCATGCCGGCGCTTCAGTGTTTGACTGCATCGTTTGTTCTGTGCTACTCGTACATTCCTTTTGTAAGGACCCGAGCCGATCGGGACACGCCGTATCGTGATCGGTGGCTTTTTTCTAGTATCATATGACTTTTGCAGCCGATCGCGTGACAGGTTTTATGCTGATGTTCTGACTTTCTGTGTTTCCTAGATGTGATTTTTGCAATGGCTGAGCGATGATGTGTGTTTAATAAAGAGACGGTTGTACAACCTTTTGTGTGTGTGTATGTGTGTGCACACATTCATACTTCAGAAATCATGACTGTGTAAATTTAAGTCAAAATGTCTCTGGTGCCCTCTAGTGGCAGACAGCAGTAACCACATTCCAACATTCTTTTAAATTTCCCATAAATGTTATCTGGAGAGAAAACACTAAAATATGAAGCTCTGTTTTACCTGCTAATGCCTCCTCCACCCAGAAACCACCAAACTGTTCTGAGAGCAGCCCATCTTACAGATAGGAGGAAATTCATTGGTTCAAACAGCTGGTGGGTGGAGCTTATTTTTTAAACATTACATTCCTTCCTTAGCTAGTTACTGACTTTGGAATGCACCATGCTAGTAAAGCTTAGGGAAACGTTCTTTGTACTACAATGTTGGTGCAGTCTAGCGTCAGCTACCCAGCTACATAAGGCATGTAAACCATAAACATTTTCCACCACCAGTGTTAGCTTGTTAGCTGGTTAGGGAGATAACTAGCTGTTCAGTGTTGGCTAGAAACTTGATATTAGCATGTTGGTTCTAATTCGGTTGTTAAACTAGAAAACTGCTCAGAACACTACCTAAGGCTTGAGTTACTGTCCTTGCATGTTCTTCTAGTGTATCTGTGGGGTTCTTCTGGGTTCCTCCAAGTTCTCCAGTTTCCTCCTTCTTCCATAAACATGCTGTTAGATGGATCGGTGAGTTTATATTCTCCTGAAGGTGTGGGAGTGAGTAAGGGGTCGTGTGCTGTACTGCCCTGCTGAAGACATCTCTATGAACCGTTAGAGATTTCTACAAGCTTCTAATGAAGTTTAATGTGTTTCTGGTGGTCTGTGATGGTAGTTTAATGGAATGTGGGGTTCCTAATGATGCTTGATGGTTTTTCTAATTTTATTCTGTTGGTCATCCTATGTCCATGGAAGACATATTTTCCAAATATTCAATTGTTTTGGGGTAAAGCACTGAAAATGATTTTCCCTCTGCCGTGCTACGTTTGCATTATAGTTCATGTACAAGCGTAAGGTGAAATTAGTTCTCTTAACACGTCATAGTTCATCATTTCTGACATTGGCTTAAATAACATGGAAGATCATTGGAAGTGATCATTGGTGCAAGGGAGTGTGTGTGTGTGTGTGTGTATACGTGTGCACGCTAAACTAGAACCTGACTGAAATGAACAGCCGTTATGTAAATGAGGTTCCTGGGAACATTGTCATATCTGAGCATCTGTTTTTGGTAAGATAGCGTCTCTCGAAACCCTGACTGAGATCTGGAGATGGACACGGCTTCTTCTCTTCTACCTGCTGACTGGGATTTGAGAGTTGAAAACACCAGCAGCAGAATCTGTACTGGCTGTGAAATCGGTTCCTAAAATAAAACATATTGCATAACACACACACACACACACACACACACACCCTTACTCTGTATCACTTTGCATAAGCCACAGTGTTACACAATGTTATAAACTACCCAAGCTGCAGATGGTGTAAAATAAGCAAGCATCACCTGAAGTGCGGACCCCGTGTGCTCTCACCTGTCCCATCATACAATATAAAAAGAGGGTGTGACTTGTAGCAGATAATGGACACAGAATTGCTCCATGACTACAAAGCTACAATACTACTACATTATACACACACTGAGTAACAGTAAAAACCACTGACAGGTGAAGTGAATAACATTGATTGTCCTGCAACAATGGCACCTGTAAAGGGGTGGGATTTATTAGGCAGCAAGTGAACAGGCAGTTCTCAAAGTTGATGTTGGAAGCAGGAAAAATGGGCGAGCGTAAGGATCTGAATGAATTCATCTTGGAGAATCTGCTGCAGCTCTTCTGGAGACTTTGACTGTCACACTAGTGGTTTTATGTTTGTTTGTTTGTCTGAAAAGTGCTCTCTTACACAATATGTTGATTTCTTCACTGACATACAAACATTTTTCAAATACAAATTACTTTTTGGAAAACTAACATTTGGAAATCCTAAATGTTTTTGTACTGACTCAATGATGCAGAATTCATAAAATAAAGATCTAAAACAAAATTTGCACTTAAAAATAGCTTGCCTAGGCTTTTGCACAGTATTGTGTGTATATAGTATATGAATGAAATAAATGTATTTAAATAAAAATGAAATCTTCAGTAACACAAGAGGGAGCTAAAGCGTTATGATTTAATAACAATCATTCTAAACTGTCCTGAAACAGAAACTGAAAAATAAAACATGGGAAAAATGCCATGTAACTGTAACTCACAGACTTGTTGATTATCTCACACATTAATACACCACCTCACACACTTGTGCATTATCTCACACACTCGTACACACCCTCACACACTCATGCACACTCAAACACTTGTTCATTGTTTTGCACACTCACAAACTCTTACCCACCTTCACACACTCATACATTATCTTCTACACTCATACAGAACCCCTGACTCTTGAACAAAACCTCACACACTCTTACATGACCTTGCAGACTTGGACATAACCTCAAACACTTGTACACTTCTGTCCACATTCATACAGAATTTCACTCGTACACAACCTCATATTCCTTTACAAATCTTACATGTTTATACATAAAAACCTAAATTCACATGCTTGTATACTATCACACACACTCATACATAACCTCACACACTTGTATATTATCTCTCAGACTCATCCACAACCTCCTACACTCATACTCAACCTCACACTTATGTTTACAACCTCTCACTCTCACACACAAGCTCACGCGCTTACATAACCTCACACACTTTGACACAACCTCAAATACCCATACACCTTATACACAAAGCATGTGAAGAAGCCTAAACCCTGGAAGATATGTGGTCTTAATGAATTATGCAGATGTTCATATAACAGAGTTGTCATGAAGGTTAAGCTGAATATTGGCCTCTACTGGGACGCTGTGTTTAATCAGGTGAAAATGTGTGGGCGAGAGTGTGATGCTTCCCCAAACTTCACTGCTGACGGGGAGTAAAGGGTCAAGATGGCGGAAAAAAGTGCAGAAAGAGGAAACAAGGAGGCGGTGATGCTAATCATGGTGACGTGTGTGTGTGTGTGTGTGTGTGTGTGTGTGTGTGTGTGTGTGTGTGTGTGTGTGTGTGTGTATGTGTGTGTGCATGTGTGATACACTTACACACCAGAACTGAATGGCTGAGAGATACACAGTGTCTTATGAGACTGTAATAATAATAATAATAATAATAATAATAATAATAAGCCTTTATCTGGGTTAAGGGCCTTGCTCAAGGGCCCAACAGTGGCAGTTTGGTGCTACCAGGGCTTTAAACCCCCAACCTTCTGATCAGTAACCCAAAGTCATAATAATAATAATAATAATAATAATAATAATAATAATAATAATAATAATAATAAAGGGTGATGTTTGAGACTCTGTATTACCTTACAAGATATAGGTATGCACTTCAAACACTTAAATCTCACATCATCATACACAACCTCACACTCATACACAACCTCACATCATCATACACAACCTCACACTCATACACAACCTCACAACATCATAC
>JAQQZU010000039.1:25552448-25565361 GCA_030068025.1 Parauchenoglanis punctatus | reverse complement strand
GTGGGGGCAGGTAGAGAGAGACAGGTGTGGGGGCAGGGAGAGAGAGACAGGTGTGGGGGCAGGGAGAGACAGACAGGTGTGGGGGCAGCGATAGACAGACAGGTGTGGAGGCAGGGAGAGACAGACAGGTGTGGGGGCAGGGAGAGACAGACAGGTGTAGGGGCAGGGAGAGACAGACAGGTGTGGAGGCAGGGAGAGACAGACAGGTGTGGGGGCAGGGAGTGACAGAGAGACAGAGGGAGACAGACAGGGAAGGGGAGGAGATAAAGAGATAGCAAAAGACAGATAATGTAAATTACCACCCATATTCATCTATTTATTTATTTATTTATTTATTTAAATTCAAAAATTCATAAGTTGCACATATTCTTTAAAAAAAATCACAATCACACAGACAATTTCTGTACAAACATAAAGTTGTTGTCAGTCTTGTTGTTTTGTTTTTTTTAACAAAAAGTGTGAAACAATAAATATGATCAATAACAGACCGTGTGATTTAAGGGAACAGGAAGATGAGAAGGTAAATGTTCACTGTTTATCCCATGTAATGGAAATCTGTCTCACTCAAAATTTACATCTACTCATGTCAAACATCATCTATAATATCATTTTAAAATCAATTATTTTATAGCACAACAGCGAAAATCCACATTTAAGGATTATGGATTTGTTTGTAAAAAGCAATTTTTGTCTCAATGTGACTGATGATTAACTAAAATCAATGGTTAAAATAATGAAATAAAATAAATTAAAAAATACACATGAAAGATGAAAGAGCAGCTACATATCATCTACATCTTCTGAGACAGACTTCCATTACTTGTCGCTCCATTAGCCTCATAGCTTCAGTGCTAACAGGCGTGTCTTTGCTAATTTATTTACTGAACAATTCCTTTAAACATAACTGATTTTATGTAATTAGCCTATTTTCATTCCATCATCTTTGTTGTTATTGTTTTTCCAGCTTTCTCAGACATTTTAATGTATTAATTAATTATGTTGTTTACTTCATGCTTTGCAAAAATACAGACAGTATAAACAAGCTCGCCAGTAGGAGGAAATTGATGATTTGTATTAGTGTGTATTTAATGCTAACTGTAATTAACACAGGCTATATAACATGATGAACACATATAAAATAAACATCTGATCTTCCCACTCACGCGTCTGTTTCAGAATTTACACTCGCCTGAGTTTAGGACAGCTTTGAATTGTATTTAATTGTACAGATTAGCCATAAACACTGTGCAGTGCTGTAGGGGGCGTCTCTGAGCCACGGAGATCAAGACGTTCTGCTTTGTCCTGCGAGTCCATCAGAGGTCATGATGAACCTCATGCTGTGACTGTTCCAGCTCAGCTTCCTCTGCGTGCTCAGATGGTGTGCTGAAAAAAAAAACATTAACACTGGATTTTTCAGGTCGATTTCCTGATGAAGTCATTTTGAGACATTAAGGTAAAATTAAAATATATTATTTAGATTAGGTCCTGTTTGGGGCTGCACGGTGACACGGTGGGTGGTGTTACTGCTCCAGGGTACCCTGCTTCCATCCTGAGCTTGGAGTTACTGTCTGTATGGAGTTTAACGTGTGGGATTTTTCAGGGTTCTCCGGTTTCCTCCCACCTCCCAGTGGGTGGATCGACTATGCTAAATTGCTCCTAGCTTGAATGCGTGTGTGCATGCTGCCCTGCCTTGGAATTCTCACTTTGCACACACTGATCCTAGGACAGGCTCCAGATCCTGACCACGATCACCCCTGATCAGGATCAAGTGCTTACAGAAGATGAATGATTGGATGAATATGAGTATAATGGGAAGCTTAGCTAAGCAAGGCAGTACTGATTAGCAAAAAGCCTAAATATGAACTGTAGTCCCAGATGTTACTAGAGTGAGATACAAATATACAATGCTATGTGTCTACAGCAACAAGCATGAACAAGGGCTAGTAAACCACAAGGAGCAGGAAAATGGTGGAACTCAAGCACAAGGTAGGTGAGAAACTGATATATTTATAGGGTTGATGATTAGAGTGCAACTGAGGGAGTGAGCGTCTTTGATGGGAGAAGGAGGTGGCCTCTCTGCAGTAGTGATCAGCCTGGATCTTTGGTTTCTTCAGATGTGTGTGGATGTATTTCCAGACCTCCTTGATGCATCAAAGCTAGTATTGTACTTCTGGAATCTCCTTCTAGTGAAGATCCAAGAGAATGAGAGTGGCAGGTAATAAGGGACACAATTCATGGGTTAGTCTGGTGGATGAGTGGACCAGATAGTTCTGGCCATACTTATCCCAGTGGAGAAACTTTACTCCAGTGTCCCTGCCAGTTTTCACAGTGACTATGCAGCTCCTTATCGAGTTCCTGGTTAACACTTTCCAACTGTTGTTAGTGTCTGAATGGAGACTGTAGGTGAGACTCACACTGACTGAAGAAGGCCTTGGGTGTCTGGTACCCAGTGAGGAGACCCAGAGGAGTGATGATGATGCAGCAAGCTTTAAGAACTGATGAACCACCACCAGTATCGTGATGTTACCTTTCAATTGAAGAGCGTGAACAGGTCCATTCCAGTAGGGACTACAGGGTTCCTAAAGACAACTCTTGGAACAGTATCAAGATATTAAGAGCTGTTGTGTGTGTGAGACTCCAGGGTGCCCAGTAACCGGGGAGGTGTGTCCACTGTCAGATGGTCCGGGTCATCAGGTGATGTTTTGGTTATTTCTTGGTTGATGTTCCACAGAATGCAACCGGTTAAGAAGGTGGGGCTAATGATGATATCTGGTTCAAGGTCCTTGGGCTCAGGATTGTGGGTATGTGAAAGAGCAGCAGTGCTCAGACTATTTATGGTTTCTGTTGTGTTCTTCAACAGCATGAATCTCACAAGGCTCTTCTTAACACTGTGACAGCATGGCTTTGACTGCCACCACAAACAGAAGACGTATTCTGATGCTCAGTCCATTCCCTGGGTAAACCAATGAAGTTGCTTGCTTGACTTCCATCCTTGTGGAGGTCAAAAATTACCTGGATAGGATTTGTGAATCTTTTACTGCACTGTCTTGTCTAAATTATTCCTACATGGTGGTGGACCATTTCTGAGATTTGACCAGAAGCAAGACTTGAGACTTAACTTCAAGACTCAACAACATTCAGACTGGAATTTCAGCCTGCCATCTCCATGGTGGACAGAACTGTGTTCACTGCAAGGATCCTTCTTGGAGGCCATGCTGGCTCAGTGGTAAGAGGAGCCCGCTGAGCTCCACCTGGTTGTCTTCACTCATAAGTTGTTGACATCGAGAAAACTACGACATCAGCAACTGGAAATGATCTCACTCTTTCTGCTTCAGTATCACCATTTTGTGTTGTCCTGGATCAAAGGGAATCTTAGCTGCATCCAGAGGAAGTGGTTTCAATGGGAAGTTCAGTGTTTCACCTGCAGCCTGACAGCATTTAAAAACATTAAAGATTATTTGCACAATGATATGAAAGCAAAAGGAAATGTTTCACTGCACATTAAGCTGTGTTCACCTGCTGACAGGAAGAACATCACAATGTTTTTAAAATGTCGGTGTGTGTGTGTTTGTGTGTGTGTTCATACCGTAGTGTAGTGGACGATGCAGAAGATCATAATTATGATTATGCCAATGATGAAAGAACCGATGCCCATGTGTAGAGCCTTTCTCCCCAAACGGTGAGCTCCATCATAATCCCCGTTATCATAACTGCTCTGAGACTGACAGAGATAAAACACAAACATACACTGTGAGAACACACTGTGCTGCTCTCAGCCAATCAGAACACACTGAATGCTCTCAGCCAATCAGAACACACTGAATGCTCTCAGCCAATCAGAACACACTGTACTGCATACAAATATGTGACGCTTGCTGGTCTTTTGCCAACATGCCTAGTAGTATATCCGAGCATATTTAGCATGCTAGCATGTGTTGCACATTAGCACGTAAGCCATATACGAATTAGCAATGTTGAGTCCCCCTCAGAGATTAACAGATCAGATGGAGCTCATAAAACACACACACTTGAGGGACATAGTGCAGATGCCACTCTGCTTTTAGCTCAGCAGGTCAGGTTCAGTGACGTGGAACAAACACACCACAGACACTGTAAAGTTTCAGCTTCGTGCTGCTAACTCTTCAGTTCATAATGCTCAACACTATAAATACTCTTAACAGCCTGCATGTGCTCAGCTCCAGGCCTTCACTCAAACTGCGGTGGGGTAATTAAATGTCTCCATCTCTTAGTTACACTCCCACCTGTGCACGTATTGATGTTCCCAGGGCTGAAAAGAACCTTATACAACTTCTGAAGGTCGTATGTTTCCAGATCCCTAACTTCCTAGTATCCTACGTGTGCAGAGCAGTATATTTCCAAAGCTCTCCATCCCAAGTATCTACTTTTCTAGAGTCTGGTATTCCCAGAGTCATATGATCCTAGGAGCTTTGTTCCAGGGTTTCCAGGACCCTATTTCCAAGATTCCGATATTTCTAATGCCCCAGTTCCCAGGGTCCTATATTCCTAATGTTTTATTTCTCCAAAATTCCAAATATTCCAAATTTTCATACTGCCCTCTATTCCTAGTATCCTATGTTGCTAGGCCCTACATTCCCATGTTCCCACAGTGTTTTATAGACAAGGGCCGGTATTCCTAGAGTCCTGTAATTCCCAAAATCATGTGATCTAAGGTCTTAACCTATGTTCCCGAATCCCAGCTCTGTTTGGTCAGTGCGCCAGTGTTGTTCCAATGTTCCAGTGATTTTATCTTCCCAATGCCCAGGCTCTATGTGCCCGAGTCCTATGTTTCTACAGTAGATCCTTATTTTTCCTGGTCCTTATTTTACCAATGTCTCATGTTCCTGTGCTTCATGTTCAGAGATTATTATGTTCTCTGATTTCAAAGTTTCCAAAGTCCTGTTCTCCACGTACCCAGTGTTCCAAAAGCCATGTTCTTGCATATGTGTGGCCCAGGGCCTCATTTTCTCAACACCCTAACAATTCAATTCAAATCAACTTTATTTGGATTGCACTTTTAACAATGGACGTTGTCAGAAGTTCCCACAATCCTGTGTTAGCAACACTCTGTTTTCAGCCCCATTTTCATTCTGTATTAGAAGAAGACTAACCTTTTGGTGCAGTTATATTCACACTATCAAAATCACAGTATTTGATTTCACAACACTGGACAGAAAAAGTGCATTAGAGTAGCAGCGCTAAAAAACCTGCAGTAGACTTGTTCATCTCCTTCAGTAAAACACCCACAACTTTTTGTTTTTCAATCTGTTCTTTTAAGTAGCGTGATTGAGGTGTGTGTGTGTGTGTGTGTGTGTGTGTGAGTCAGATGGCAGATGGCGTGATTTGAAAGTGTGTTACGATTCAGGACAGATGACAGCACATTCAACCTGAAACCTCACACACGCTTCGCTTTTCTCTCTGTTGCTGCACACACACACACACACGCACACACACACACACACACACACACACACACACGCACTCGCACATGCACATGCACACACATATTCAAATCTGAGTTTAACCGAACTGAAGTGGGCGTGTGGAGTAATTCAGAAGGGAGTAAACCGTGTCGCAGGCAGACGGGGGAGAACAATAGAGAGGGCTTTTATGACTTGATCCTACATTGATTTAATATCGTGAGAGATAGACAGATACACTTCAAATAAACACGCTCGTAGAAAACCCCTTGAAGGTCTTTCACTTGTCCCTGTGGTGAAATCTTAACTGTTCCACACAGTGATCTCCTGTCAAAAATGGTTCTGATTAAATTGTTTTCTGGGAAAGAAAATTATTAATTAATTATGAATTTTTCAGTGCACATTTGAAGAACCCTTTATTTTAGTAATGTGTGTATGAACTGTGTGTGTGCATGTGTGTGTGTGTGTGTGTGTGTGTGTGTGTGTGATGGGGGGGGGATTACAAAACAAATCATTGCTAATTATTTTCTCTCTTTCTTTATTATTTTCTTTCTCTAACCTGTCGGAGTTTGTGCTCGGTACACTCATTTCTCTAAGGGTTCACTGGATAATTAAAGGTTTTAGCTTTTAAGAAAGGAGTTCTGCAAAGAACCCAGTTAATACAAACATTCTAAGAAAAACCAAAACAAAACTACTTTTTTTTCTCCTCTTAGTTTTACATGGAAGCGTTTCTGATGTAACCTTATTGGAAGTGTGTAAGAGCGAGACTGCTGACTCAGCTTCATTTTAGCCTTGATCCAGAAGTTTACATTTACAAACTTTGTCAAAAATCAGAACTAACATATTTTCAGTGTTAAAATGATAATTTGATAATTGCATGAAGATGAAAAAATTGTACAAAAAGTAAACTTAATCAAACGTTTTAGCTGAGCGTAAACATGAACACTTCATTATTTCCTCAGACTGTTCCTTTAACAAACAAACAAACAAACAAACAAACAAACAATAATTTTCTATCTTATTATGTCAAATTATTTAACACTTTCCTCATACTAGAATACAAACATATTAATCATAAGCGTTTGCCGGAAATCTAGTTTTATTTTATACGCCTGAAATCCATTGATCATTTCTGTCAGAATTAGAAATCTGTCCTTGCAGCATGTTGTCATTAAATATAAATATAAAGTCCGTCTCTGACCGAACCGAAGCCCTGCCGATGCTGCGACTCAGAGCCGGCCTGCGGGTGCAGCTTTATGTTTAAGGTTAAACTTGATGTTAAATATTTTGTGTTAGAGATGTTACAGCATCTTCCTACTGATCACCGATGCAGAAGCATTTGACTTTAGAGAATAAAGGATTCTCGGGCGTTCCCTGTCAGATGACTGTAAGTGTAACTGTCATGCAGTCTTGGTTTGTCAGCATGTCAGTATTTTTGTAAGGTCCAGCCTCTCGCTCTCGTTTCCTCCAGATGTTATTGATTGAGTGTTTACTCAGGAGACTCGCGTTACACGGAGACCAGCGTTAGATATTGTGTGCATTTCAGAACAGAGTTTGTCAATGCGCTACCTCTCAGCAAATGCACAAGTCATTGAGGTTAAGGTGTGAAAAGTCAAACCACTTTTTCAAAACTCTCTCATGAGACCGAGGCAGAATAAAACGTTTCGTTTCTGCCGCACAACAGGACGGGAATCGCAGAGACGCTGCTGCTTACGCTCAGGTACGAGGCTTTAATACTGCTGTTTACTAGGTTTAATACACTTACTGCTGTTGCTGTGGATTACAGAGCGAAGCCCTTCACATCTCCAGCCCACGCTTATGCACTCCAATCCTACCCGGTCCAACTCTATACTTATCTCTGCACACATGTCTGTGTTTGTACACAGGTTTATTTCTTGGGTGTGTATTCCACATGTCTATACAGCAGTTTGGTCTTTTGTTTATTGATTTACTGTAGATAGTCAGAAATGCACAATATAAAATACAGAACATCTCAATTTACTGTAGAGCTCGGAAGCCGATAAAAGGACGTGTTACGTTTCGTTAAATAAAATAAGATAAAAAGGAGATGCTTTCAGAGTGGGCTAACAAGTAAAAATGTTTGTATATCCGGCACTAATAGTGAGTTTCTACAGAGATGTTAAACACTCGATGCCAAGTGTAACTCTTATGGATTATTGTGGTTTTGAGCTTCAGTTTCGACTCTGCTGCTCTATAAATCTATATCTCCAAACCTCGCTGTTTCAGTAGAACACAAAAAACATTTGTTTGTATCTGGGAATCCCCGATATCTGACCTTATTATCTAATTTACACACAAATCTGCCATTCATTCATAGTTTTTTAATGTAGGCTTCTGATTGTCACATTTTACAAACAGTACCCTGTAATTCTGAATCATAAGGTTAAAGGTGTAACAAGTTCAAAAACATTTACATAAACATATTAAATACACCACAGAAATAAAGACTTTTACTTTGTATTAATGCGAATATCAATTCAAATATAAAATATTCATATATTCGAATAGATTTCTCAGCTTCCAAGACCTATAAATGAAAGAAATTAGAGAAATCCTCATGCTTGTAAAATAAGTCAGGCTCAGAATCATCTCACCTCAGAACTCTGTAACAGAGACGTGTTAGGACACTCACATGTGGAACAACAACATGTTCATTTCACTTGTTAATGCTCGTCTAAGTGACACGAACGTTTAGCTTTATCCTGAAATATTGTGTTTATTCACACAGAACAAAATGGAGTTTCATTTTCATGAGTGTTCATTTGAGAACACACACACACACACACTATATAATATATAATATATAGTATATATAGTGCACAGTTTGAGACAGAGTGTAAACTTTACCACTGTGTATCTATAAATCCTATACGTTTATAGATTATATCCAAAAATATATGTTCAAAATTGTACTGATCTTCCAAATAGAACATAAATATCTGTAATTATATAATTCTTCCATTTATTCTATTTATTATAATATTTAATTGTGTTTATTTTAGATTATACAACATTCCAACAATACACATTTTACTATTTTAATGTTTCCTCCTTTTTTTAGGTTAAAGAAAGGTTTACTTTTCTATAATATGCTAGTATGCTATATAACTGCACACATACAATCTAAACATTTTTTACAATTATACACAGTTATGGTGTTATATAATATTGAATAGTCATTCTTTAATTAAACAGTTTCATTCGGAACACAGTTACAGCTGTATTTATAGTGATATTCATCAGAAAAGGGATTCAAACAGCACAAAAAAATTTGTAAGATGATGTAAATAATTATTCAGTTAAATAATTAAAGGGCTTCATATTGGACTTAATATTTAGGAAGAAATTTTAAAAAAAAAAGATTTTAAAATGGAGTTAAATAAAGAAATCCTGTTAAAATGTAATGCAACGAAGCAGATCCTTGTAAAAACCGATCGTTTATCGTTTATAAATTGTTTACCTTTATTAACTGAATTATTAATTAACTAATAATTAATAATTAACTAAAGTATTTTTTTAACTGCTTGAAAATTACAGTTTTTTTTTGGTTAAATTAAATTTCTATTTGCTTTTATAGGGAAAGCCGCAAGCACTCGTTCCTTGGTGACTTTATGTAAGAACACTTCTGTAATGGGTGTTTAAAAACAGAAGGTAATAATACCAATAGTTTATTATTATTATTATTATTATTATTATTATTATTATTATTATTACACATTTAGAAATGTACAGCTGTTAACCACATCAGGTTTGGGTCATCAGCACTGCGCATGACGTCCAGTCAGATATGAAGCTCGTGATGCATCTTCTGTGTTTAAAATTTCATAAAACATCATCTTATTTAAAATTTGGGAAACAGAACCGGTCACATCTGTTGCGTGCGAGAACAAAAATGAATAATAAGCGTGCATGTGGGCAGGAGTGGCATTTAAACCACACACACACACACACACACACACACACACACACAGTGTCCCACACATACGTGTAGTCTGTAACTGTGTGTGGGTGTGAGAAAGCGGTGTGTATGGGGAGTGTGTGCACCCTTACACACTTTGTGCAGGCTGCCGATACTTGAAGCTCATCTATTTATAACACTTATGAGTCTGGTTGAATCACGAGAAGGCGAATGTTTGGTCAGATTTCACAATCTCAAGCTCTGAGGAAGGAAACTAGCGTGAGAGCAGAATACTGATAAAGGAACGGACGCAGAGCACTGAATATCGGAGGAGATGTGGAGGAGATAAAAATGTTGTTGGTCATGCACTAACACACACCTAGTTATAAGAGAGAGAAAAAGAAACAGAGTGTGTGTGTGTGTGTGTGTGTGTGTGTGTGTGTGTGTGTGTGTGTGTGAGTGAGGCTCAACTTTCATCTCTAAAGAGTTCTGTGATTCAAGTTTGAAGAATACATTAGCACTCCATTTGAGTCACAATCCTCATCTTTAAGATGAAATTAGACTGCTAATAAAAATATTATAATATAATAAGTCACGTACCATCATAGAGAACACGAGCGCTACGATGTTGATGGGCCATGCGGGACAGAAACACGTGAAAATGGTCAGGAAGATGTAATTTCTCAGTGGCGGAGCGTCTCCTTCAGCTCCTCGCTCCAAACTGTGATTGACGCTGCCGTCGATCGAACCCTTCACCTTCTCCTCGGATCGCGAAAGTCCAGGACTCATGACGAAACGCATACACACACACCCATACACAATGTCCCAAATACACGCTTTACGTGATGGAGTTAATATACGCAGCGTAGGCTATGATTAGGGAAAAATAAACAAGAGGTGAGACAGGAGCAGAGAGAGAGACAGAGAGAGAGAGCGAGAGAGAGAGAAGTGTGAGACGCTCAGGAGAAGAAGCGGAGTGAGCCGGAGACGGGACGCGGCTTAATTACCTCCAAGGGTGTTGGACTGAAAGTGAATATTATCCCACTTCAGAGAGACAGAGAGAGAGAGACGGAAATAGAGAGAGACACACACACTCAGAGAGATGTTGTAATGAACTGAATGATTCTAAACGACAGACAGATTTGAATGCTAATGTTTATCATCGTTATTCTAACCGAGAAAGTGAGACAGCTCAGGATCAGATGCTTTTCCATTCAGGGAACGTGAGAGAGGTCAGGATGGAGGACACACACCGCTCCAGCATTAACACACACACACACACACACACACACACACTGATGGAGATAGCAGACGTCCAGAGTGTGTCTGAACACTAACTGAAATCAGACACGTCAGCATGAGACAGCTTCCTTCTTCTGCTCCTGATCGATTCCTTCTGAATAAATTGCATCAAGCGTCTGGTGTTCCTCGCTTCGCTTCTGAGCGTATCGAACACATCACCAGTGTATTACCAGCGCACATTATCTCACAGAGGTTTCCTGGGTGAACACACTAATACAGTCTGAGAGTAAATTGGAGTCTGTGCTTCTTGTAGTCACTGATTTAGAGTTTTATTGAGTTTGTTAACAGCAGAGATCCCACACAGACAGATTAGCTGTGTTCCCAGATCAGCTGTGTTCCAGTTGAAAGGTATCTGCCTTGCTTGGAAGCCCTTTTGGAATCGATAAGTTGTAGCTTGTTAAAAACACAAATACTCAAGGAATAAAAGCTAAACTAGCTGACGGCGACTCCTGTGCATGCTGCGTCACAGAGCAGCGTAACACACTCAGAGGAAAGCGCTGTCTGCCCTCTTCCGCATACATGAGCTCACAGAGGTTTCTGTGATTGACAGGGGAATACGGTATGCCCCTCCCACTCACACAGCATCTCCAGGGTTCCTCTCGAGACTCCTGGCCATGGAGAACTCCAGCATCATTAGGCAAACTCATGACCTTCCAATGATGGAGCACATGCTGTTTTGTCAGCAGCTAGTTCATTTATAATGATAATGAATGATAATCTACAAAGTCAACCTTCTTGGGTTAGTTGACCACACCCAGCTGCACTTTTAGAGTAGAGTGCTGGTGTGATGGTGAAGAAATGGAGCAGGGTCACACACGTGGACGTGCCTGCTGACGTGACTGATGATCTGCCCAGATCAGAACAGTTCTGCTTGTCTGAGGCAGCTTATTAGTGAAATTGGTGAGTTTACATGTTTGTCTTTGTTAGCAACGAGCTAGCAAGCTAACTGTGCTGAGAGAAGTGTATTTACCTCAGAACAGTGAGCTGTAGAGTAAGGGTTACAGATCTAACACGTGAACACGTCTGTATGTTAATGACATAAAGCTGATACGTGTGTGTACAGTAGAACTCATTTAAAGGAAGAAGAGCTGCTGCGTTTACTGCTGACATGCTGATTTGATGTCAATTGCTAAACTTGGAAAAGTAGGAATTCGAGTCGAGGAGGTTCATTTTCTTCATTTTTTTCTAGTCATAGATTTGAAAATATGAGTTACATCCTTTAGTGGATTGCAGCATTAACCACAGGAGGAAGTGTTAAGGTCAAAGTGCTGCCTTATTGCATTAAACACCAGCAAGGAAACCGATGCAGCAGAACCGCCTCAGACAGAGCGAAAGGAAAACCCTAGGAAAGATCCGTCTCTTACTGCCGGAGTTATTAGTGTTACTAGCCGAGTTAGCTTATTAGTGTTATTAGCTGAGTTAGCTCATTAAAGTTATTAGCTGAGTTAGCTTATTAGTGTTACTAGCCGAGTTAGCTTATTAGTGTTATTAGCTGAGGTAGCTTATTAAAGTTATTAGCTGATTTAGCTTATTAGTGTTATTAGCTGAGGTAGCTTATTAGTGTTATTAGCTGAGTTAGCTTATTAGTGTTATTAGCTGAGGTAGCTTATTAAAGTTATTAGCTGAGTTAGCTTATTAGTGTTACTAGCCGAGTTAGCTTATTAGTGTTACTAGCCGAGTTAGCTTATTAGTGTTATTAGCCGAGTTAGCTTATTAGTGTTATTAGCTGACTTAGCTTATTAGTGTTATTAGCTGAGGTAGCTTATTAAAGTTATTAGCTGAGTTAGCTTATTAGTGTTATTAGCTGAGTTAGCTTATTAGTGTTATTAGCTGAGGTAGCTTATTAGTGTTATTAGCTGACTTAGCGTATTAGTGTTATTAGCTGAGGTAGCTTATTAAAGTTATTAGCTGAGTTAGCTTATTAGTGTCATTAGCTGAATTAGTTTACACTTTAGTGATATTCGTCTCCATTTTATCATTAGCATGTGACGCTGGAACTTTGGTGGATAAAACTGACATTAAAAACGGATATTTGAAAGAACATATTGCAGTTTCTCTGCTTTAGTTTTTCTAAAAGCAGTTGACCGCTCATGGTGGTTTGTTATCAACATTCAGATCACGGCTGTAATGATCTCCCTCCTGCCACAGTACACCACACGCTCTCACTCTCTAACACGCTCTGCTGCTAACTTTGCTTATATAATATTATATCTGCACAGTGTGATCATTGTGTGTGTGTGTGCGTGTGCGTGTG
>JAQQZU010000039.1:25495172-25508851 GCA_030068025.1 Parauchenoglanis punctatus | reverse complement strand
GCCCATAACCGGGGCCGTGACCGTGGCCTGGGGGCCGTGACCGTGGCCCATAACCGGGGCCGTGACCGTGGCCTGGGACCGTGACCGTTGCCTGGGCCTGTAACCATGGCCTGCTTGTTGCTATCAGGTGGTTTCAGAAGCTGCTGATCTCCTGCTGGGATTTTCCCCCCAGCAGTCTCTGGAGTTTACACAGAAGGCTGCAGGCTGAAGCACCTTGTTGATGAGATGAGCTCGGAGGAGAATGACCTGACTGGAAGAGGAAGCTGAGCTGAGAGGAAGGATACAGGAACCCCGTGAATCATCACTCTGAACAACCGTGCATGCAGCACACCTCGAACCTTCAGGCGGATGGATTACATCTTCAGAAGACCAGCTCAGCCTTCGCTCCTAGAGGAATCTAATGAGGTGTTGTGCTGTTGTGGCTCCTCCACCTCAAGCTCCAGTGTTTTCTGCATGCTGAGGTGCTTTTCTGCTCACCACGGTTGTAAAGAGTGATTATATGTCTTCCTACATCCTTCCTGGCAGTTTGAGCTAATCTCGCCTCTGACCTTCTCAACAAGGTGTTTTTGTCACTCACTCAGTGTTTGCTTTTCTTTACTTCCTGTAAAATGTCTAAGTATCGTGATGCATATCGCCCAGCCCTGCTGACCCATAACCAGACCACAGTGACTACACCAACTTACCTTCATTCCTCTTCATTAACGCTGTAATTTTCATTGTGTAATTTAAAAAAATGCAGTAATTTTTTTTGTTTTTCTTTTCCAGAGAAGGAGCTGCGTAAGAAATGGGACTCTCTCAGGACGCAGTACAGCAGATACACGAAGATGATGTATACAGACGGACGCTTCTTCACCCCGAGGCAGCAGTGGATCATGCAGCGCCTCAAATTCCTCGATCCTCACATCAAGCGCAGGAGTAACTACTGCACCGACCTCGACTACGAGGTGACGATACCACCGACACCTCACATCACGACACTTCAAGACGTCTTGCACGACGTGTATCACCACACAGAATAACGCAGAGGTTCTGCGACTGCAGGTCGGAGATTTTTAAATGAAAACTTTCAAAAAAAAGGAAGGAAAATGAAACAGTTGGTACAAAAATGCTTAACTTAAAAAAAAAATACTAACTAACTAACCAAGTTGTACTAACTAACTATACTAAAAAAAGTCCTAACGTGACTGATAATATTTATAAAATTGTATCACCATTATTATTTCACAATCTCTATAATTTATTGCAACATTGTATCTCAATTTGTAATTACTGCATTTATTGTTCGTGACATTACACCAACAAAACATTGCCACATTTTTAGAAAACACTTCAGCAGTGGTTCATTAGCTAAATAACCACAAGCTCCTCCCACAAAAGTCTGAGTCTAGATCAGGAAGTAAAACACACCTGTAAGAGATTCTGATGTAGCTGTTATGTGATGATTAACACACAAATTAATTAGTTTGTTTGTTGCCTAGGTGACGGTGGTTGAGAACGGCTGTGAGGATTCCAGCCCCGCCCAGGTGGACGTGGAGATCGAGGCGGACGGCCTGAACAAGCTGGAGATGAACCTGGACCCGTCCAAGCTCTCCAAACGGACATTCCAGGACGAGGACGAGGACGAGGCGCGTTCCTGCGGAGCAAAGAAACCCTGCTCCGACAAACCGAGCCCGCAGATGTTCCCCAAAAGCGTCTCCAAGCGACAGTGCGACGAGGATGACGAGGATGAAGAGTCGGATTCAGCGAGTCTGAGGAGGATCGTGTGCAGCACCATGGAGGAGAAGAAGGACGAGCGCTGGGACGGTTTCTCTGTGTACATCACTTCCTGTCTCCGGAGCTTGAACTCGTCGCGGAGCCGCATGAGGGCGCAGGACGACATGTGCGCTGTGCTGCAGAGACACATGGAGCGAGACGACGAGGACGACGAGGACGGAGCGGCGGACAGGAGCGAGACCTGCAGGAGAACCTGCTCCACCTGCTGCAGCTCCAGGAAAACCAGGACCGGGGGCGTCGGTGTCAAGCTGGCCACGCCCACCCCAGACGATCAGGACGACCTCGAGCCCTTCCTCAAGTCCATGTCCATCATCATGAAGAGGTTACCCGAGGGCGAGAGGTCCGAGATCAAGTTCAGGATCCATGAGCTGGTGCACAAAGCTCAGATGAAACATCTCAATGAACAGAGGAGCGAACAGAGGAGCACGCAGAACTCGTCCGCTCTATGAGCTGCGTTTTACACTCACTCAGAACACCGGCACTTTTGTACAGAACTTTTTTTTTTTTTTACCATTATTAATATATATATTTCATAATTTCAAAACTTCTGTAAAGAATAAATCAGGAAGATTCTCAGATCTTCATAGTGCACTCAGCTGGAAGTGTTGTAAAAAAATAAACACTCTTTCTATTTTTTTTATATTAAAAGGTTAAACCACTATCACTAATAACGGGCTCAGGGTTGCCAGATTCACCAAGATCCAGCACAATAGCATTGTTGCAATCAATAACAAGGGGAAAAAAGGTTGAACCTGTAACTGATTAAAGGCATGTTTGAACATGTTCTTTCACCCTGTATATTATAATTGTCTCATACAATTTTTATTTAAATTCTAAATATAAACACAATTTGATTTTAATTAATGAGCTATATTATTTGTTTGAACATTAAATTGTTAATTAATGATTTACTGAATAGCAGACAGAGTGAACACATGACTGGGAAGCGTTTGAAGACAGATATATCTCTAAATATCACAGCTCATCTTAATTAATTAATTCATTCATTAAGGAAACTCACTTAAAGGCAATCTGATGAGATCAGGGGTTCAAACACATTTGATGTTGGTGGCTTTAAAAATAGTTGGAAGTGTTGTGTAATTGCTCCAGCTCCTGAGGGTGTGTCCACTTTACCGGAGTGTTTTTCTGGCACACAGTGCGATGGGAAGAGAAGCAGAAAGGTAAGCATTAAATGAACACGTGTCTCAACACCTTGGTGAGAGCACATGGGTGTGGTGTGATGTAGGTGATGAACCTGAAGCGAAGGCAGCGACGGGGTCAGAAGGTTACTACAACACTACCGGTAGGAGGATGTAGTTTTACACAGCTGGCCAAAAGAGGGCGCTCCAGTACCACATACGGCTGTAATAGGTCCCTCATAAGCATGAGGCGATTCTCTCTCCGACTTGAATATGCTTATTAAAGACGTCATTATTAAAGCTTGTGTTTTATATCCACAAATAAAGCTGATTTTTATTAACTTTTATTCACTATCAATGAGAATTCCGATTCTTTTCAGTGATTAGATCATTTGACTCGGCTCACCAATAAGAATCGACACTTTTCATCCCCCCAATTCTGCTGATTGCCATTTTTTTTTACTAAGTCAGAAACAATGTGATTATTCTTTCATGAGTGAAATTGTTCAATGAAAAAAACAAACAAAATTTTTTTTTACTTTTCATTGATTTTTATAAAATAGATTTTAATAATTGTCTGCATTACCAAGGAACTCAATATGTATATTTTAATTATGACCTGTTGTGTTTATGCATCATCATGAAGAGTTATTGCTACAATACACATGCTTCGTCCGCACAGATGAGAGTCGAACACGACTCATGATTCAGTGATTCAGCGGCTCAGGTGGTGAAAATGGTTTCTACGGAAATATTTAAGCACTGATTGAAAATAAATGAGTAACAAATAAAAGTATAAAAAAGTTAACTCCCAATGAGCCAAATCAAAGAATCGACTCCTTCACAAATGACACATCAGTAGTTGTAGTGTTGAGCAGGATGCAAAATATTATTAATGCTGTGGTTAATTTTAGATTTTTGGAAAACCTCTGAGACAAAGTTTACTCCATAAAGGGCAAAAACGTGAGCTGTGTGTCATTCTTTAAACAAGCCCATTATTCTGGGACAAGCGTGAACTTGAAAGTGTGAAGACAGGTTTAGCAATTCCCCTGATGAGAAAACTGGAATATCAGCACATGTCCAGTCAGATACAGCTCAGGTTAGTGTGCGCAGTCGTCCTGCGGTGATTTATTCTCCACAGTAGACTCTGGTTATTATAAAAAGGAACATTTATTATATTATAAGAATAAATAAACACTATACAATACATACTGTACATCATTCAGTGTGTGTGTAGTGAGAGAGCAGAGTCTGAAGTGCCCTCGGTGAGTCCGCGGCAGAGTTTCGAGGGTTTTGGTGCCTGTGTAGATGTTTGGTGTAATAAAGCTCTGCAATGCTTTAAATACTGAGAAACAAATGTGCTTTTTGGGGGAAATGTTTATGTCCATGTCCAGTCCTTAGTTTAAACAAAGCTTGTCCACGTTTATCTGAAGTGTGACTTGCTTTGGTTGCCACTTATTTCCACTGAACACAAAACTCATCTTTTATTTATATTGAATAAGATTTTGCTTGATCTGGAGTTTCTTCAGGAGCTACTACACTTTTACAGAAATGGGAAATGAACACTGTCGCAGCTACATGATCTGCATTTGCATACTGGAACCTGATTGGCTGTTATATGTTATGATGCAATAATTGCAGCACTTGCCTGTTGTGTTTTCAGCACTAAGTGCAGTGAGATTTTATTTAGTAAAAAAAACCCTGCTGCAGCAACCAGCTTCACTTGTGAATAAATTCCAATCATAAAAAAACATAAAATTAAAAATGTTTAACTTTCAATTACACTTATGGTGTAGTGTCAATAGAGGGCACCACATGTTAGCTCCTGCTATGTTTAGACCAATTCCATGTTACAAATGACACATTCTAGCGCAAGTAGATGGGAGCAGAGAGAGGAATATATTTTTTTCAGCAGGACTCAACCTTGACAACAAGAACAACGTAGTGGAAGTGCCTTCTGAGTGACCTAAAGCAGGATTGCTATGTGAAGTGCTGATTAGCTAGCATACGTGTTAGCTAGCAGAGAAAGGTTGGCTATGATCCATGAGGGACACAATTACAGTACAGATCTGAAACCTTGACACTGTTTATGCCTCGTCTGCCACTTTGACATAGAATTTTCTTCAGGAATGGAGCAATGGATTCTGGGACATGTGCACTTTATCTAGCAAGTTTCTGAAGTCTACACTTCTATCTAGCAAAGGGTTCTTTGGTTTGTCTGTCTGAGGGAAGGCTCTAAAAATAACTCTACAGCCAATATTTCTAATTCAAGAAGGGTTCTTTAGCTATGATTATATACTGGAACCATCTGAAGAACCCTTGAGGAACCCTTTTTTTCTAAGAGTGTACATTGATGTCAATAAGTAAACAGCCCTTAAGATGGCTAATGGGACAACAAAGAGAACTTAGAAAGGGTCAAGTGTGCATTAATGATGGGATTGGAACAGTGCACTGCTTCATATCTCAGTGGCCACCATTTCATCGTAGTGCACTTCTGTCTTTTGGACGTCCATGTCCTCCTGTGTCCTGTCCTTGTCCTTTTCTGTCCTGCTACTCAGTTTGCTGTTTCGTTCCTTCAGTTTTTTCTCCAGTTCCTGGTTCTTTCTGTGCATCTGCAGGTAGTTAAACTGCAGCTGCTTCTGGTAGCGTATCACTTTGTCCTTCTCTTTGTTCCATGTCTGCTTCTCGCGATGGAAGCTGCTCAGGATGTTCTCCTTCTTCTGTTTCTCGTCCTCCAGCTGCTCGTGCAGTCTCTTCACCTCCTTCTGAAGGATGTCAGCTTCTCCTGACGCTTCCTGCTCGGCTATCTTGGATTGGCAGATCTGCAGTAGATGCTGTTGTTCCTGCAGCTGGACCTTCAGGCTCATCAGCTCTAAGTGTTCTTCTTTGGCCGCCAGGAGGTCTTGTTTCAGCATTTTGATGTCTGTCTCCAGCTTTTCTGCTTTCTCTCGGAGCAGCTCGGCCTCGTTCTTCTTCCTCTGCAACTCGTTCTCACAGACCTTTAGGAAATCAAACACATCTAGCTGAAATGAGACTGCATTTCCTTCATTAAGTTATAAAATACCTAATACTGTTCATAGAAATGTTAAAGAGACAAAAATAATAAAACATTTGACTGAAATAATGCCTAGTGGACAAACTGCCTTAAGAGCTTAGCTAAAGGTAGCTAGCTACACGAGAAGCTACATGTGGCATCAAAATTTACTTAATTACATTGAAACTACATCCATTCTGCTAATTATAAATTACAAATGTTTTCAAACGGTGTAGTTTTGCTAGCAGCTAGCTAACAGCCTCGCTAGCAATGTTACTGCACCCACTTTGTTCATAAATAACTTGGGTAAACACTCCATCCTGTGAGCTTCTCTGGATATGACCATCATTTTTTATTTATTTATTTATATTGACAGGTTTTCTTTCTTGCTTTCCTTGTTTGGTAATAGCTGGTCAGATAATACAAGAAGGTAAAAAAAGTGAAGGTGAAAGGTGCAATGAGAAATCTTCTGCATTCTCTACAACAGGAAGCCATGACCAAATAAGGAGTGGGAAATACAAATTATGGGAAGCAGCAAGGGGTGAAGAGGCTTGTCCTTTACCTCTCTTGCTGAAGAAAAATGAAGGGTCATACAAAAAAAACCAACAGACATAAAGACCTGAATATATGAATGTGGGAAACAATGTGGGTCAGACGGGCAGGCGGTATGGAAACCGACTGGGGTCAGAACCAGTGTAGAGTTGAGCGTTTGCTTATGCCACTACAGAAGTGTTAATCATTCTGTAAAACACACACCTCCATCTCAGTGCTCCGTAAGCACAGTGTCTCCTCACACTCCCGGTGTTTCTCTTCCAGCTCCTCCACTTTACTCCTCGT
Source organism: Parauchenoglanis punctatus (assembly GCA_030068025.1). NCBI lineage: Eukaryota > Metazoa > Chordata > Actinopteri > Siluriformes > Auchenoglanididae > Parauchenoglanis > Parauchenoglanis punctatus. Next base: position 25,502,068 of record JAQQZU010000039.1, on the reverse strand, counting down.
TTCTCTCAGTGCGGCTCTCAGAGAGACGATCTCGCTCAGCTTATTGGTCACGTCAGCCTGCGAGTCCTTCAGCTGCTGCTTCAACAGAGAGATCTCGCCTACTTTCTGACACACCTACAGGAACAGACGCACAGAAAATACTTACAGCCCATGTTGATATTTCGAAGCAAAATGGCTGCCACAGCTGCCCTACAGGGGGCGGAGCTTAGTTTACAACTGTAACTGATGGTTGGTTGGTTTGATGTTTCGATGGCAGCCATTTGTCCAATCAGCATTTGTCAGGTTTAGCATTGAGCCAGCATCATGGAATATGAAGTATGTCCACCTGCGGTCTCTTTATTCTTCTACACAATTTGGCAAATGCTGGCCACTGGACGTGCTATTGTGAAGGGTGCTAGAACCCCATGGATCACTTAGTATTATTATTATTATTATTATTATTATTATTATTATTATTATTATTATATACCTCCCACTGTGTCTCCTCCAGTGTGGGTGTTAATGGTGTGTGTTGGTGTTTGTAGATGAGCTGACTCTCAGCTGCATCTCTGTCCCTGATCAGCTGATCCACTTCCTCCTGGAGCCGATCTTTATCCTGCTGGAGCTGAAGAACCTGCAGCTGGAGGAGCTGCTGAGCCCGCAAAGCATGCTGGGATACCTGCAGAAGAACATACACTTGTTAGGATTTAGGCTTGGCTGGGAAGTTCTGTGACTCTTTGCACTGGAATGAATGACTAAAAATGGGGGTGAAGTTTGTTTTTTGGGAGGTGGGGCTAAACACAGGGCCAATGGCTTTTCATCCTTCACTTCAGAATGGACCACAGCATTGATTTTAGTAATGAAGTAACATATTTGTTGCTCAAGCAATCACGTGCTCGTGTTTAAGAAGCTGAAGGGTTGCCCTAACCCTAAATAATGTATCTTTTCCGATCTTTTCCATGTAGTGATCCAGCACAACAAAACTAGCTAGCTAGTTCCAGAAACAAACTGAACCAAGAGTAGTGTTTGGTTGTTTGATGACTGTTTCTTACAGCTATACGAACTTCTTTTAGTACAAGTGGTTTACAAATAGAAGAGCTAAATCTGTTTTTTATGGCGTACTCTGTACAAGGCATGTAAACTAGTTTTCTTTAGTTTGACAGAATAGATTTATTGTATTTTTAGTAGCTTGTGGCGAAGCTAGTTACTTTAACAGAAGAGCTGTTTGGCCTTAATAGATATAAAACCTGAGACACTTTTGACATTTTAACCCTCAACTTGGATTGGACAAATATCTGATGCCGCTCCAGGTTTGTCTCTTGTGGGCGTGGCCAGTCCAGCTTTTTTCTTAGGTAATTTTCACATTTGCTCTGGGAAACGGGTATGTTTGGTGAAGTTTGAGAGCTGTCTTTAGCTGTTCGCGATCCTGGTTCTCTTGAAAATAGTTATCTTGCTTTGACCAAACCCTGGTGCTGTTCACATTGAGTATGTGCACACTGAGTAACGAGATTGGTTCAGCTTGTCATGTTGCTTCCTGTTTCAGGTTTGGTGATGGTGAGAAAAGGGTTGTTACAGTTACTTGGGGACTGGAGCTCTGTCATTAACTCAGAGTGTTAATAACAAAGGAAAATAAAACAGCAAATGGATGAACCCAGTGCCTACCATACTGCAAACGTGAATGCACAATAATAATGTGTGGAATTGTGCAATTACTCCATGGTTCAGTGTGAAAGCAAATCTGGGATTATGAGCCCCGCCCCCAAACGAGCTCAGAATCGACCCTGGGTGTGGACTCGAGTATTCAGGCCCAGTGTGATGTTACCTTAGTTACAATAATAAACAGTAGAAGCTTAACTGTAAACAGTTAAACACACCGCTATTAACTTCTGTAAGAACAAATCTTGAAGATGAAAGTTACCAGGTCTACCTCTGGGTTTAGACAATAATTAGTTGAAACTAAACACCAAGAGGAAGTTTAGAAATTGTAATGTTGGACATCACGCACTGAACATAAACATCGTCACAATCCTGGATTGTTGAGTCAGTTTAGATGCTGACTGAACAATCCAGAGGGAACTGTGGTGAGCAAAACCTTTGAGAAACTTTGAGATGAACCAGATGGCAAATGAAACCTGTTCTCTTCTGACTGAATGTAAACGTGAACATCAGTGACCTTCACCTCAGAGCTGTAGAGCTGTCTTTCCTCCGACACTTCAGATTCCATGGAACTTGGAAAATTCTGATCTGAAAAAGGGCTCGTGCGGTTCATTTCCACATTCTTAGCTGCTGTATCTGTCTTTGAGTTAGCCGGACCGGATATACAGTCGCTCAAGACGCTCGTGGATCTGGTGCTGGAGTTTGACGTCCCGCCATCTGCATTAACTCCACCAGTCCATTTAGTCCTGCTGTTAGCACCATCATTGGTCCAGCTGGAGCCAGAAATCCCGGAATCACAAGGAGATCCTGAGCTCATGTCATGTTTTGGTTCTGGTGTCTGGCTTTTGGGACGATCGATATGGCTGAGGTTAGCTCCCAGAATGGTGCTCAAACTGTTGTGGGTTTCCACGGAAGAGCTGCTGCTCCGCGGGAATTGCGGCAGGAAGGAACTTTCTGCACTCTAGTGGGAACAAAAGAGGAAAAAATGAGTAACACTTAGTATAGTCATGATGTTTATTGTCAGCTATCAAGAACTGTTCCTACCTAAGTTTCCCTCACACAAGGAGTCGATTATTCATATCCAACGAGTCCATGGAGTAACTCATGCTCTTATTACAATAATGATTTGATCACAGAAACAGTATAAATATTTATTGTTTGTATTAGCAAGTGAAGCAGCTAGCAAGAAAAATTCAAACAGCTGCCCCTCCCCCAGAAGAGAGGTAACAGTTGTTCAACATTTACTTTGGAATGGAGACGACGAAGGAAGGAACCGCTGCTCTAAGAGACCAGGACTCACGGGTTTGATGTATAAATGGTTAAAAGTGTGAGGTTGGTGTGTAAGACGATGACTGGAATTTAACTGAGAGGAAATGGAGACAGGAAGTGCATGAGGGTGTGTTATAAACATTACTGGAATGTGATGATCGCGATGAAGATTAGGTTAGCGCATCTTCAAATAAAAGCTCCGAAAAGCCGACTAAATAATTCTCAGCAGCAGGAAATAAAGTAATAAAATTTAAGAGGAAAGCTCTGAAGTCGCCATGATGCTGACTGATTCTGATTCGGTATCTTGACATATTTACTTTAGAAACAGGAAGTCCGAATGTTGAAGTGCATGACTGAAGACACACCAGCCAACAGCGATGGAGAAATGATGTATCCAGTCTAAGGAAACCTGACAGTAGCTTATGGTTGGAAAAGGGAATAGTGTGAGGGAGGATGCACACTGACGGACCAGGTTTACTGCTAATGAGCTGCAAGACACGCCCCCTGGGGGCGGGACCTATACACACAGCATTTAATTGGAAGAATACGGCTAGTACAGGAAAAGTCAGCAAAAATTGTAATCGAAACAAGCTATAAAATTATTATTGAAATAGATTATATGATACATTACAGAAAGCTCAGAAACATCGAACTTTCTCACCTGTTCTAATCTTGCGCACACGCTCAGTTCCGTCGGCGTTTTCCTCAAGCCCGTGACGTCTGGCGTTTCGTCTCCTCTCGGTTTGTGGCTCACTTTGATGTAGAAGAAGTCGTCGCTGTTGCCGGTTCCCGCAGAGCCATGTCCGAGTTTGGAGTTGTTGTTGTTCTTGGCGTTGTGTTCGTGAGAGAAGCCGTGTTTCAGCAGGCCGCCTCTTTTACACTGAAATCCTTTTTTCGGCTTGTGATCCGAACCTCTGCAGTTCTTAGTGCCGGGTATTAGACTGCTGACGCTACCCATGATGCCCTGCACACGCGTGCAATACATCGTACATCACAATCACATTCCAGTCTGAGAGACACAGAGCGTCTACTTTTACTGTTATTTATGTTGACTCAGTCTTCTATTTATTTAGCGCTAATTTCTTCCTTCAATGCTTGTATGCTAATGCTAACATAAAGTAATATGCTTGTGGTAATATTCAGATTATATTGATATTTTTACCATGTTGTGCTACTTCAGTATGTAGGCTAATAAACAAGCTTACTTCACATGCTAGCTTAGTGTCTTAGCTAATAAGTATTTAAATAAATAAATAAAACATCAGTAAATCGTATATAGCTACTTATTTATCTGTCTATCAATCTGCTATTTCTGCTAATTTACCAATTCTGTTAACTAGCCTAGCATGTTAGCTAAGTGATTAAACCCTTACAGCGTTTCTATGGAAACAGCAGGAGCTCACATGACAGTTCAACAGATTTTATGGATCTGGAAACATTCATGTCCTCTACACTTCTGAGGAAAAACCTGAAAAACAAACATTTAGGAACATTTTAGAAGTTTGTGCTAATTAGTTTTGAGCTTGTCACAAATTGCATTTTTTAGAAAACGTGAAAAGATTACAGGAAAAAACCACCGTTCATTTCAGCAGTGTGCTCATGGGTGCACATTTTATAAATAAGAGTGCAGAATGAATGGTTATTGTTAATAAAAGCTAGAGAATGTGTGTTTAGGGTCGTCAGGGTCACGCGTCGCAGCGCAGTGGGACGAAAGGCCTGGAGATTTGGCTCGATTTGATTATGTCTGCTGTGTTGATATTGTTCTCAGGTTGCTGATCAGGGCGTTTTGCGTACTTTGATCACAGCTATAGTAAATAATTTTCTTAAATTCTCTAACGTTTTTTTTTTAAGACACTGATTAGATGCAGTTTATTAGATGTTAAAATTCTATACTTAAAATGTACTAAAACATTTTCTAATGTACTACTAGTGATAAACACTTTCTTCATCCCCTTATCATGTTAAGTAATTGTTGAATTTTTATTTGCGCAGTAAACACAAATATAACTTTACTGTTTTTTATGAAAAGTCTTCCTGAAAAGTGTCCTGAAACATGCTGTATATATTTATACATTCGTCTCTGGTTCTTTCATGTTAATGTTTTCCTGCTGTGCAGATGTTCAGCTGAAGGCCTCGGGGTCAGTGTTCGCTTTTTATAACGGCTTTTTTTTACTTAAATAAAAACAGGAAATGGTTGGAGCAGGTTGGCTTTGAGCCGGTCGTTAGAGATAAATGTGTGAACATTAATGACAGTTACAGCGTGCTTCCTCTACACACACACACGCACACACACACACACACACACACACACACACACACACACACACACACACTAAGACCAACTGTTCACACATTAAATAACACACCATCTGCAAACAGCACCTTCATTTACGCCTTTACACACCTGTCACCATGGTAACCAAACAAAAACTATAAAGCATAGATTAAATATTTTATTAAAATGTAAATTTAATTAATATTTATAATAGTGTTTATAATTACATTACAGCCTAACTGCACCACCACATTTAACCAGTTTTAAAAAATAATAAATAATTTATGTGAGACAGAAAAATCCGGCGACTGAAATCTATCTTTACACTATTAGACTGAACTAAAGAACCCCTAAGAGAACCCTACAACAGAGAACGCCTGTAGAACACTAAGAACCCTTTGTTACCTCAAGAACCTTTAAAGAACCATTTTTTTCTGAACAATATCTTTTGTTCTTCCGCTGTTACACCTTCAGACTTTAGGCCACGCCCCCTACCTGAGCCTGCTTTGGAGAATCAGTTAGAGTCGACTCTTATCAGTGAGCTGAACTGAATGATTTGATTCACTATAAAAGAGAATTCCTCTCTCTAATCCTGCGCCGTCGTTTTGCGCATGTTTATAGTTAACAGAGTTATAAACGGTTGGCTATAAGCGTCCATTAGCTTTTAGCTACATTAGCCTCGTAGCTCTGCTCTAAAGCTGTCCTTCAGAACCTTTCAGATTGGGCTGCACCGCTGTTTCAGCGTAACTGATGCAAATTTTAGGGTATAATTGAGGAGAAAGTGATTGTGGGAGCCACAGGGGAGATGACCTTTGACCTCCCGGCCTCATCAGCGTGCTTTCAGCTAATAAACATTTTCTTTTATTCCTGCGTGTGGAGCACCTGGTGTTCAGGCTTTAACGCACACATCACACATCTATAATCAGCACAACGTGCTCGCCATCTGCCCCGCTGCCCCGCTGCACATCTGATCGGGAAGAAGGGGAGGAGGGGCAAAAAGGCGCGAGGACAAAAGCACACACGTCACACTTTCACACGTGGCGCACGCCTGCAGTTATAATGACAACTGGAACCGTCACGCTAATGACACTTTAAACACGCTGCTGTTTCACGACGCAGGACACGCTAATTACAGTTCAGAACCTTCATGATTATTTTATTTTTTTATTTTTTGTGCTGGTTTTCAATTTTAAATGTTTGTGTGACATATTACCACACCTAAACACTTTAATAATAATAATAATAATAATAATAACTATTATTATTATTTTGCACCAATATCTTTGTGTCAACAATAATAATGATTTGAATGACATTTTAATAAAAGCACGTGTCCTTTAAAGTTCCCACGAGAGCCAGAATAAATAAAAGAAGCATTATTATACATATAAAAATGATCACTGTTATTTTTCTGAATGTTGGTATATTTTATATGCATTTCTCTGCATGAGATCTGATTTGTGTTGTAGTTTAATGCGCCTTATTAATCTGTGATAAATAAATGAGTGACATCATCAATGTCAGTATCGCCGTCTCAGAGCGATGATGTCATTCACCTAAAGTCTTTGTTTTATTACACAAAGACATGTAAGAGGGAGAGAGAGGAAGAGAGAGAGAGAGAGAGAGAGAGACAGAGAGACAGAGAGACAGAGAAACAGAGGGAAAGGAAGAGAGAGAGAGACAGAGAGAGAGAGAGAGAGAGAGAGAGAGAGAGAGA
>JAQQZU010000039.1:25424395-25434785 GCA_030068025.1 Parauchenoglanis punctatus | reverse complement strand
CACACACACACACACACACACACACACACACACACACACACACACACACACACACACACACACACACACCTCCTTACTTCCTAAAACTCCATGCACATCTCTGTGAGCTGTTACTATGGAAACAATACTGTCAGCGCTGCTGTTATAGAAAACTAATCAGCACCTCCTGACCAATCAGAATCCAGAACTCAGCAGTGCTGAACCACTGATTAGGTAATGAGCTAGCAGGATATTAGCGAGCACAATGTTTAGCGATTTCTCCTTGGTCGATTTCGGAACACGACCTTCACCACATGTACAGACCAGGACAACGACCTTCACATGACCTTAATTGGCGTCTGAGGCACGTAAGCTAACTTTTTAAAAAAATCTGCCTCTCCTTAACTGACAGATCAAAGCAGGAGAAGAAAATAGACATTTATGCTCTTAAATTGCTCGTCTTCTTTCATTCTGTCTCAAAGCGTTCTCTTCAAAGCCGTCCCGGCTGCAGGTGAAGTGCTCGCACGTTAATAGAACCTCATTTTGGGAGAACTTTGAACAAGGTTTACTCAGATAAGACTTTTTTTTTAACTAGAGGCAGTCTTCATGTTCCTCTTCTGACTTTCATCTTTTTTCCTGCTCGCCTCTTTGAACACACACTCGCAGGGATTTTGGAGGTAATTGAAGCAATATGTGACCGCCATTTAAATTCCATCAGGGGGACGATATCAGAGCGTGAAGACGAGCGGACTCGGGTTCTCCCGACGCGGAACATGACTAATAACCGCAGAGGAGTTTAGCAGAACTGGAAGCTCTGCAGCTCTGCTTGTGCTACATTTATCATGAATACAGCATTAAGCGTTCTTCAGAACCGTTAAAACGTTCGGTACTGAGGCACAAAGCTGGCTCCAGCTCAGCCCTTTTAGGAGCCGAAGAACCTTTACTTCTGCAGAGAACCCTTTAAGGTTCACAACAAAGTTGGAGAAAAGTCAAAGTTAGAACTGTTATCTAATTATTATTATTATTATTATTATTATTCAAAATAAACTCTAGTAACATAATAATAATAGATGAGATGTGGTTGTTATGACATTGTATGACATCATTATGAGAGTAGCAGCCAATCAGAGACAGTCCTGACAAGTCCTTCAAACACACACACACACACACACACACACACTGACTACATCATCTTCATCTTTTTTTTAAACAATCAACTACTACAAAGTATTTGAAGGTTATTCTCCAAAATCCATCTGAACCGCTTCTTATCCATCACGTTTTGTTTTCTCCACAGGCGTTTTTCTGACTTTGATTAGTTGCCTGCTCGGGTTTTTCTGACAGGCTGCTATGTCAAGCGTTTTCATTTTTATTGCTGAGAGCAAAAAAGTTCCTCAAACACTCTAACAAAAGGTACTTTTAGATTTGTTTCTCACTAAAAGATAAGATTTGCTGTCATGTGAGATGTGATATTACAGCACGGCTGAGTGGCAAGCGTCTGTGGGGGAGGAAGATCGCAAGCGTGACATCACAGCTAGCGTTTATTTTCTGTTTCCTGATGAACCGCTTAGCATGGAGTCACCAGTTATAATCACCCAAACTTTTAATTCATGATTAGCAATAGCAGCAATGCTAATCAACATGGTTAGACTTTACCTAGTCATTACATCAGAGTTACTGTATTATTGTGTAATTTAATCCAAGCTAATGTTAGCTTATCTATTACACTGTGAAAAAAAGGTTTGCTAACTAGCTAGCTAACATCATCCTTGCTATTATATTCTAATTCAAACAGTAGCCGAGCTTTTATTATTAGAATTAAGCTAATCTCAGCTTTACATTTTGTGCAATTTTCTGGACACAAACGAATTTTTTAACAAAGTCACCACTTTTAAAAGTTCCTAAGAATTTTGTGTGAAACTGAGATGCATTAGCGCAATAATCCTGTTACAGGGCTGCTTAAGTCAGTGATTGTTTGTATTGTTTCATTAGATTTTCTAATAAGTACCAGGCTAATGTTAAACAATTACGTTGTGTAATTAAATCCATATCTAACTTTGCTAACAGGCTAGGTAATGTTACTAAATCGTTATATAATATTCCATGCAAACAGAAAAACAAAGTTTCACCCTGAATATCACACCATTAACAGATGTTACTTAAGCACCGCTTTTTTTATCCACAAAATCATAGCATGATACAGCCTAGTTGTCTACAAAACACTAACAGAGTATTAGCTTAAAAAATACACTGCAGTCAATTCACTAGCATGCTGAAATATAATATCCTGAAAGCTAATAGGCTTATGAGTGTTTAGCATTAAATACATTAACCAAAGACAGACCGAAGACGCAAAGACGCTAAACACAAATGATGTCGCTTTAACGCTTAAAGTGAAAAGGCTTTGGTTATTGACTGAATCCTTAAACAACCCTTGTTTCTAAGAGTGTAGCGGTTAGCGATTAGCGGTTAGGGGTTAGAGGTTAGGGATTATGGATTAGCTGTTAGGGGTTAGGGATTAGCAGTTAGGGGTTAGTGGTTAGCGGTCAGGGATAAGCGGTTAGGGATTAGGGGTTAGGGGTTAGGGATTAGCAGTTAGGGGTTAGGGATTAGCAGTTAGGGGTTAGTGGTTAGGGATTAGGGATTAGCAGTTTGGGATTAGGGGTTAGTGGTTAGGGATTAGGGGTTAGGGATTAGCAGTTAGTGGTTAGTGGTAAGGGATTAGGGATTAGCAGTTTGGGATTAAGGGTTAGGGGTTAGGGATTGGTGGTTAGGGATTAGGGATTAGTGGTTAGAGGTTAGGGTTAGGCACTATGCTGCAGTCTGCATTCTCAACTAAAAATTGTAACTCGTAATTTCCAGTTAAGCAAGTGTTAATTGTAAGAGTTAAGCAAGTGACGTCAGATCCAACACAGCATCAGCAGTAAACGCAGCAGCACTTCTTCCCTTTAAATGAGTTCTACTGTACACACACGTATCAGCTTAACGTCATTAGCATACAGATGTGTTCACGTGTTAAATCTGTAACCCTGACTCTACAGCACACTGTTCTGAGGTAAATACACTTCTCTCAGCACAGTTGCTAACACTCAGCTGGCTCCTTGCTAATAAATGGTGAACACAGAGGCACCCGTGGTTTTTTTTCATGTTGCAGCTCAAACGCAGAGACGTCTAAAATGACAGAATTCCTGCTTCCGAGGTGAGCTGAATCCAGCGTTGTTCCTGGGAGTCTCTGTGTAATTGTATCTGCTCTCTGTAAGGAAGCCTTGTTTGCACCCTCCTGTAGATTGCACCTTTAATTAAACACGATGTCACCTTTAAAACCATTCACATTCATTGGTGCTTCATTAAAGCGTAATTTATTTATAGACCTGGTTAGAAAAAGTTCTCAGACGTTGTCAGGCTTCATTTCCCATCAGCCACTGCAGGTCACATGACCCAGCCCCTGCACTCTCACTCTCACCTCAGTTTCACTCTTAATTAGTGTCTTTGTTTAATGCTGCGTTCTGTTTGTACTGGGAATTTCCAAGTTCCCAGTCAGAAATGTCAGCTGGAATGTCCACTGAAGTTGGATTTCCGAGTGAGAAAGTGGGGAGATCCTCACCAACCCGGAGCCAAAAATCCAAAATGGCATCGCCGTGTCTGAACAGTGAGCAAAAGCTGTCCATGTTTAACCCGTCTTCATACTGATACAGAGTATTTTGCTGTAATGTGTTGTTTTCAGGTGGTGTTGCTAACTGACGGCTACTCCAGGCAGTGAGCGCACCTGGCTTCATGAAATTTAAAGAAAAGCAATAAAAGGGAGTTGACTTTCCAGTTTAAAACTGGAATGCTATTTTCATTAGGGTGAGAGCAGCTTCACATTTCTTCTTTAGGTGTCTGTATTCCAAAAGAGCACAATAGCACCGTTACTCCATGTTGGTTTTCCGACTTGTATAAATGGAACGCGGTTAAGTCGGGCGTGACGTCATTCCCAGCTCCGAAATCCGACCTGGGAAATGGAACACGGCACAACTTCTGAGTGATGTTTGTCCGGCTGGGTGTTCGCTGGGTGTTCGCTGGGAGTCCGGCTGGGTGTCTGGCTGGGTGCTCACTGGGTGTTCGTTGGGTGTTTTCTGGGTGCTCGCTGGGTGTTCGTTGGGTGTTTTCTGGGTGTCTGGCTGGGTGTTCGGTGGGTGTCTGGCTGGGTGCTCACTGGGTGTTCGTTGGGTGTTTTCTGGGTGTCTGGCTGGGTGTTTTCTGGGTGTCTGGCTGGGTGTTCGGTGGGTGTCTGGCTGGGTGCTCACTGGGTGTTCGTTGGGTGTTTTCTGGGTGTCTGCCTGGGTGTTCGGTGGGTGTTCGCTGGGTGTTCAGCTCCTCGGGTCTCCAGCTCTCATTTGGTTCTACACGCGATTCTCACCTTGACTTTGTTTGTTTTGTTCGTGTTTTTGTTAATAACAGGCCGCGCTCACACACACCTTTATCAGCTGTCAGGAACGCAGTTGGGTATAAACAGCACTCTGAGGCAGCTGATGGGGTTATTGATAACTCTCACTGTTTCTTTGCTATAAAATTAAACAGAGAATTAAAGTTTCCTTTCATTCTATTTCCTGAATTTGAGTTCAGTGCAGATTTGAAGGTTCTCCTCTGCTCTGGCATCGAGCTCTTGTTCTGCTCATTAATGAAGTGTAATGAGCTAAACGGTGTTTAATCAGGGAGCTGATGGATGGAGCCGTGGATCCGAGACTGTTCATCTAAAAAAATCATTATTTAAAAATGAGGCAAATTAATGCAGCTAAGATTTATGCAAACACCCTGTTTATGCACTTAACGCTTTTTTCAGATATAACACCACTTAATTAACACACACTAATTAATGTTCATGTTAATGGGTAACTAATTGAGGTTATTCGAAGTTCAGCCGAATATCAGCATGTGAATTATGATCATTTGTGTAGCTGGGGTGACAAACATTCATTAATATATGTGTTTAATATTCAGTTAGCATTTAAGTAAATATGGATTAAAATGTGAAGAAATTAATTCACTAGCTAACTGTAGATAATGCAGCAGAAGGGAACTAACACATCATGACCGCCTGACTTTCATTCAGGTTATCACTTAATGCACATTATTCAGTAAGTGAAGAGAATATAACGTTAAATATAACAAATATATATTATCACCTGGAACACGTGCACTAGCTGCACACACACACACACACACACACACACACGAGTGTTCGAGTCCAGATGTAAGGTTGATCCTCCTGGAGAATCCCAGCGTGACGCAGCGTGTGATGTGTTTATTATTATTCTCTCGAGCGTCTCGGCTCCTGTGGGGTTGAAAAGGAAACTCCCATGATTAGATCTCGTTTAAGTCCAATTAATAAGGGTTAATTAAGCGTTTAATTAGAAGCGAAGGCTCGTCCGATGCTGTGAGTAATGTAGACATTTTCTCCCTTCTTCTCGTTCCTGGGAGGAGTTTAACAGTGAGTAATTTTCCAGATGAGATCACATCAGACTGGAAATGTCTAGTTTGAAAAAAATCCTCTTTTGATGAATGAGAAAGAGCACCAGCACGTCGTGTCACACTGTTTACTGTTTACCGCCACTCAGGATCTGGCTCTGTGTCCTGACCTCAGAAGGAGCTACAGGCTCGAGCGCTGTTCAGAGGCTACCCGAGAGTTAACAGTATTCAACATCTCCCACAATAACACATTAAAAGTGTAATAAAACCCCGCAAAATGATATTGTCTTGTTATTTACTCTTTTCCCCACCTTAAGTCTTAGCTCCTCCTCCTGAGGATGTTGATCAGATGTTGTGGTTTTTATCTGATTTAAATTTATTTCTAGCTGAGGATTGGCGCATTGAGGAGGAATCGTTTAGACTATTTGAAAGCACCGTATTAAGCGTTTATTATTTTTCCCACTTCCTGTTCAAAGACGAGCTCAGAGGAGGTTTATTTAGTGTCATGTGATTAAGGATTGTGGCGCTGCTATTGCGTGAGAGCCATTATTCAGCTGGAGATGTGAGATCAGGATTGACACACAGAGATTTTTTTCCACAGGAAGTTAAAATAAAGGGCCACAAAAAAGAGCTGGAGTGAATCCTGTGGGACTGATTCCTCTTTCCGTCCCGTCTTTAAGAATATTGTATTTGATTATGTTTTGAATAATTTATGCTCCTTTCCAAAACATCTCATTACAAAAAGTGGAGTTTTTATTCCCAGGCGTCCCGGTGGAGCGCTGCTTCATTATGGCACCTAAATGATACCGTTTTCAAGCGAGACCTCGATCCAACCACGAACAAAACGGAAATGACGCGTCACTCACTTCACACGCAATGTAGACTCTGATGAATTCACGGGACTGACTGTAATTAAACTGTATGGTGGATATGTGCTAGGACTGCTTAGCAGGGCTCTGTGTGTGTGTGTGTGTGTGTGTGTGTGTGTGTGTGCTCAGCAGTACAGACTCAAAGGGCAGATGAAGTGCTGATTAAAGCAGCTCTCTGCACACTGAAACGTGCCGCACCTCACCTCACCTGCACCTGAGTTCACCCCGAACATCACACCATTAATCACCGCACAGTTCCACACACCAATTAAACACAGCACGCGGAGCCGACACGCTGCGGGGCCACACTCTCACTCCCAATCATATATATTACTGTCTGGAAACAGGAAGCGGAAGCAGCTTGGAAAAACAAAGAAGGGTGAAGCAGTTTGGAAACAGAAACAGCAAGTGGCTTGGCCACAGGAGGAAGCAGGAAAAGGAAGTAGTTTAAAGGCTGGAACAGGAAGTGTGGACGAAAAAGGGATCAGATATGATACAGGAAGAGGAAGCAGGAAGAGGAAGTAGTTGGATGAGAAAGAAATGTCATCACTGAAAGAGCAAGTGAACATGTTTAAGTTTTCCCCTTTAATGTTCTGTATCCAATTTATTCACCATTCCGGTGATGATCTCCTGTGTCAAACTTCCTTTCACAGTATAACCACTTCCTTTGTCCACTTCCTGTTTTGTAGTGATCAGTATTGCACTGCATCTTGTGGTGGTGGCATTTTTACTGCTCCACGCTGGAGCTTTGTTACTCATTAAAAGATGTTTTGCTCTAAAAATAGGCCTCGGATCCCAGGTTGGTGGTTTCAGGTCTCTTCTGAGGAGCTTCATAACGGAACGCTGCGTGTCCTCGTTCCTCCGGCGTCCACTAATGAGGACGAGGAGATGGGAGGAAATCGTCTTCTCCAGCCCAACGCTTTTGAAGCCACGTCTTCACTTTTCACTGTTCCTCAATAATTGATTAGCGCTTAGAAAGTGTGTGTGTGTGTGTGTGTGCGCGTGTGTGTGTGCATGTGTGTGTGTTCATGTGTGTGTGTGCATGTGTGTGTAACTAGAGCATTCCGTCCAGCTGAAATGCAGTAAGATAAGCCCTATCATGTTGCGCTTAGTCGACACGTTTCATGTTTACCTTATCTTCTCTCTGTCGGATACACAACATCCACCGTGTGTGTGTGTGTGTGTGTGTATGTGTGTGTGTGTGTGTGTGTCTGTGTGTGAAACACACATTGAGCAACCTCTCCTGGTCTTTTTGTGCAGTTTGTGTGGCTGTCAAATCAAAGTCACCTCATTTCACTCATATTTTATCCCTGATGTCTGGCCAAATCTAGCTCCAATCTGGAGCAAGGACATCTGAACGTGTGTGTGTGTGTGTGTGTGTGTGTGTGTGTGTTTCACCACACGCCGAACAGCTTCACATATCCGAGTCGTGATTCCCACAGCACAGCGTAATCCGTCTAACGGCCAAAGCAGACGTCTTGACTATTTTCATCAGATACCAAAAATCTGTTCATCGAGTCTGTTACTGTTTTCAGCCAATCAGAACGCAGCATGATAGGGTTTATTCATTTAAATCGATTTGCATTAAGGTGATGATGCCATCCTCATTGATTTGGGATGCATCAAATTGTCATCCGTCAGCCGTTCTTTAGGATGAAGAATTAAAAGGCATGCATTAATATAAGCAGATTAATCTGACCAATCAGCAGCCAGAATGTGACTCAGACGTATAAAAGAATATTAAGGAATCCTCGAGGAAATCATAAACAAAAATGTACAGCTGATGTGAATAATGGACAGCGCAACGTCCTTGTGCTTTCACTCGCTAGTGATTAGCGTCATCAGCCGTGTGATTACTGAGCATGGAGCAGACGCAAGCGTTATTAACCTGAGCCCCGCCCACTTTGCATCAAAAGGGCGACGCAAACAGGTGCTGAAGACTAACAAACAAACAAACAAACATGTCAAACAGCATAAAAACATTCAGGGAGTTCACGTTTGTGTGAGTTTCAAAGCAGTTTGGTTTGATAGGTGAAATTTTATTGGTTTTATTTAGAGATGATGGATCATCTTTGAGAAGTTCTTGAATATGAGGTGCTGCCATTCCGACTGAGCTCATGTTCGTGCCATGGTTTTTTTCTTCATTTCCTGTTCTGATCATATGCTAATCATAAGTAAAAAAAAAAAATCACACCTGGATAAAAAAAAAAAGAGTCACATTTCATTCATGGACAAATAATTCATGAAGTTACACAAGTTATAAATGAATTATCACTTTAATATAATGAAAAAAGGACATTTTGTTTCAATATACTTTCACGTCTGCAAAGCAAGCTTTTTAATTTCACTCCGTTGCCGCGGCAACAGAAAACATGGAACTTTCTGTGAAAATATTCCTCAGTACACGCCGTGTCGACTCAGTGCTGTCGAATGGAGCAGTAGCTTACATCAATTAAACACATACATATGCTTGAGACATCTAGATGAACCCTTTTGGTAGTCATTCAGAATTTTTTTTTTTTTACAGTTTTCTGAATATTGATATTTACATAAACGTTAATTGCTTAATTCCGTTCGCTATGATGCATACCGAGCTGTTTCTTCCGCATGGTTACCCAGTGTCCTTTGCGTCTCGTCTTCTGGAACGTGAGCTATGACGAAAAAAATAAGGCCACGTAATAGATTGCACATAACTGGATAAACACAACAAGATCGTTTCTGTTTAGAAACGTTATACGACATGACAGGAAAGCAGTTTGTGCAGTTCGTGACTTGCGTGGTCGGAAAGTCGTTTCCCGGTTGCATTCGCGAGCGAGCTTTTTGTTCAACATGACATGAAATAATTTCAGTTGACGACAACATCCCGGACTTTTCTCAGCAGGCAAAAGTCTGAGGCTCTACGGTGTCTCCGTTTTCACGTCCTTCGGCGCCGGTGTAGTGACAGTGACCAAACTTATGCAATTGTGTCCAAACTACTTTCATCGAATCCAGATGAATCCGGTGCGAAAGTGCAGCGTTCAATACTCCTATACGCTCCTTTCTTTTCCCTTCAATCACCACAGTATAAGAATTATAATAATAACAATGTTCACTGCAATCATTGTTCTTGACTTAAAGACTTTCACATTATAATTATGTACAATTTAAAAGAAGAAAATCATATTTGAAAGGATAAAATTATACACGTGGGCGGCCCATTAGCATCACAAGCCCACTCAAACTGGAACGAATCCTCTTTAAGTGGTCACTCCTCTCGATTAGTTAGTACTTTTTCATCTTTCTTTTCTTTTCCTTGAGTCAAATCTGTCAGGAAAGCGCAACAGAGCTGAGAGAGCTGTCAGTGATGACACGCTCTCACATCGCGTCGACAAGATACAGATTTATACTTCAAACACTTCACATGGAAAAAAAAGGCGGCATGAGGAAGGTAATTACTCCAGGCTGACAAAAAGTGAGTGACAAAAAAGAAAAAAAAAGAATAATCAAAGCAAAATGTAAAAGCACCTCTCAGAAAAAGGGAACGGTAAATACGCTAAGAAGGATGGAACATTACGAATACGAATAGATTATTCCAAAAGTTCAGCTTGACGAAACGCCAGTTCTCTTAACGGTGGTGGAGTGTGAGGTTGTAAGAACATGCTGGGAACCGAGGAATCCAGGATGTGAGTGCACACGATTTTTACATTTACATTTACATCATTTGGCAGATGATTTTTCCTCCAAGATGGTACAGTCCAGGTGAAAGCACAATATCTGCTGCAATTTCCCTCACAGAAAGTGAATTCCAGGGAATTTCGACACCCAGAGCTTCTCAAAAGATAATGGGGGTCAAAATCATGGGACGACTCCATTTTCCCCCAAAGATGGGCAGCTGAAGAAGGTTGTACCGCCATGGTGGAACCCCGAACTTCTCAAAAATGGTGGTGTCCAGGATGGAGAAAAAGGCTTAATTACATTCTGTAACCCCAGTCTTTCTTGAAGGTGGTTCAATCCAGTGTTGGAGGTAGGGTCAAAAGCAATGGGTCTGTGGTAGCTCAGTGGTTAAGACGTTGGACTAGTGATCGGAAGGTCGTGAGTTCAAATCCCAGCACCGA
>JAQQZU010000039.1:25413553-25424295 GCA_030068025.1 Parauchenoglanis punctatus | reverse complement strand
AACCTTCACTGCTCACTTGTATAATATAAGATGTATGTAAGTCGCTCTGGATAAGGGCGTCTGCCAAATGACATAAACATGTCTTCCTCAAAGACGTTGGCTTTCAGGGTCAGGATGGACCCTTGCATTCCACAGAATGTGGAGATGCCCAGGACAATCTGAAACACTGGTCTTCTAGAAAAACAGTGCCTTTCAGACAATGATGGGGCCTCTGTTCCTCAATGATGTTTTCAGAATCAGGATGGACCCCGATTTCTTTTGAATGGGTGAATCTGGGTGTTAAAGCATGACTCCACCCCATGTTTCTCAAAATAGATGTGTCCATGCATAGTGAGGGCATCATGAGTTTATGAAGGCGGTGAGATCTAGGGTTGAGGTAGGGTGGAAAACAATGTAGGGGATGTGATACTCAAAGATGGTGGCTTTCAGGGTCAGGATGGGATCCAAGTCTCAGACTGGTGGAATCCAGGTGTAAGCGCATGACTGCACCCTGTTCTTCTCAAAGATGTGGCGGTGGAAGAAAGGCTTACGGGTATTCTGAAACCCCAGCTATTACTGAAGATGATGTGATTCAGGGTGGAGGTAGCATGCAAATCAGTGATGAAGACATGTTACTCAACAACAGGGTTTTCAGCGTCTGCAGCCTGTGTTCCTCAAAGGCGCTTTCCATGATTAAGACAGGCTCCTATTTTTCTCAGAATGGTGGAATCCATGTGTAACGGCATAGCAGAGACACATTTCTCGAAGTTAATCCAAGGTTGCAGATGAGCAGAAAGGCATGATGGGGTTTTTTGTCCTCATGGTGGTTTCCAGAGTAGAACTAGAGAATAGGATCCTGTTTTTCGGGGTTGATGGTACCCCAATTTGGTCAAATGGCGGGGTCCAGGCAGGACGCTGTACAGAGTTACCAAAAAATAAAAACAAGGGAGACTTTATAGTCAGTACATCCCATGTAAAATCGAGACAAAGTCATCACTGTCAACTTCCTCTACATCTATCAACAACTTTTCTCTTATTGTTCTGTTCTGCACTCGTCCCAGATAGATATGCGCGTTACGAATCTCTCACGCTTTATTTTTGTTTTGTTTATCTTTTTTGGTAAGAAATAACGTTGCAGTAAAGAGAGGACAGACAGACAAGCGAAGTGATTCTTTATTTTGGTGGAGAGTCCAGGAAAGTCCCTCAGGGTTAAGACCTCAGGCAGAGCTGAAGTTCAGAGGGCGGTGTTTCCCAAAGCAAAGAGCAGCGAGAGCATCCAGGCCTCGGTGCAGAGCTTCAGTCCGGCACTCCAGTTTGAGCTATTCCAGTTATGGTTCTCATCGGGTCCCAGAGTGTTCTTCAAGAGAGAAAAGTCCGAATTAGATTTGGGTCAGTCCACGTAGAAGTCTAAAAGTCTAAACGCACTACCAAGAACTGATCTCCAAGCTTCCAAAAGAAGTTCTAATCAAAACAAATACTATTACATACAAGCTACATAGCTAGCACTTAGAATCAAATTTAATTTGTTAAATATGATATCAGCTAATCGCAAAATCGATAGTATGACATCACAGCTATCCTGACGTTAGCTTTCTTGCTAGCATGTTACTTTAGTTGTGTTTGTTAAGCTTTACGCGTACTTGTCTATTTATTTTATTTATGCCATAATAAAGTTGACTTAATCCCAAAGCTCTTCTAAACAAAATGACTCTTAAAAGATCCAAACGTACACCTGAGTGTTCAGCTAAACGTTTTCTCCAATCAAAAACATTTCTTTACCTCATTTACGTCACAGATGGAGCCTTTCGAGGTGCTGCACTTCGGCTCAATATCCTGAATAATAAAGAACAAGAAGAGAAAATTACAAAGAAGTTGTTTACTGTGTTTAACACATTTCATTACTTAGGCAAGCTTATTTTCTGTAAGCTGCTAGCTTTGCTACATAACGCTAATTATTTTGCGATTCACTCAGGCTCTATACAATCCTTATGGCACACTGTGGAAGTGTCTGGTGCAGCAGAAGTCTCTTCTGGAAAAGAAAATGGAATGGAAATTTTCATTTCCGTCGCTCCGGTGGTGAAGAACGGAGCTACGTGGTCTTAGCTACCCCAACAAAACGCTTTTCAATTAGACGTGTCTTACACTGGTGGGCTTTCTCTTCAGCCAGAGCTGTTGTACATCAGATGTGAGTCACGCTGACATTTGCAGTAAGACCACTGAGGCTTAGCGGAGATCATTGTCTCTACACACCTTAAAATAGAGCATACGCTGAGCGAGCGGCGCGTTTCAACACCACTAATTAGCTCTTTCTCTGCTTGCTTTGATAAAATCCTCACACCCGAGTGAATTAAACAAAAACCTGAGAAGAGAGATTACAAAGTAGCATCCTCCGTCTGACAGAAACGCATCTCGTTAACGTTAAACAAACAAAAAAGAAAAGAGATCCTATTAGATCAGTTATCTTGCTAGCGAGCTCAGTAACTCTTTTAATTAACAGTTTTTTCTGAAACTTACTTGTATGACATCATCGTGATCCTTCCTTTTCACTCTGATGCACTGCTTAGCGTAAACTTGCAATAAAATAATGACCGTGCACAACATACTGGTGCTTGCTAGCATGCT
Organism: Parauchenoglanis punctatus; assembly: GCA_030068025.1. NCBI lineage: Eukaryota > Metazoa > Chordata > Actinopteri > Siluriformes > Auchenoglanididae > Parauchenoglanis > Parauchenoglanis punctatus. The sequence continues at coordinate 25,421,694 of JAQQZU010000039.1, read as the reverse complement.
AGTTGACTTGCACAGGTAATGTTAGACTGAGGCTAGTTATTTAATTATTAGCAATAAGTAATTAATTAAACAGTCTAAAACATTAGCTAACTTTGCTACTTAAGTAGCGTCACATAACGATGCTACGACAAACGTTACCCGATTTCAGTACTTAGGCGAATTTTTTAATGCAAACTGTCTAGCTTGGTTAATAATGCTAACAATTCCATTGAAAGTTTCTTTTCATTTTTTCACATCTATTTTAGTCAATTTGCGACACATGAACACTAATCTCTCTGGATGAATTTGAAGATGACTATTAAGCTTTTGTGATTGGCTGATCTAATTTAGCTGAAGCCCCGCCCCCTGATGACCAGGATATTCATCATTTTGCTTGTACTTAACTGTTTTGGATTTAAACTCTATAATAAAATGTCCAGCCTACTAACGTTATTTTTTTGTGTTATTGCTAACTCTACTGTTCTCTATAAATGTCAAATTACCGTCTCGGGATGGATCTTAAGTGGATTTTCTGTAATGCGCTCTCAGCTCTGAAAATAATCCATCCATCCATCATAATCTGTCTCTTGTCTTATCTTTGGCTTATTAAATGTTAGACAATGGGAGCCATTAGAGCAGCGATTCTCCGATAATGCGAGCACTTTATGTAAGAGCCGTTAAAAACATGTTCACTTCGCTATCTGACAGGAAGTGACATCTGTCAGATGTAATCGCATGATGGTTTTATGAACCAGGGGAGGGGGCGACGTGCGTACGTGTTCTGTATACGTGCACGTGACTGAGAACTGAAGTGCATTCTGGTCGCGCAACGTGTTGCTTGTAAATATTTTGTTTGTAAACACTGCAGCTCCAGTCTGGCAGATTGGAAGGATGGTGATTGAGTGGTAATGAATTCGATGCAGGGAAGTGTGTTATGCGCTCGTTGACATCTCTGCTAATTCCACCGTAGTCTCACAATGACTCACGGTGTCTCTGTTTTACCCAAACACACATTAGCACGCGAGGAAGCCTGTTGTAATTCTTCACACTCGGCTGAAAGCATTTAGCAGCGTGTGAACAACTCAACCAACGTTCAGAGATCACGTAGCGAGAAGTCTTCAGCAGGCTTACACTGCGTCTCGGGGAGCGCGTACGATGATGATCTTTCATAGCGTGTGGCCAAAAGCGAGACATTCCACAGTTTCGTGGGAGCCGTGATATCATCCTGACGTTTCTTTTCTTTTTCGAAACAGGAAGTGATGCATCTAAGTGCTGATTCACCCCAGACAGACAACTCATACAAACTCCCCCCTTTTCCAAACCAATAAACGCTGAGGTTCAGGAAAGCGAATAATGTGCAGGAAAACACACAGCCTTAAACACACAGGCTAACCACGTTCAATGCTAACGAGCTGCTGCTGTTGTTGAGCGACACGCCCCCAGGGGCGGGGTTTATATGGTTTAGAGAGCATTTAATTAGATGCCACCGGACTAGCACAGGATGATCCATCATGACATTTTACTATAAAATCCTAAAAAATGTTTGGTGTCTGTGACTCTGAAGTGCGAAAAAATGCTTAGAAACTATTTTTTTTTAAGAATGTGTTATGTTTAAGAATATTATGGATTTAAGTTCTCACAGTGAGACAACAAACTTATAATGATATACTTCCAGGCTGTGATGTGTTCTCAAGGAGGCAGGATGTCAAGAGAAACGCCTGAAGGAAACGTCACTAGGAGATTTCTGTCAAAAGGAAGATGAGAGCCAGAAGCATGATTTTTTTGCAGGGATTTTTTGTGTCTCGCTCTTATTTTAAATCCGAGCAGGACTGGGAGAGACTTACGAGACTCTGTGTTGAGCTGAATCCTTGATGCGCGACTGACAGGCTTTTGAATTGCGGCAGGAAATTTAAAAAATGGCCGTGCTTGGCTCCCTCCAGGCTATCTCTAATTATAAACTTCCTGCATGAATGCTTCCTCTGTCCTGTGTTCGCTAATTACCATATCTGCCATAAATTGTGGGCCAGACACACAACCGTGGAGTCAATACTGGCATCTATCGCGCCGTCCCCCGAGGGTTGGCGAGAGGACACATTTTTCAGCAGTTTCCTGTTTGTATTGTTCTCCTATGCACTTGTTCTTTAACTCATTTCTCTTTTAGACATTAATTAGAGGCCCATCACCACTGTAGGAGGACTGTTTGCCGACAGGTGAAGCAAACACCAGAGAAAAAAAGAGTGTGTTTTGTGTTTGGGTAAAATGCAGAAACAATGGACAAAATGTCAATTCATTCATTATCTGCGAGAGGCTGTTTTGCATTCACGGCTTGATTAGTCCTCAAATTGTACATGCAATGCTGACTGAATACGCCAAGTCACCAGGGAGATGCCTATCGCGTGTGTAAATATGTTTTCTTTTTAATGAGATGCCATGTTTGTGCACAACAGTGCCATGAGGAAACATTTGTAGAGTACACCAGTTTAGATTATTATCTCCCTGAAAATGATTCTAATCCTTATTTTAAAAGTATGCAATGTATTTCCTTTTCACCGGTCAGCGAACAGTCATGCACTTAGCATGGATTTTTCTCCATACACTAGCGAACATGGTCGTGGTCCTTATGTTAAATAATAACAAGCTTTTATTTCAATCTACTGTTCCTGTTAAAGCAATCTTTCCCAATCTAATTTGCTTATTCCATTGTTCCTGGAAACAGCTGGCAGTTTTCCACCATGACACCCACTGCCTTCTCATTACCAGCTGGAAAATAAGAAAGCGGAAGACTAAGGACATTACCGATTGCTGAGTTGTTCCTGGATGAACCAGGATCAGATTGGTTTAAAACTGGTTCCCAGAATTGTAAGATCTCAACACTCACCTCATATTCAGGTTTGGTGATGTTGGAGTATGCGGTAGGGTTGGTGTGAGGGACGTCGGGGTTTGTTGATGCTGTTGTCTTTGGAATGTCCGTCCCGAACGCCTGGATAGCATTACCTGTGGAAAGACGCAAAGGCACGTCCTAGATTAGCTTAGCCAGTTTTTTCACTAAGTGCTGGACATGTCCGTGAACCAGATATGGCAGGAAACCACTTTTCTTTTCCAATACCGATGTTGTTCCAATGGCCAGAAGTGATACCAGTCCCATGCTGAATTGAGCTGTTTTGCATACAGTACCAATCAAAAGGTAAGACACTCCCACTCATTCATAATTTTTTCTTTATTTTGACTACTTTCTACATTGTAGGACGAAATTGAAGACATCAAAACTATGAAATAAGATGTATGGAATTATGCGGTAAACAAAAAACGTGTTAAAAAACAGAAAATGTTTCATATTTGAGACTCTTCACAGTACCCAGCGTTTCTCTTGATGAAGCTCTGCACACTATCAGCATTATCTTCCCCGGCTTCATGAGGTCGTCACCTGGAACGCTTCTCATTAACAGCTGAGCCTCGTCTCGTTTTAAATAATAAAAATAAAGAAAAACCATTGAATTAGAAGGTGTGTCCAGACTTTTGACTGGAACTGTATGTGGCTATAGTTACTACCTTCTCGACATCGCTTTACATTACATTGATGTAAAGTTCATTTATTTTCATGTTTCCAGTGGTAATGCAGAGGCTGGCTGCCATGCTGACGTCACAGCAGGACATGGCTAGCACGGTTACAATGGAATTTAATTCCATAAAACTCTGGATATGGAAATCTGCAAGCCATTCAGCGTTTATTTCTCCTTCAGGAGTAAGTCCTACAAAGCTAGCTACTTACTGTTGTTATGCTAGCTGGTGTTAACGCACGGCCTTCTTTATGTCAAGCAATTCTCTGATATTTCAGGACCGATTTGTGATCAAATTCATGCTTTTTTTCTTCCCATATCCAATCCAGCATTTGTGCTGATAATGGTATCATCATTACTCAGAACCCTCCTTTTTAGCAGCCTGTGTTCCTTGAGCTCTGGCTCCTTCCATTCTACCGTCTGATCTCAAACAAAAGAACAATAAATCTGGTAAGTGAAGACGATTGTAATATTTAAAAGTCAGCAAACTGGACTGAATATGTTTCTCAAAATGTCTGAGCTTATTCATCAAATCTACTGAATGGTAGGAAATCCCCGGGCACAAATCCATTGGTGCGTCATTCACAGACTGCACAGGCTTTCATAGACAGCAAAGACAGAGTTTACTGTCACATATACGAGCACAATAGGGTGAAACTTCTGCCTCTGTATATTACAACTTTTTAGGAAGCCAAGGTCTGAGTGCAGGATTAGCCATGATACATTGCCCCTGGAGCAATTGTGGGGCAAGTGTCTTGGTCAAGGGTACAACAGTATATCTGTGGTAGTCCTGGGACTTCAACTCAATCTTTTGACCACTACATTTGAACTTTAACCACTGAGTCATCCCTTACAAGGATGTGATCAATAACTCTGGCTTCTTGCAAAGGCTGTCTTTATTGTCACATCGAAAAATACAGTAGAGTGAAATTCCTTCCTTCACATACGCTGACTTGTTAGGAAGCCGAGGTCAGAGCACAGGGCCATAACCTCCGAGTCATCCTTTACAAGGATCTGGTCGATAGATTTGGTGCCTTTCATAGACAGACTGACTTTATTGTTACATTTTCTAGTACAGTGCAGCATAATTCTTTTAGCATATTCCAGCTTGTAAGGAAGCCGGGGTCAGAGCACAGGGTCAGCCTCGATAAGAGTCTTGTTAAGAGCCTTGTTCAAGATTCCATGAGTGGTTCTCTGGTAGTCCTGGGATTTAAAATTTAATTTCATGATCTGGTCTATAGCTCTGTTTTCTCTCATAGACAGCGAAGACAGACTGTCACATTTTACAAGTAAGTGAAATTATTTGCTTTGCCTTTGCCAACTAGCTGTCAGGCTGGGGTCAGAGCACAAGGTCAGCCGTGTTACAGCACCTCTTAAGGGATAAGAGCTTTGCTCATGAGCCCAGTAGTGGCAGGTTGGTGGTGGTACTGGAATTCAAACTCACAGCCTTCAGCTACAATTGCTAGTTGAGCCTTATTCTTAGCCAAGCTATAGATGGAAATAATGGAAGACGTGAAGACGATCGGGAAACATCTCTGTTAGTAAGACCGAGCCATTGGTTCCGACATACAGACGCTGTCTTGCTTAAAGGCAGATAAGAAGTTGTCAGGTTGTCCTAAACAGAACAGCTTTTTGCACCAATGATGCACCATGTTCATCTACTTTACAACAGAACTTGTCATGCTGCCTAACACTGTCCAAACTGGAAGCAGCACAATGAGCCCTAACAGAGCAACACCGCCTGAAGCATTTGGGTTTTTGAAACACATTGGTGGTTTTGTTCTTCCTCAAGAAAGCACAAACTGTACTTCTTAAGCTGCACAAAAGTGAGTGGATATTGATGTTTGAAGGATAACATGATCAGAGTTAGCTATTCATTCCCAACACTTCCTAACTAGATGTCTAGAAGATACCTCCTGCTTTCCACCAGGTCTTGTTCTGGGTTCCTGGGTCAGGCTCCTGATGACTAATAGATTCATTACGAAGATATATAGGAGTAAATATTTATATTCAAAAGAGCAGCATGGTGGTGTAGTGGTTAGCGCTGGGTTTAAGCCTGCTGGTTGACTGGGTCCTTTCTGTGCATGCAGAGTTTGCATGTTCTGTGCCTGCGTGGGTTTCCTCTGCGTGCTCTGGTTTCTTCCCACAGGCCAAAGACATGCAGATTAAGTCACCTGAATACTCAAAAATTTCCACAAGTGTGAATGCTTGCTTGTCTCTGTTTGCCCTGTGATAGATTAGTGATAGGTGACCTTTGACCCTATCAAAGGTTCTTCTTTTAATATGCAGCACTATTGTATTGCTGGTTAATCATTATGTGTGATATGATATTTGTGTCATATTCTGTCAATATGCTGTTCCTGGATATTGCTTATGAATCTGGCTCACCCAGTTAGCTCACTGTTTGAAATGAACTTTAGCTCAGGTTTCTCCTGAAGAATAAACTCTGAGTACACACTCGTGTCCTGCTCCTCACTTCTGAGCTGCCATGATCCATTATGCTTTCATACCATAATGGCAGCGGGATCCAGCAGGAATAGCCGGCTGTCAGCCGAGGAACATAATTATCCCCTGTGAGGCCACAACAACAACTTCACTGGTCAGTTGGTGAAGTCATGAGGGACGTGTAACATTTTCAGGTCTTTTAGCAGGGTACTAGCGCTCTCCTACAGACGTTTACTCACCAAAATGGATGCATTTATTCAGGCCTGAAGGTTTAAGCAACCAAAAACAGTTTTATACTTTTGAAATGTCCCATTAAATTCAGGCCCCGCCCACAAAAATCCAGTATTTTTCTCACAGATTTTAGTCACCTGTCTTTATGAAAACGGCAGTTTGTCTTCTAGAAAATGAAGCTTTTTTGAAAAACCCGTTTTCGTGTGGATGGGGAAATCGTTACGTTTTTGAGAAACATTACAGCATAAAGATGTGTTTTGCATGTGTTATGAATGTGCTATGTGTTATGAATTTGCATGTGTGTTTGTGCTCTGTAATTTCTTATCGGATGGTTCCAGTTTAATTTCACTTTGTGTGATGAGTCCACCTCTTTGGTGCTACAAATCACACTGTAAAAGCAGATTTTGGAGAAGACCCAGGCAAACTAGTAGCTGGTTGGACAATCAGAGACTGCTGTGACTGAAGAGTGGCGAGTTTGTTGCAATTTTTGTTACTAGGTTAGCATTAGCTTGCTGGGTTCGGTTCACTGGCCTTGTAATTGTTCTTTTGCTAGCTTATCTTTCACTTGAATGAATAGCTTTTTGTAAATTAGCAGTAAAAGTGTGCAGTTTATTCACATATTTAACTTTAAAATGAAATGCTGTTATCATCCGCATCACTTCCTGTGGTGGTCGAGCAACACCAAACTGATCAAAGGGGAAAATAATAAATCTGGTCATGAGCGGGTTCTTTAATAAAGCGGTACGGTTCTTGGTGTGGTTCTTACGCAGGCAGGTGTTCTCTCTGAAGTCTCGCAGGAACTTCTCGCACTCTTCCTCCTGGTTTCCACTGTTCCTGCAGCTACACCACGGCGAGATGGAGAAGTCCGTGTGATTAGCGTCCTCATAGTTAGGAGTCATGTCTGTCCCTTTGAGAGGAACAGAGAGAAAACAGACGTCAAGGAGAATCTAGCAAAATCTAGCATTGTGTCTGCCTGTCTCCCTGTCTGTCTGTCTCTCTCACTGTCTGTCTGTTTCACTCTCTGACTGTCTCTCTCACTGTCTGTCTGTCTGTCTCACTGTGTGTCTCACTCTCACTGTCTGTCTTACTGTCTGCCTGTCTCACTGTTCATTTTACTGTCTCACTGTCTGTCTCACTGGCTCACGTTCTTCCTGTCACACTGTCTGTCTGTCTCTCTCACTGTCTGTCTGTTTCACTGTCTGTCTGTCTCTCTCACTGTCTGTCTGTCTGTCTCTCTTACTGTCTGTCTGTCTGTCTCACAGTCTGTCTGTCTGTCAGTCTCACTGTGTGTCTCACTCTCACTGTCTGTCTTACTGTCTGCCTGTCTCACTGTTCATTTTACTGTCTCACTGTCTGTCTCACGTTCTTCCTGTCACACTGTCTGTCTGTCTCTCTCACTGTCTGTCTGTTTCACTGTCTGTCTTACTGTCTGCCAGTCCTGCTGTCTGCCTCTCTTTGTCTGCCTGTCATTCTGTCTCACAGTCTCTCATTCATTTTCCCTCTGAGCCAGTGTAGATCCGTCTCAGTATCTGTCTCTCTGTCTGTCAGATGATCTACCTGTCTCTCTGTTTGTCTGTCTCACTTTCCTGTATCATGGTCTCTCTGTAGTGCCTGCCATTGACCTTTATAGCAACAGGTTAATACAGACTTCCTGTGAACAGCAGCTGTCTGTCTCACTGTGTCTCTCTGTCTCACCGATGAGGCCGGTGTAGGCAGTGAGACAGGCCTGGTAGTCATCGTTTGGACAGGTGCTGATGGAGTCGTCGCTCATCTGACAGTGAGTATGGAAATCCGCTAGTCTGGACCTTAAAAACACACATTCGGGAATGCTTTACAGGTTATAGATCAAGAGGTGTGTGTGTGTGTGTGTGTGTGTGTGTGTGTGTGTGTGGAGTATGAGTGAACCCTCTCTCTACACATTATTGGGTT
>JAQQZU010000039.1:25355756-25377654 GCA_030068025.1 Parauchenoglanis punctatus | reverse complement strand
TATAGGGTGTAGATAACCTTATCCACTATGTAGTGCACTTTATAGGGTGTAGATAACCTTATCCCCTATGTAGTGCATTTATTTAAAGTGTAGGAAGCTGGATGGTTCTGTATTAGACACATAATTTCATTCCACATATTTCACATGCAATCTTTATAATCAGAGGTACTCCAGAAGTATTGGCACCCTTCCACTGAATTCTAACCAGTCAGAATCAGAAAAGGAGTAAAGCATTTCTGCACAGTGAGCATGCTAATACTGCATGTGCAGTGTGTGCTAATGATACTTTTGTCAAATAATTAAATATAAATATGCACCTTCTTTCAATAAAGACTGAATTATTACGGCGTCTGAGAGCTCGGAACGCCAACAGTGTGAGGTATAACTCTGCAGATGAAAATTTAATGAGGGTTTGACGTGGTTAAGTATTGAGTGTTCTGATGTTTATGGTCGAGTGTCACCTCACTCTTCAACTTTTCCTTTCTTTCTCATTAATTAGCATCGACTTTTCTTTACTACTTCTTTAATTATGATCTCACGGTTCTCTCCACGTGACTGAAGCTGTTCTACCTAGAGCTGGTTTTGTTTCATTTCTTGTTATGATGAATAATTTTGCTTCTTCAACACAATAAACATGCACTAAAACATTAAACACGCACTCTTCCACGTAGCAGTCACGTTTGTGTCGCTGTTTTCTTTGTATTAATTAAATTGGAATAATTCCAAAGACAAAGCATTAATGGAATGTTGGGTAGGTAACCGTAGCTCTACGCAGGGCGTTTCCTCAGGAATCAGTGCAGTTTTCCTGATTGCTCGTTTCCATGGTGAGAAGCAGTAGCAGGACAGACGTCACCTCGTCACCATGACTTAAAGCTCTCCGCTACGTCATGCTCGTCTTCAGAAAGTGATACGGTGCTGTAGATGACGAGTCTAGCGCTGTGATCCTTTGGTTGTTAAACTCTGCGCTGTCAGAGAGAGTGTGTTGAGGGACGCAGAAGCAAAACTGTTTCTACTATTAATTAATCCAGAACAAGACACATGGCGTGTTGTTTAACTCGGCTTGAGAAGAGGGGAAGCTAATGAATCATTTACGGTTCCTTCCTACACAGTGGTTAGTTTCTTTGTACAGAACCATGGTGTGTTCTCCACCTTGGTTCGGTTCTTTAGGCAGAGCACAGCGATCACGCTCACATCTGAGAACATCTGAGCGAGTTTGTCTCAAAAGAATCGATCTCACTTTGATTCAAAGTGTGAAAGCACCTCTAAACTCCAACATGTTATGAAACACTGTGATGACTGATGCACAGCCTCCACTCGTTATGAAGGAAACCAGCAGAAGGGACCAGAACGAAAGGAGGTGAAAACTGTCCACGCATTTAATTACACTACTGTCTATATTTCAGTTAAATTAGCTCCGCCCCCAGACTGAATGAAGCTGCTTAGCTCCACCTCTTTTCCTTAGAAGGCATAATGAGAATTTTTGTTAGTCAGCAATTAGCAGTTTCTTCTATTTTTCTATATATAAATATAGAAAAAACCCAATTAAACAAACAAAAGGAGACCTCAGTCCACAGGGTTATGTTCACATGGATGAGCTGAACTAACCACTACTGGAAGATAATTTGCTTTTTACTCAGAGTTTTATTCTCATCGTATGTCATTTTCCATGTAAAGGTGTGAAAGCTCATTAATCACAGCGTGTTGAATCTCCGTTGAGCGAGAAGACAGGAACCATTAAAAAAAGGGAAAAAAATCACTCGAGCTGTCAGACAGCAATGAAGACGTGAGTGTGCACCGTCACTTCCTTCTGTCCAACGTTGACGTGAACCTCACAATCATCTGCTAACTTTAAATCAGAGTTACTGCACACTCCTAATAAGTCCATCAGTCTGTTCCTGTCTCCACAAAGGTTCCTGAGGTGCAACACTCTGGGGTACCGTACTCAAATCCTTTACACTTTATCCCTCAGCTGGGAACGTGAACGTTCACCACGTTTCAGCTCCTATTATTTATAGACTCTTAAAATATTTACAGCCCTTAAGGGTTCTTCATTTGTCTCACCGGGGGAACCCTGAAAAGTTCTAGGTAGAAACCTACCAAAAAGTGTTTGTCCTATCTCACAAGCAAAACCCTTTACAATCTTTACAAGCCATTTTTGTAGAAGCTACAAAACCTTAATTATCCAGGAAACCCTTAAAGATCCCCCTGAAGAACCCTTGTATTAACTTGGTAAGCGGGCAGTACACACTCCAACTTATTGCCCAATATTTTCATCTTAATGACTAGAACCTGTCAGGAGTTTAACATTTGGATAATTAAAGGTTCTTAGCCTTCTAAAAGTGTTCTCTTTGGAACATTCTGAGAGGGAAACACTTTATTCTGGGCAACGAAGGGTAAAAGGTTTCTCCAGAGGAATAACCACAGAACCCATAAAGCTAAAGAACAAAGTGTTTTCCTACCTTCCATGTACACTAGGAGCTATTTTTAGAATCCAAGAATCCTTAATTATTCAATGAATCCTTGAAGAACCTGCTGAAGAACCCTAAGAGTGTATGTATTAACTGGGCAGGTGTGCGGCACAAACAAAATTATTGGGTGAACATTCAGACATTTAACATTCAGTCCTTGGTATTTTGTAAAAGGGTTCTTCAATGGTTCTTCATGGGTTCGTTTTAGTGTCTGAAAAAAAAAACCTTTGAAAAAAAAGCATCTGAAAAGATTTCTACTCGGAACTCCTTTCTGATCAAGAAACATTAAGCTGTAAGGTTCAACTTGGAACCTTTAAGGGGTTCCCTAGATGGACCACTGTTGAACCCTTAAGAAGAATCCCTTGAGGGTTCTTTGTTTGTCCTCCTGGAGAAACCCTTACATGATTCACAACAAAGCATTTTCCTTCTTCTATGCAGAGGCTAAGCTTCCTTAATCCATGCAGAACTCTTGAAGAACCATTTTCTCCCAGAATGGATTCCAACAGCTGAAGAAACTTAATGGTTCTAAATAGCTAAATAAAAAAGGGTTGGGTTTTTTTTTAGCTTAAAGACATTCTGCATGTCACAACAAGCTTCAATGATCAATGAATTTTCAGGTGACGTATAACGATCCAAAATGCGCCTTCAGCACTGAAATGGTTCTTCTTAGCTAACGGTTTCCATTTAGCAGAACATTTTCAGAATGTTAAGGATTTAGGAATGTTGATGATTTTTTCATGACACTTGTTCTAGGAACATTAAGACAAGCATTCTGGGAACGTTGCGTAATTATTGCTCTAATAACACAGACTTCTCCAGTTCTGCTTCTTAACTAAGCCCACGTTGGCCATGATCAGAATCCCGCTGGTCACCCAGGACGAGACGGCTTACTTTCCTGAGTCTGGTTCCTCTCAAGGTTTCTTCCTCCTGTCGCTTCTGTAAAGCCGTTGTGAAACACCCTTAGCGCTATGCTAATAGAACTGAATCAGAAGGAATTAGATTGATCACATTCAAGCCCCGCCCCTTTCGTGAATGGTGTATTCCAGTAAGGAAGTGAGCTTGTATTTTTTTATTGTGATGAGGAACAGCACCAGAGCCATCTGCCAGGCTCTTTATTATTTCGGAGCCGTCCCCGGTGCCGAGGCAGACGGGGTTAATCCATCTCGCTGTGGATCAGGCGGTGTGTTAATCCCACATCATCCCAGACGTCTGCTTCACCCTTCCCTTCGCTCTCCAGCTGGTGCCGTGGTGGGCGAGACAGAAATATCCCTCTGTACACCAGCTCAGTCTGTGTCCTTGGTTTGGGTTTCGTCCTCTATTGTTAGATGAGAAATATTCCAGCACTGCGCTGTCGCTAAAAACTTCATCTCTCTGAAGGCCACTGAACCCAAAATAGACACCAAACAAGTACTGTATCACCCTGGAGTTACCGAGTACACCCCGACCCTGCCGTAATCACTCAGGAGACAGTTTACTAAGCCACACCTACCAGACACTTTATAGGTGACTGTAGGTCATCCAACACACATTTTCGAAAGTATTGGCACTCCTCTACCCCATGCAGTTTGGAAAGGGGCCACAACACAGCAGGTCTTATTGGTGGAGCTTCATTCCGACTTGCAAGACCTGCAAGAGCATTTACTAATACTCCAAATAGAACTAGAACCCCTGTTTACCCAACGAACCCCCGAAGAAACAGGTATTAAAGTAGTAAATCCAAATTATTGCTCATTATTTTCTTTGAAACTCCCAGAACCTGTCACGTACTTAAGATCCCTGGTGAACTCTTAGAAAAAATGGTTCTTTGAAGGTTCCTTAAGCGTGAATTGGGTAGCTAAGGGTTCTTAGCTTGTTAAAACAGTTCTACCTGGTTTCAAGTTCCAAGTGAAAAGCTATTACCATTAATTAAAGCATTAATTATCCAACAAACCCTTAAAGAACCACGGTTGGGTAAGTGTGCTGCACAAGCTCCAAATTATTGCTCATGTAGAGCTGAGGTCTTGGTACACTCTTTTAAAATGAGTTCTTATTGGGAAAACACTTATTGTTAAAAAAAACAACGACATGAGTTTGTAAACGTGATACATTAAAGGTGATGCTTCTATGACGTTGCTGCAACATTTTAATCCTTTGTCTTTGCCCAGGTTCTGCATAACCATGATAAAGCATTTCCTGGACGTAATGTCTGCGACGCCAAAGCTTTACGTTCTGTAAACGTTCCCTGTATCTGTTTTCTTCACCGTGATTCTGCTGTAACAGCTCTGGACTCCGGTGATTCCATAAATCACTTTGGATAAAAGCATCTGCCCAAACGACTAAACGTCAACATGCTACTAAACTATTCAAAATGAGTGTAATGGGTGAAATAATACACGTGCATAAAAAAATATATGGAGAGGGTCAATGTTTAGCCTTTAACTCCTTCAAGAGATCATTTTTAACAAGCAGCTCTTAAAATATGTGGAAAAGTCTACTCATACTTCCTGGAAACATGAGATAAATAGAGGAGCAGGCATCACATACACACACACACACACACACGCGCGCGCACACACACACACTTGAGGTCCACATTGCATGGAAACGTTTGAACATTTCTCTCGCAGCATCACGCTGAGTGGTTTATTTTTATCTGAGCATTTTGGAGATGGCTCTTGTTTTTAGATGCTAAATGTGTAACCTCAGACATGCAGGCCTCTCACGCACACACACACACACACACACACACACACACACACAGAAACAGAAAGCATCAAATCACATGCATAGATTGTACATCTCAGGTTTTCAAAATAAACCCAGGCATCGGACAGAGGCGTATCTCTCTGATCTCCTGATATCTCTGTCCTGTCAGCGGTGGAGAAATGGAGCATTTGTGAAGCAAACGAGGGCGATCTGGAGCAGCTAACTGCCCTGTAACTCCCTAATGGAGAAATGCAATCAGGTTCAAGGGGGGAATTCGATTTCACAAAAAGAACATGACTGGACTCTAGCATTTACGCCATGTCCTCTTACTGAGAGTGATCCATCATATTCCTCCAGGCAGAGCTGTACCTGAGAGAGAGAGGGAGAGAGGGAGAGAGAGGGAGAGACGGAGAGAGAGAGGGAGAGACGGAGAGAGAGAGAGAGAGAGAGAGATGGAGAGAGAGAGAGAGAGAGAGGGAGAGAGAGAGATGGAGAGAGAGAGGGAGAGAGAGGGGGAGAGAGAGGGAGAGATGGAGAGAGAGAGGGAGAGATGGAGAGAGAGAGGGAGAGATGGAGAGGGAGAGAGAGAAGGAGAGGGAGAGATGGAGAGGGAGAGAGAGAGGGAGAGAGAGAGGGAGAGAGAGGGGGGGGATGATGAACAGAGTTACTGTTTCTTCCCAGAAATGGATGACTTTCCGATAGCAGCACATCCCTGAGTTTCATACTGCAGTAATTAACTAACGATTACAAGATTTTCGCTTATTATTTATTAATTCTTGTCATCTGTTCTGGAATATCTGTAAAAACTATTTCCTGTTCCTGCTCACGTTATAGCAGCTATAAACAGTCGTTCCTTCTCTTTTTACTGTCTCTTGAAGTGAATAAATCTAAAGCACCAAGCCGTGTGAACTCCTCCGTCCTGGAGATGTCAGGAAGCTTCACGGTGCGGCTCTCCCTCCGACGCTGCAGGCTGCTTCCATGAAACTTTAAACAAACGTACAATCTCCTTACAGAAAGCTTTCTTTTTAATCAGTTTACGTGGAGCGTCCGCTGCGCGAGTCCCTGTGAATGAGCCGTTACTATAGAAACCGTAAGGCATTAATATAAAGCAGTTGTGTTTGTGATAGCGTGACTGACACTCAGAGCAGGTTCAGGACGAGGACGGTCTCCTGCGTGAGGTCCACACTGCGGTACTCTGGAAGTCCCATGCGATCCAGCGTGTATGCAAATTTCTGCCTTAAAAAAAACACAACAACAGAGAATGAGACAGTGATTAGACATTTCTCAGGCGTAATCACCACAGATGCCGTTTTTGTAATTTGGAGGACGGATCAGGAGCCAAAAGTCCCATCATCCCCTCTGTTCAGCTCCGCTCGTCCAGCGCACAGGAACAAGGTCACATCATACTCACAATGGACAACGTGAGGGCTTTCACACTGCTGTTTCTCTTTATTTCTTTATTTCTCTCTCTGTCTCTGTCACACACACACACACACACACACACACACACACACACAAATTCCAATTTGCAATCTCTGACCTTGTTATCTCTCCGTCAGAATGATCACGCCATTCGTCGGAGAGAGAGAATAGAGAGGCGCAAACATTGTGTTTGATCTCATATTCTCTCAAGTCAAATACTTTCTGTCAGCAGGAAGAGTGCACGCACACACACACACACACACACACACACACACACACACACTTCACAGTGTTACACTCTGTACATACTGAGTGATAAACCTCACGGTGTGGTTTTATTAAGTCTGCGGATTTTCTGAATATCCAGTTCACTTCATCTTTCCTCACACACACACACACACACACACACACACAGACAAGATCAGGAGTAGAATAATACTTCATTAGTATATTTAAGTATTAAGTTGCCATATTTATACTTTAGTCTAATTCAAATTAAGTAAGTATAATACTACTTTTACTTTTACAACAACTTTTTTTTTAAACTATTTTATTTAGACCACCAAAAATTGAGGCTAACTTCTACTGATCCGGTTCCTGGTTTAAGTATCAGTCTGATTCAGAAAACATGCGTGGATCAGATATCATGGCTTCACCTAGTGGTCAAAAATGGCTCCTGCAACAAGTAACAGTTGTTAATAATACAGGTGCAGTGGGGCAGGAATCGCGCTGCCCCATGCTCAGGGACGGAGCAGAGGGAGAACCAGCCGTGCTACGTCTGACTTAACTCAGACGTGGGAAGTCAGGACTCTCAGTGGAATTACGAGATATCTGGCCTCTGAGATTTCAAGCTACAAAAAAAGCCCAGACGATCTCATGGTTGCCTTTTATTAGCAACGAGCTAGCTGTGCTGAGTGATGAATATCATCCTCAGAAGGCTGAGCTGTAGAGATTTCACACGTGAACATGTCTGTATGTTAATGACAGGAAGCTGTTACGTGTGTATACAGTAGAACTCATTTAAAGAGAAGAAGTGCTGCTGCGTGTGCTGCTGATGCCGTGAGTGGCCATGTCGGATCTGACGTCACTCCCCGAGCTCGAGGTGGAGGAGACCGACCTGACCGACCTGAACTCCTGAATTCCTCAGGTCAAGAGGTTTTTTTGTAGTGTTTTTCCTAGTTAAATCACAAGTTAAGACTCTTAGTTGAATGCAGCATTAATGACAGGGTTGCCAGGTTTGCTGTTTCTACACTAATTTGATTAATATAAAAAACCTCCATGGCTGCAAGTTGTTCTACAGCAAATAACCAGAATTACATCGAAATAGCTTTTACATACAAAAGTTACTGACGTGTATTGCACATACTGAGACAAGGAAAGGGGGATTATGGAGTGAATATCTGTGTGTACTTGTTTCCCCATGCAGAGGCTGAGAAAGAGAGGAAACGTCTCCGTTTTGCAGTGCCTGAGTGCCTTGGGATAGTTTCGGTTCTTCTTCGTTTGGTTTTAAGATGTGTTTGAGGTGGAAGTGTTACTGAAACCTGGCAACTCCAACCTGTTCACTTATACTATCTAAAACAGCGATGAACAAAGTGCTCTGGCTGACTGCACTTTCAAACGTAGCAACTTGCTGACTTTCGCTTAAGTCTCATTTCTCAATATTTTGTCGAAACCTGAAGAAACCGTTTAACAGCTCCATTAGTGAAGAATCTTTTATTCAGAAATCTAACCGGTCTAAATTATTCAACCATTTTTTTAACAATATAATAGAAGTAAAACACTGATTAATACCGGGGAAATAAATAAATAGTTCGTCCTAATGCATTCTGACTCCCACAGAACTGTAAACGAGGTTCTGTGCCATAATTCTGCTTCCTCTTTTTGCTGCGCTTTAAAATATTCAGCAGAAGCCCACATCTGTCCTATCAGATTTATAATACAGCATTCAGTGTGTGTGTGTGTGTGTTAAAATGAGTGAGTCATGGTGCATTAGGGAACATTACAGCCATTAAGAAGCCACTCTCACCGTGTCACACCACTTTTCGGGTTCCATGTACCTGTAGGGATTTTCTTCCCGTTTTAACACGACAGTCTCAGGTTTAGTTCACGGCTGTAAGAGAATATAACACTCTACAATTCAGCAGCATTCTGAGCTTAATCATTTAGGGCTGGAGGGCAGGTTTAGGGCTGGAGAGAGGATTTAGGGCTGGAGGGCGGGTTTAGGGCTGGAGAGAGTGTTTAGGGCTGGAGGGCGGGTTTAGGGCTGGAGAGAGGATTTAGGGCTGGAGAGAGGGTTTAGGGTTGGAGGGCGGGTTTAGGGTTGGAGGGCGGGTTTAGGGCTGGAGAGAGGGTTTAGGGTTGGAGGGCGGGTTTAGGGCTGGAGAGAGGGTTTAGGGTTGGAGGGCGGGTTTAGGGCTGGAGGGCGGGTTTAGGGCTGGAGAGAGGGTTTAGGGTTGGAGGGCGGGTTTAGGGTTGGAGGGCTGGAGCTCCAGTTGGGGCTGCTGCAGTTGCAGCTCAGGCGTGGTGCTCACTGCATACAGCTAGATCTTATTCATGTTCTTTTTTTCTTCCTTTCTTTGACTTATTCTGTTTTTAACACTTGACATTGACTCTGTTAAAACAGCTCCTGAGTGACTTTCTTTCGTGTTTACTTCATTTATTTCTTATTTCTGTTTAATTTATTCTCTTTCTTTCTCTGCAGCGGGATTCCATCAGGTTCAGGCCACGGTAAATCACACTGCAGGTGAGAAATGAATTTATTTGCATTGACTCCACTCTCTGTTCATTACTGTGATGTAGGAACACCACTCGCCTGCGTTCATCAGTCCAACACGCAGAACACACGGACGTGCGCCTTTTGCTCATGTGAAAGTTGCAATCCTGTGTGAGTCCTGTTAGCAAATCAGCTTGTAGGTATTTTTCCAAGTTTGCAGTCACACACACACACACACACACACACACACACACACGTGACACGCAGAACCTCTTGTTCTGGGTCTATACCTCTAATCCAGCAGTTGAGGCCGCACGGTGACCTGAGACCAGATTAACACCTCGCCTGTCACACTCCATCAGCTCTTACACAGAAATGAGGTGTTTAAAGTCGATACGTGATCTGTGACGTGGCTCTTGCTGCACACACGTGCGAGTGGAACATAAAGAGCTTTTATCACGCATTAATAACTAATAGAGTTATTTATTATTAATGAATGCATTAGCGTGAAGTACGAATTGCAGAACTCAAACACTGGTTAAATATAATAAGACTATTTAAATATACTGTAAATAGACTTCATAATGTGCTGTGCAAAAGTTTAAGCACCCTGTATTTGTATGTGTTTTGTCTTTTATGTTGATTTTTTAATTATATTTTTTAATTTTTGACCAAGAGCTTATATTCCAGGACTGCCGCGTCACCGCTCTCGGCCCCTTGACCCAGCAGTGCATTGTGGGATTGGTGATCAGTGTGGAGGTCTGTAGACTTGTCTTGGTCAGATAACATTGCAATTGTGATGTTTACTGGGGGTTTCTAATTTATATATATATATATATATATATATACACACACACACACACACACACACATACACATCCTGACATAGCAGAGCTCTTTAAATCTGCCCAGCTATAAGGTCATATGCCTCGCTCATAATGGCTTCTAATTGCGAGCAATTACAAGCTCCATTATGGGGAATAATGGGCTCGATTTATCATCGTCACAGACAGAAAGAGGAAAAAATGTAGCTCGGAGAATGTCACATTCAGTTACAACATGGCCTTTTGTCACTCGTTCTGCAGCCGTCCTTCAGAACAGAGACGGTGTGAAGACCCACCACACTCACAGCGTTAGCATTCTAAAATGCTGATACATGGATTTAGAACTCAAAGTAAGAGAAATGCTTGGACATGGTCAGATACTTCGACTATGAACCATAAAACTCATTCCGCATTGAATTACATCAGGTGAATAAACAGCAGACTTCTGAAAGTTTGTTCCATTTATATCTCACTAAAATCCGTGCTCCTCCATCTGCCCTGATGGTGTTAATGTGGAGGATTCATTCCCACAATGTTACACCGGATTAACTGACATCAAATATCCAGCAGCATTCTGTGGCGTCCCTCAGGGCTCAGTCTCAGGGCCTCTGTTAGTTCCCCTACATACGTTTCTACTCACTAATAAAATTATACATCGATCTATTTAATTTTCTTAATGAGGCCCAGAGGATTAAAGCCAAAAATCACATCAAGAATTGATACCTTTGCATGAATACAGGTGTGTTTTAGATGTTAAAAAGCTAAAAATGTAAAAATATTAAATTAAAGATAATAATAATAATAATTTGTTTTATATAAATAATAACAATATTTATTATACATGATTGTAAATATTCATACAGTACTGTGCAGAAGTTTAGGCACCTATTTTTATATACATTTTACCTTAGATTATTATTATTAATTTTTTTATTATTATTTTTCTACTGTTAGTAAAAAAGAAAATTTTTTCCATTTCCAGATTTTTTCTGAACAACAAAGGTTCCAGAGAATTTTTGTATGTTGTTATATAAATATGTTAGTAACAGAGTAAATAACAGAATTATTTAATTCAGATAAAAAAACCATCATGATGCCAAGAGACCTGACACAGACACGGCAAAGATGGGGTAAATTAGATTTTTGCTCTTTATAGTACCTTTTATGTAACTCACAAACACACACACACACACTTTAATATTGTTTCAAAAAATATTCTGAAATTCATTTCTAATAATGCTGACTCTGAAGTCCACATTGACTCCAACTGACTCCAACTCTCACTTTATTATAAACCCAACCTCTCTCTACACACACACACACACATACACACACCCAGTACTATATGTATTGTCGTCGATCACTAGGGACATTCTGAGAGATCTCATTAATTAGCCGAGTTGGTGAGAAGCTCATTGATTTTGTCTGTTGTTGTGATGAATTATCTCTCACACGGCCGTCTGTATGACACACAGCACAGGGGACATCGATAAGGGCTTGAGGGCCAGTGCTGGCCCAAACACACACACACACACACACACACACACACACACACTTCTTTGATTGGTGTAATGTGGTTCATCACACAGATCTACTCCTGCTCATGTCTGTCAGAGTGATTTTGTTTGTCCATGATCAAGTCTAGTCTTTGAGACTGATGAGTGGGTGTGTATTCAAGAGCAACAACTGAGAAGGATAGAAGGGTTGTGGGCATGTCATCGAGAGCAACAGATGAGAAAGACAGGTTGGCATGTCTTTGAGAGGGATGTGAAAGCCCGGAGGGCAAAAAGCCTGGTGAAAGCCTGGTGGGTGTGTCTTTGAGAGAGAAAGATGGGCGTGTCTTTCAGAGATACAGATGGGCGTGTCTTTGAGAGAGACAGATGGGCGTGTCTTTCAGAGATACAGATGGGCGTGTCTTTGAGAGAGACAGATGGGCGCGTCTTTGAGAGAGAAAGATGGGCGTGTCTTTGAGAGAGAAAGATGGGCATGTCTTTCAGAGATACAGGTGGGCATGTCTTTGAGAGATGAAAGATGGGCGTGTCTTTGAGAGAGACAGGTGGGCATATCTTTCAGAGATACAGGTGGGCATGTCTTTGAGAGATGAAAGATGGGCGTGTCTTTGAGAGAGACAGGTGGGCGTGCCTTTGAGAGAGACAGATGGGCTTGTCTTTGAGAGAGACAGATGGGCGTGTCTTTGAGAGATGAAAGATGGGCGTGTCTTTGAGGGAGACAGGTGGGCGTGTCTTTGAGAGAGACAGATGGGCGTGTCTTTGAGAGACACAGATGGGCGTGTCTTTGAGAGAGACAGATGGGCGTGTCTTTGAGAGAGACAGATGGGCGTGTCTTTGAGAGAGACAGATGGGCGTGTCTTTGAGAAAGTCTTTGAGAAAGTCATGATTACATGAATGATCTGTATTTGATGCTAAATAGCTAGCCACGGTGTGTTTATGGGGTGGGGCAAGGGCAAATTATTTTCCACCATTTTTCCTGAATCTCTTGATCTGCAAGTGAAGGATCAACCTGTAACACTCACATTCAGCATCTCACTTCTGTTAGCCAAGTGAAGACCCAGGTGCTCGATCAGTATCGGCAATGACACGCTGTGTTAGAGCATCGATCAAAGAGTGCCTCGCCTCCATGGTGTTTTATTAATGACCTGATCAGAGTCAGGGTTGTACACACACACACACACACACACACACAATGTGAGAGAGAGAGGTCTGATCTGCAGATCTGATGAGCACGGTCTGACTGGTGGGCTCCTGATTAGAGTGAAACCTCCAGCCACAAGCGCCAAACACTGACAGTGAGGAGAAAAAGCCACCTGCTGCCTCTAATAACACACAGGAACAGCACTCCATCTGCAGCTCGGAATGCCATCACAATTCCATCTGGAGAGAAAGAAAGATCCAAGGACTAGCCTCAATATGCTTCAGTAACACACGTCACCTGCTGCGGTTTCAGAAGCACTTCATACGTATTTATACAGATAATGAAGGACGTCTGTCTGTTTCTCAAGTGTTCATTAGCATTTAAAGTATAACTTTCACTCTGCAGATCTCAGTGTGTACGTTAGTTCTTCTTCACAGGAAGAAATAAGTAATATTAACTTCCAAGGACAATGAAGTCTTTGTTAATGATATGACTATGGAAATTATACACAATGTTGTCATTATTTATAAAACTGACATCCTTTTGCATTCTTTCTCAGTTCTGATGGCGTTCAAACCATCATACACAAAACGCAACAGAGCTCTGGACAAGAATATGGGCATATTTGGAACACTTTGTGTTATAGTAACATAAAGGGGCATCACAGAGGCATGCGAATGTGGAATATCAGTGGCATCACAGAGGCACTCTAGCATTAAAGCTGCATCATAGCAGCATTATAGATGCATCATAGAGGCAACTGAGCAGCATTCAAGTGGCATTACAGAAGAATTTTAGAGGCTCTCTAATGGAATCCTAGTGGCATCATAATGGGATTAGAGCCGCATTATAAAGGTATTCCAATTCCACCGTAGTGGCATTCTAATGCCATTAAAACAGATTAATTGTGACATTTAATTGACATCATAGTGGCATTCTACTACAATTCTAGTGGGGTTCTAAAGGCATCATATCGGTGTAATGGATGCTTTCTAATGACATCATACTGACATTTTAGCAGAACTGTATAGGCATTCCATTGGAATTGTGCAGGAATCCTAGTGGCATGATAGAGACATCACAGTAGCATTACAGAGGCACTCAACTGGCATCATAGTGGCATTATAGAGGCATTTTAATGGTATTATAGCGTCATATTTATCTGCATTTGAGTGGCATCACTGTGCCATCAGGGTCACTGCTGTTAACTCAGTGCTAAGCTGCTTTGTGACAATGTCTGTTGTTAAAAGCGCTATACAAATAAAATTGAATTGAATAGTATAAGAAAAGTACTAATTAGCACTATAGCCATGTGGTCATTTGACCCTTTGTTTAGTGGTTGTTTAGTTGTGGTGTCAGGAGTAACTCATTAGCCTTTACCTACCCAGGCTTGTGTTTACTTTGTAAACTTTCTGTTGCTCTTCTTGCTGCAGTTCTAAAACTCAAAACCTTAATCTCACAAGGCGTTGTTGTTATTATTGTCAATTAATAATTGACGCTTTAATCATCTGACTTAACTAATGAACTCATTATAAATGCATGATCTTAATGTTAAACCCAATTCCAAATGATTAAGGTGCACGATTTAATGAGGCTAATTATTTATTATGAGTTACAGCGAAAGCACTCAGAGCTCTTTATTATTTAAATACCCTTAACACACCTTTAGCACTCCTCTTAATGAAAGTACTTCAGAGGAGAAGATCAAATTAAAAACACTTGTATAAACATGGAAAAAATCACTTGGAATGGGACGTCAGTAAATGCGCTTGTCTGGTTTCAGATCAATTACATCTGAGTTTCGAGGATAACATGGAATATTTTAATGAGGAAAAGGTGGAGGTTGTCATGGTAACGTTATATTCTGATGGGTTTAAGGGAATAAAGATGTAGATCAATGCAGAAACAGTCTTGCTTGTTTACTTAGCTATGATGAAGGTGTAGAAATGTTGTTAGCCATTTTCTAGCAAATTATTCTACATAGAGTTCTACATCTGTACCAGTTTTGGCATCTGTAAATTTATAAAAACTCTCAGCACCACTACCAACAACAACGTCCATTTTGGTGCTCCGTTCTCTGTAAGAACATTACAGGATGCCCAGTCGTCCACAGCTACATGACAGTCTGTTAGATTGGCTAGTCTAGTGATGTCATTGCCATAGCAGTCATTAATAGCGATAGCTATTAGCATTGTCCCTGAGGAAGTATAGCTCACGTCTTTTAGGTCTTATGTTTCTTTCAAGACAATTCTCACTTAAAGCCAGAAAGAATGGCCGCTTACAGTGAGTTCATGCTTGTTTGGTTTCTGTGTGGATATAAAATCCCTCCAGTGGCTTTTTAAAATGCACAGATGTCTATTTTTTTATTCTATAAGTGGCTGCAGGCTGTGGGCGACTGTCATTTACTGCTAATAGCACTGAAAAAAGCATCCAGAACCGAAGCAATTAACCTTTGTATTATCCTCCTGCATTTAGAAATAGAAACTAAGGACTTTTAAATAGCCTGTGAAGATGCTGCTGTTTCTCAGCGCTGAATGCACTCCTGAGTGGAAATGGCCTCGCAAAATTCCAACCTGGAGAAGTCGGGAAAGTTGGTGGGATGTTCTAACTGTTTTTGTGCTTTTTATTCTTTCGTTTTTTTTTTGTTTTGTTTTTTTTTCAATAAAAGCAGCATTCCCTCCTGAGTCACAAACTCACACGTTGGAAACACCAGAACAGAACGCGCAGCGCTTACTTTTTCCAGTACATTTTCTTCACAGCCTTTTTCTTGTCTGCTTTAATCGAAACACCTTTTTTTCCCCGTTACACGCCGTGACTGATGCCGTGGACTCTCTTTCCCTCCACGTTTAGCCTGGTCCTGTCAACATCTTCACCAGACTTGTTTGTTGATCGCCTGACCATTGCCTGCCTTCTGATTAGGATTTTGCGGATTTATCTGACTACATTTTAAAAAAAATCTCTGTTACGTGCAAGTCTGCCTCGTGACACGTGATTAAATGCCTTTTTTATTCTAAATTTAAACGATCTTGTGGCTCACCATAAGTCAGTACTATCGGTTTTAAAAATGATGCCTAAAAATGAAATTGTCTTGGCAAAAAGGAACCTCTGGAACCTCAATACTGATTGTTGGCACAAGCTAAAAGATAAATATTTCTGTGGTGCTTTATGTTCCACCCCAAAATAATGGCCAGAAAGCTGGAATAACAGAAACACACACTGGTTCTTGCTAGGCGAGGACACACCCGAGCAGCCAAACCCCATCTTTCCTGAAGCTTGTGCCTTTTGGCCCATCTTTCCATTTGGGTCGTTTGGACCTGAATGTAACAGGAGGGTTAAATCCCTCAGCGTTTCAGTGCTTTGTGCTTACGCAGTGTTTCCAGCTCGGGAGCCGCAGCAGTAAACAGGAGTCATCTATCTTTCCCAATGAGCACAGAAGGAGAATCTCGCTCGCACTCTCATTTCTGCGGGCCACCCTCGTGCTGAATTACATGTCACTTTAAATAGGCTGTTTGGCCGAGATGATGGGATGGCAAGAGTGTGAGAGAAAAGAGCAAAGAGAGACAGAGAGAGAGAGAGAGAGAGAGAGGGAGAGAGTCATAGCCAGCAGATGGTGTGTAATGTCATACATTACTGGTACAAGCAGAGGCTCGGAGCCGCTCTGGCAAACGCACTGACATTTGTGTGTAATTCAGAGTGGGTGTGTATACATGCCACGGGAATATGGCGAGCGTTATTGCTCATCACGATCTGTGTGAGAAACTCATGATTGTGGCTGAGAGCTCGTTTAGCTCAGCGTGCCACCATCTGAAGTTATATTCCAGGTGATTTCAGCGCGTTCCTCACTGCAGGAGGAGGCCATTTGTTCTTGCGCCTGCTTATGAGGTTAACAGCATGTGGAAAACATCCTGCCACAGCGTACGATAAAAAAAGACAACTGCGCAGAGCGTATAATCAGTAGGGCCGGTGTTTGTAAGGACGAGAGCATCGATGGCCATCCATCATCTCAGGGGCTTGTTGTGCCTTGGAATGCAACAGGTGCCATCATTCTTCCATATTATTACGTATTTCATCATCATTCGTCTTATAACTGGAGAACAGCGTGCTGGAGGGTTCCAACGTTTCTCGCCACTCAGGTGTTGTTCGGATGCTTGAGCGCTGCAGCTCCTGGTGGCCAAAAGGTCTTTACAACTAGTCCAGAGCGCAAACTTGTTTTTAACCTGCCTGAAGCCAGACTTAAGATGATTACTGACACACGGTATGAGGTGACTGCAATAAAGCAGACTGCGTGATAGCGTGAGTTCTCCACGTCAGATTATACAACGATTAAAGAACATGACTACAGATGGCGCTGCGCACGTTACGGATCAGCGTGAGCCACAAATCTGCTTTTGCAGAAATATTTTCACGTTATCGCGATGGTAAACGAACTCGACGTGTTTGGATAGAGCGCATGTTTGCTAATTAGCTAGCTACACAGCTAGGAGCTGTAATTCATCCTGTATTTCCTTCCATGTTGCATTGCTGATACACTGTTCTCATCACTAACATATTGAGACTTTAATTCTACATGGCCAGAACTTTGGCAGGAAATCGTCACATTACACGTTTTAACACCATCAATTTAACTCACGACCAAAGTAATAATTTCCTCTGTGGCGTTTCTGTCTGCTGCAGGACGAGCAGCTTCCCAGAACACACCTCAAGCCTTCTGAGCCTCGAGCATGACTCGACTCGACTCGACTCACCAGGAGGAACCCCGGCATGGAGACTGCACTCGGTCCTGGACTGAACTTCTGCTGATTAAACACCAGAGTCAACACTGCGCATGGACTTCAGTGAAGGTGTTCGCTTCTTCTCTTCTGTTCGCTCGCTCCTGTGTCAGCGCTGACTCGGGTCCTGGCAGCGCACTCGCTTGTTCTTATCTTTAATCTCGAGACGATCTGCACGACACGTGTGATTTCCAAACAGACCAACGAACACGTGTGTACGTCTGAATCAGGGCGTCTGATAAACACCGCCAGCGTAAATGGTTTTCTTCTCGTCGGTATCAGATGTTAGATGGTCAGAAAATAAATAACACTTATTTTAGAGCAGAGCAGCATCATTGCGCAGTAAGCAGTAAATAAAAACATTTAATACGAAAAAATTAAACAAGAAAATAATAAATGAAAGAAAGAGACTGGAAACAAAGTCACAGGTGTAGTTGCTCAGAAAGAAAATTAATAAAAATAAGTAAATATAAGCAAATAAATAAATACATAAAGTCAACACCAGGTTTAAAACAGAAACAAAACAAGTACGTGATTAAAAACAAGAAAGAAAGAAAGAGAATAAAACTAAAGATAAAAGAAATAAAGAAAAGAAATGTAAAGTAAATTCTGTGCTGTTGGTTCAGGGTGTGTGTGTGTGTGTGTGTGTGTGTGTGTGTGTGTTTACTCTCTCAGACACTTGAGGGATGATGAAATTTGTATTGATTGGAGCTAGTTGTGAAACACACACACACACACACACACACACCACAAACATTAGTCACACCGTTATTCATTTAACACACTGCAGTGTGAGGAAGAGGAGAGTTTTATTATTATTATTATTATTATTATTATTACACTGCTGTATGATTTCTCACATTGTGGTGTTCATTAAAGTTGCCACAGCAATGTTTTACTAAAGAACACACTGTGCTTTTTATCCATTTCTAGTTACATTTAACGTTGAGGAAGCGAGTTAGTTCCTGTTGTCACTTCCGTTATAGCAGCTGTAAACGCTCGTTCCCTCACCAGCCTCTGTCCTGGAGACGTCAGGAACCTTCCAGTTCCAGCTTTACCTCCAACTGTTACACAGCGCTGACACTGGAGACTCCTTCACACACACACACACACACACACACTTCTCCCCTTACAGGAAACGTCACCACACCAGTAGTTTTTAATCTGTTAGTGAAGATGAGTGGTGCGGTCGCTGTACACGTCCCTGCGAATGACCCGTCACTACAGAACCCATGCCATGTCCGGGGGAGTGCGTTAATATAAAGCCGTGCTGGCTCCAGGCTCTGCGTGATGTTCTCCCCCAGCGCTCTTATATACAGAAGAACTCCGTATATTACTGTTTTATTGCATCAGAACTCTAATAAAGGAGCAGGTATTACTCTGTGATGAAATAAAAGCAGCGGTGTGAGTCGAGCCGTGGAGTGACTCTGATATTGAGTGTTTAAAGCTGGTGTGAAGTTAAAGCACAGGGAATCTGACAGGCCAGGTATTAATTTAGCCTCAGGTCACGCTTTCCTCACCAGCTCGTGATCGTGTGGGAACGGACGACCGTCTTATGTTTAATGAGCTTTGTTTTCAGTTTTAAAAGCTTTAAAATATACCAAGTCTCTGATTAATGACCAGATATAAACATATAAAGGTTTAATAAGAGGATTTCTCACAGAACCGCAGTCTCAGGGCTCAATAGACGTTTGCTTTGATTTTTAATTATATTTTTAGTTCATTAAGAAGCTGTGTGCGATGCGGTTTTTGCCCCGTCAGCACTACAGCCTCATTTTCATGGTGTTTCCAGAGCGCTTTTCTCAAGCACTAATTGTTGCTAGGTTACAAAAAAACATCATCCAGCACATCCACGTTCCTTCACTGTTCATTTACGCTATTTAGTTTGGAAAGGTGAGCGTCCTGGCCTCGGCAGCAGCGCTACACTCGGGAACTGATATACCTGCGAAAGGAAGAGTCTGGCTGCAAGGAAGCAGAGCGCGTTGGTGTAGGAAGCCCCGCCCCTTCTGGATTTTGATTGGTTGATGAGAGAGAAGTGACAGATCCTGAGTGAATAAGTTGAACGAAAACAAATATTTAAAAAAATAGAGAATAGAAAATACATGCTAGGCACTAGGTGTAAATTAGCCTCAGCTAGCTTTTACTTTACTTTCTTGTTAGTTACTAATTTAACATCATTTATACTAATCACTTTCATGGCTAATATTATGAGAAATGCTACACTAAGAGTCGAAGTGATTAATGTATTCATTTATTGTTCATAGTAGTTAGTAATTTAACATTTTACACCTGATATTTATTTTTATTAGTAGTGATAATAGTATTATTAGTGTATTAGTGTAGCTGTTGTAACGATGTGAAAATCGCCTCCTTGTTCCAGAAAGAATCGTCTCGTGCCGCTGAGCTAAAGTGCCAATTACGCTGCCAGTGGAGCGAGAACGCCGGCCGGGAAATGTTTCTGAATTTGATTTATCCATTTAGACAAAACAATTTGTCTGTCAGACGCCTAAAACGTGTTATCCTTCCTTCCAAAACAAAAACATCCAGTACAAGCAAGCGCTAAAGACTTTTCCATTTTTCTGCCATTTCCAAACTCGGTGTTAAGTGAGGAGAATGTAATTAGCTTTAGCGCATTAAACACAGCGCTCCCATCGGGACAGGCGGCGAGTGGGAAATGGCTCCCATTACAGCCCGGGACGAGCGCTCCAGCCTCCAGCGAGGACGGAAAACTCACTTTACACTTCGCTCCTCTTCTTCTTGTCCTCTCCGTTTAAGGACATGGAGGAGAAAGAACGAAAGAAAGAGGAGGTGTGATGAGAACTCGTGGGCTGGACGGGCAGATCTGCCTGATAAACAGCAGTGGACGTGTCATTTATCACGGAGAACTCCAGGGAAACGAGCGTCCCCGAACTAGCGGAGGAAGAAATAGCTACGTTTCACACAAGGGCAGATAAAGGGGGAGAGCGGCGTGCTAAAGGAATGTGACGAATCAGGAAATCGTGAGGTTTAGTGGAAGTCAGATTCAGTTCTCATTGTTGCTGAGGTGTTGAGATGAAGGAGTGCCGTGAGGGAACAGAGATCTGGGTGGAATTCCAATCTGCTGAAATTATAAGCACACATTCGACATATACACAAGAATTAAACGAGTCCTAACAAGCTTTCAGCACTCCGAGTTCTGGATTCTGATTGGTCAGTAGGTGCTGATTAAGTGTTATTAATGCGCTCCTTCTGGTTTCTACAGAGAGTCAGAGCGGACAATCCACTGATAAACAGGTGTGCGTGTGTGTGTGTGTGTGTGTGTGTGTGTGTGTGTGTGTGTGTGTGTGTGTGAAGGAGTCTCCAGCATCAGCGCTCTGTAACAGTCAGAGGTAAAGCTGGAACTGGAAGGACAGAGGAGTTTACACTTCTCTGCGGTTCTTCCTTCGCTTCCTAAAGGTTCCACGCAGAATGTTTCCTCCAGACAGACAAAGCAAAGAAATGTTCATGGTTCTAGATTTAACCGAGTGTGAAGGAAGCAGGTTTTAGTCCTGAGATCTGTGTGCTGTCCAGAGGTTCTCCAAGTGTTTAGTTTCTTCCTCTTCTGATTGGTCAGTAGTTCTTAATGGTTCCTTAATGGTTCTCATGATGGAAACTGGTCTGAAAGGGAAATATTCTGTCATGGGATCTTACAGAGAACCTTTAGGAAATCAGAGACCACAAATCAGCTTTAAGGGTTCTAGATTAAAGTCTGATTTCTGTGTTTTTCTCTTTTTTCAGCTGTTTTGTTCGAATTGTTGATGGACATGTAATACTTTTCGGTAGATTTTCTTATTCTTTGTATTTAATGGTATTCATTTTTTTAAATATATTTCTTTTTAAAATTTATCTGTATGTATCTGTCATCTTTCATTTGATTTTATTAAAGGTTTAAAACGGTACCTTTATGTGCTGGTTTGTGGTGTGATG
The DNA here is from genome assembly GCA_030068025.1 of Parauchenoglanis punctatus. NCBI lineage: Eukaryota > Metazoa > Chordata > Actinopteri > Siluriformes > Auchenoglanididae > Parauchenoglanis > Parauchenoglanis punctatus. The sequence goes on along the minus strand of JAQQZU010000039.1, from coordinate 25,356,176 downwards.
AGGGCTGGAGGTCGCACGGTGCTGAAACACCGCTGCTCATTATGATGTGATGTGATTCTTTACATTTCTGTAGTTAATGGACAGCACTGAGGAGCTGCAGGCCTGATCATCCCAAACGCTGCAGACCGGCAGCTGAATGGGGAGAGGGAGCAGACTAGGACTCTCCGGAGAAGAAGAAGAAGAAAGAGCGCTCTAATATGGGAGTGTATTTGTCTCTAAAGCTCTAATTCCCATTTCCTGCTGTTTCCTCCACACACACACACTCTCCTGAGAGCCAGAACTCCGACATGGTGCCAAGAACCCGGTCCCACTGTGCACAGCAACTCAGCACTCTCCCCAGCCAGGGTCTCTCTCTCTCTCTCTCTCTCTCTCTCTCTCTCTCTCTCTCTCTCTCTCTCTCTCTCTCTCTCTCTCTCTCTC
>JAQQZU010000039.1:25332852-25348261 GCA_030068025.1 Parauchenoglanis punctatus | reverse complement strand
ATGTACATAGGATTTGTTTCGGTTCTTTAAGATTCGGTCCGAATAAGCGGCTGGTCCGATTACCCGGTGGTCCAATTGACCGGATTCGACTGTAATCTGTTTATAGCTACATTTAAATGCTCATGAAACAAATAAGTGATGCCCAGAAACTGCCTTCTCTACATTTTTAGCCTCAATTTAAATGCCAAGATTTGTAAATATTACCTTCTGACTAGCCTGATAGCGAAGTGCTAGTAATCTAGACTGCATTAGCTGCCAGATTTCAGTATCAGAGTCCTGATCTCCAACTCAGAAATGTAAAAAAAAATACACCTTAAACCACCAAGACCGCTAGTTAGCATCCGGCTAGCCCTCTGCTAGCAAATCACCTTTCAGTATCCTGATTCAGAGTCAGAATGCGGATTTCCTCAGTGGTTTTATTTATTTATCACTTGCACACAAACGTGTCGGTGTAAATACAACATCAGTATCACAAACTCCATCAGTCCATGGCTAACATTAGCTAAGCTAGCTAGCATGAGTCCTCCATTGCTAGCATTGAGAGGCTCAGGCTAATATTGCTCAAAGCTTCCATCAGATCACGTCTGAGATTAAAGGATTAGAGGTAAAGCAAGATGTCGTTCATCACTAACACCAGCTACGATAGCTAGCGTGCCTGCTAGCTTAGCACGAGCCATGCCAAAGATAGACGTTTATATAGACGCTGAAATACTTATTTGATCACGCTGATGTTTATTTCCTCCTGTCTGTGCTGTTCTTTTCTCTGCCTTTCTGACTTTCCCTCGTGTCTGAGTATGAAAGTAAGTACACCATTACGACTTCAGCGCGGTTTCCACCGCTAATGTGCAGCTCATTGCTCCTCGTCCAGTGGGAGCGCTTCAGCCCTCAGTGAAGGAAAAAACTTCAGATTATCATTAAAATGGTGTTTCTATAAACAGATCTGCAAGAATAAAGGCGCAGTGAGGTGCCGAACGAGCCGAATCAGCTAGCGACGTGCCCTGACGTGATATCTCCACTGCGTGTACTATACGGGAACCTGTGAACGAGCTGTTACTATGGAAACAATAACGTATCGTTGCGCATTAACATAAACCTGTGATTTGCAGCTGCACTACTGATAAAAAAGGTAAATGGTGTATAAATACGGTATATAAGAATTTGTCAGTATTCAGTGGTGATAAAATCGCTGTTCTTCTGCTTCTGTTCAGCTTTTCTTCTCACACCGAGGAGTGAAAATCCAGCTGCTTTTCCGTGAGAGAAACTTCAAAGTGAGAGTGGAGAGATCCTCCAAGCTGCGGGACGTGCTCTTACATTATTCAGTTGTTTATCTCATAGCTAAACACACACTTCATGCAGATACACACGTGTCTAACGTTTTATTTTCTTCCAGATGAAGTGTGTGACGTGGAAGTGTGATTCAGTACACGGTAAAAATACATATCTGTCAGTTCGCTCTCTATCTCTCGTGTAGCTCATTTCACAAACACGGCTTTTCTCCTTCGATAAACGCTAAATAACATCAGCTTCTAAATATTCATAAAACAATATTCATCGGCCTTTATTTTACGTTATTATCAGGAGGAAGCTTAAAGAATAAAATGTGTTTACTGCATTCATAAAATAAAACAATATTAAAAAAATTTTAAATGCCACCTCTTCTGCAAAAAGCAGCAAATCCTTAACATTCAGGTTCCACATGATTTTAATTAGTGTTTGTGCAATATTATTTTATTTATATTATAATATTTATTTACACTTTACATTTCGCGTCTCCGTGAAAATGCGCTTGCTTATTTAAGGTAATATTTATTTTAATATTTGTATTACTTTAGGTAATATTTGTTCTTTATATGCCAAAATAATTATTAATAAATGGTAATTCAATAACATTAAATATCATTAAAGATGTTAATGAAGAATGTAATGACAAAGAACAAAATAAAATGTTAAAAAAGGAGAAAAGGTGAATAAATAAAAATCGTAATCATAAAATCAATCAGGAAAAAGTAAACTTTGTCCTCCGACTCTGTTACAGTTCTGCTAACTAATAACTGATTGTGTTTATAAAGCACTATTTTAGGCATTTACGCTGTTGCAGAAACTGAACTTGCTCTGAATGGTAGTGAGTGTGTGTGTGTGTGTGTGTGTGTGTGTGTCTCGCAGCTGTACGACACACGCCACTGAAATCGCCGGTGTGTTATTACTTCCCTTCCCGTCCCGAAAACACTGCGTCCATCATGTTTACTTTCCGCGCTAAACTATCTCCATGTTTATGGCAGGACGGAGTGCTGATCAAAGTCATCACCCCCAGGGCCGTACTCCAAGAGAAATACACAAACAGATAACAGAAACAGGAAGCTGAAATTTATACACCAAATGCTGTTGCAAATCATGTGATTAAAATCAAATGTAGCATTAACCATTTACGTACACATACACACCACATCGGCTACTACACACCACGTTAGCGTTAACTACTACACACCACGTTAGCGTTAACTACTACACACCGTGTTAGCGTTAACTACTACACACCGTGTTAGCGTTAACTACTACACACCGTGTTAGCGTTAACTACTACACACCACGTTAGCGTTAACTACTACACACCACGTTAGCGTTAACTACTACACACCACATCGGCTACCACACACCATGACAGCGTCAGTTACTACACACCATCTTAGCCTTAACTACTACACCCCACTATTACACACATGTTAGCATTAGCCACTACGCGCCATGTTAGCATTAGCCACTACACGCCATGTTAGCATCAGCTAATAAACACCACGTTAGCAGTAGCTACTACACACCATTTTGTTTATGATTGAGTTTCTTTCCTCATGAATCCAGAGAGTCAGTGTTTGATTCAGTCATGACTGAAATTGCCTCCTCTATCAGTGAGTCTCCTTCAGGCTTTCAGTATCATGATCACGCTGTTTGGCATGTGCGTTGACGGAGACATGATCACGCAACTAAACCAATCTGTGAATGAATCATTTAAATGAACTGAAAGGACTAACATAATTGAAAAGAGTCAAAAGTATCATCTCTAATACAACGCTCCAAAGCAAAATAATTGACTCCTATTTCGAGTGACAGATTGAACAGCCAGGTGCATTGATTTACTGCACTGTATTAATTAATACCCATGCGGTCAGCTTCCTTAGCTAAAAAACATCTCTGTAGCACAGAAGACCATGACTGAACCACAAACACTTCTCTGCTTTAAAAGCAGCGCTACACAATGCTGCCGTGCCAGACGTGAGATCAGTTATTCAAGTAACACACAGATATTTTCAACGTTCCGACATGTCCATGTAAACGACTCGGCGTAATTCCAGGGTGAAACAAGCACTATGAGGAAACTATAATTATTATCAGTCTATTGAAACTGCGCTCGCTGCTTCCCCTGGAGGCCGTGCAGTATTCAAATTGCAGCCAAATGAAAAGAAAAACATTGGCTGTAGGAGAATGTAGGAGAGGAGAACATCTCTCATTCGCATAAGGTCAGCAGACCTCAGGATATTGCCAGTGCAAATCAACAGCGTTTAGCGTCGGAAAATTGGTCTGAGAGCTCAGAGGAACTGGAGAGGAAAAAAAAACCTCGAATGGTTATATAATACGGTGCATTAATGTGCTACTGTGTTTGGCTAATTGCTCTTGTGGAGAGAGAGAATGCTATTTCAGAGTAAAAGAATCTTGGGCTAATAAAGATAGACCTCTAAGAGCTGCTGCGTTCTTCGAAAAGTAACCCAACAGCGCTTACCATTGATGGATGAGGTAAAAGGGTGCTAAAACTTTGTGCAGGGAAACAGATGAGCCACATAGAATAGCTGCACACCTTTAAAATGACCTATGTGGTCAAAACGATGGTAAAAATGATTTTACCACAATGTGGTTTAATATATATATATATATATATGAGAGGCCACAACACAGGAAAAGGAAGAGGAAGTGAAGAAAAGCAGGAAGTAAAAAAAATTTAAATCACAAGGAGATTCCTAATACAGAAAAAACCTGTTTATTCGTTCTTTTTGTAACGGCGTCAGCTTCTTCCTCACATAAACCCCGTGAACTCTTTTAACTGTAAGAATGAACTTGTTAGCTAGCTAGTTAGTTTTACCTACGTTTACATTCAGAAACAGCATGTTTACTACTTTTTTTCTACTAAATCTCTCAAATAGTTCCATAAGATTTATTAACCATACAATGTTTTATAGCTAAATTTCACTTCTTAGCAGCTAGGTCGTTAGCTAACAGGCTAGTCAGTTTTAGACAGATGCTTTCTTGATAACTAGCATGTTTATTCATTTATCCATGTTTCTTTTCTAGTGGTGTTAATCTAGTTAAACTGCCCAGAAATATACGTAGCTGTATTATGCGTATAACATTTGCTTCTTAGCTAGCTAGGCAGCTATCTGGCTAGTTAGAGATAGGCAGAAACCATAGCGTGTGTATTTGGTTTGTAATAATAGCATTAAAATAAAAATTGGCCTAAAAATCGGTTTGTTTTATAGAGCTGAACTCAGGTGGAGTTAATCCCCTGAATGCGTTTTCAGTCGAGATCAAGCAGCCTGGAGTAAAAGGTCGTCTGGACTTATGGCTAAAAAGATCCATCCTGCGATCTTAAACCATCATGAGTGTGTGAGTGTGATCGTAAAACTCGATCGGTGTGAGTCAGAAATCCAGCAGCAAGTTTTAACACATTTAATAATCTCTCACTGAGTGTATGAATCGAAAATATGAACAGAGTGCGAGTAAGACTTGAGATTCTCCATCTCACACACACACACACACACACACACACACACACACACAGCTGAAGGTCAGCTTCCTTAAAACCACAGCGACCTGCTTGCTAATTAAACATCTGTGAAGAGTTCGAGTGCTTTGTGGAACGAAAAGATTCCTTTTTTAATTTAGAAAGCTTATTGTGTAATATTACAGTGTTAGCAAGAGCTGTATGCTGGTACATGCTAATTAGCAACACTGAAAGAAAAATCAAATGGCAGTTTAAAAGCAAAGGTTAACTGAAACACTGCCCAGAAATCTCGCTAGCTCCATAAAGTAATATCGCGTAATTGCAAGTGTTAGCTTATTAGCTGACTAAGCGACAGGTTTTCATAGTGTAAGCTACACATGTTCTTGACTAGCATGTTTATCTGTTTTTTTTAATTGTTCTTAGGAGTTGTTTAAACTAGAAATTGTCCAAAAAAGTGATCTAATGCCAGAGTTAAATAAGCTATAAACTTTATTTGTTTTAGCAGTGATGTAGAACTAAAGACATGAGCAGAAAGTTAGCTTGCTCTGTAATGAAGCACGTAAGTGATAGTGTTAGCTTGTTAGCTGGCTAGTCAGTGTTTATTTCTAGTTAGTGTTTAAACTTTTGCGATACCTAGCATATTAGTTAGTCTCTAGTTGTGGTGTTAAACTTACAACATGGCTAGGAATTTAGCTAGAAAGTAAGCTAGTGGGTATGAATCAGAGTTAAGCTAAGACTATTAGAAGGAGTAACTTCATCTTGAAGCAGATAGGAGGCGTGGCCTAACCCGAGTCAGTCCCGAGCGTGATGTCGATTTCACTCTGTATTTATGAATAGTGAATTGTGTTATATGCATAAAGCTTTACACACTCATTCTGTAAACATTCAGCAGAATTCAGGAAAAAATGTAAAACTGGGTCTTGTGTGTGTGTGTGTGTGTGTGTGTGTAAAAAGTGTCTCTAGGACATTACTAACTTCCTCGCAGAGCAAATCCTTTGGCGAGGTCCATGAGCGCGAACTAATATTTATTATGCATCACTCTCACCACAGCGCTGAGAAATCCTGGATTCTGATTGGTCAGACCGCAGGAATCTGTTGGATTACACTGTTTCTGGTTGTTTGTACAGCAGACACTCCTCTAATAATGTGTGGATTAAAAGATGCATTATTCTGCACATAGGACTTGTTACTCAGCCAAGTATTACAACACTTAAAGTGACAGGTGAGAAGAAATAAAAGCAGAGTGAACATGGAACACAAACAGTTTAGCGTTGTGGTGTAACAGTGCTAAGGTCGTGAGAATGTGTTTATCACAACAGCGCTAACGCAGTGTGTTCTGTATAGGAGTGCTAATGATAGTGGAACTGCAGTACACGGGACCGTTGGCATGTAGATTGGAGCTGTAGAACATGAAGTAGTGCAGTAGGGGATGAGGATGAGGAGTGAAAGTGTAATTATCACGGTGCATTCACAGCCGTGTGGGTGAGACGAGGAGGTCGGGCTGATGATGGGATGTGTTATTCCTGCCACCAGTCGTACTGCCAAGTTGGTCGAGCTCTCCGGTTGGTGAACAGGTGGCGTCCGGGGTGTTGTGGGTGCCTGACGATGGCACGTTCCCTCCCTCATCAGACCCCGGACGTGCTGGTAGAAAGAGCGGAGAGCTGTGTCAGTGATTCTGTAGCAGTTTTTTTAAAGGCTCTCCAAACCACACAGTCGTGCCTCTAGTGAGGACTTATGATTATGATTGGAGCTGATCAGACCTGCTATTAACGTCCGTCTCAAGTCATGTGATCACAAGCGTACGGTCGAAGCGCACAGCCATTCACACCTGGCATTATGAACACATCAACCGCGAGCACTTGCGTTCGGATTTCATTCATCATTCCGTCCGCTGCAGGAAGTGTCACACCGGTTCATGTCAGTCATCCGCTGCATTTGTTTCCGTGCAGAAACGTCTCACGAATCCTATTCTGTTTTATGTACCTGCACGTTTCAGACGCAGATGAACACAGCAGATGAAAGAGGGTGTAAAAGGCATCTGCAGTTTGAGCCATGAGAGCCTGCAGAATGCCGTGCGTACACGCCAGACGCGCGGCAGAGAGTCATTATCAGTTCAGCGTCATTTCCAATGTTTATGGATATTTTTTTGTCAATTAGTTGGTCCTTCGTCGCTGTCCGAGACGAGACGCTTTCATATTCACATTACAGATGCGGCGTGATTAGATCTGCATCCCAGAGCACCACTGAATGTGGTTTGAGTGACTGGATCTTCGAGATGATGACCACTCACCATCCGACAGCCGAGGACGCAGGTGTGAGCTTTCGAAAGCAGGAACTCTCTTGTGCCTGTTCGATGATGGCTGCGGTGTTTGTGTTCCAGTCCAAGCTGTTTGAAATGTGTAGACCTGGGAACCTCTTGTACTTCTTCCAGGATTCTTGTAGTGTTTTGTATTTCTCTATGTTTAACACTGGGTTATTTTTTTCCCCACAGAGTGTCATGTTGCTGCTGCAGTTTTCTGCAAGGAGAGATTTATTTTTCAACATTTATGGAAGGTGTCTTTAACAACTTTAACGATAGACGAGTTAACATTTTGTGGTTTCTTGTTAATATGACAAGCTGTTTATTTGTTTAGTTTTTCAGTAAAAAGAGGCTGTTGAGGGAACGACTGTTTGTAGCTGCTATAACATGAAGAATGATGTTTTGTGGACGCGCTACAATATTAAATGTAACTATAAATGGATAAAAAGTATCATTCTGGGTCAGTAATCGCACTCGCGGCGATAAGAGTGACGCAGCGAGGCACGTTCGCAGTACGTCCAGTATCTTATTAGATCATTAAGAGGAATTCGTAGGGTTCAGAAGTGACTGCTAGGAAATTACTTAGAAAGTGATGTAGTTATAATGGTCTGTAGTGTAAAGTCTGAACAAAATTTCTTGGCAATCATTTTCCGAGCTACAGGAAGTAAACAACAGGAAGCATAAGTGTACACACACTGTGCGGTCATTACGCATTAAAAACCTCTAATAGGCCCACACATGCCCTCGCTTATTTGTGAACCACACCAGTTTTATGAGTTCTGTGCCGAACCCAGTCACACTGCTTTATAAATAAACCCACTTACAGTAAAGAGGATTAGGGAACGCTTTGTCCCAGGAGCTTGTGGGAATTTGGCTTCACGTCAAATCAAATACGATGAGAAAGCGAGTTCTGAAGAGGAAGGGACTGAATGCCGTTAATATGGCTGATGGACAAACAATAAGATCCAGAACAACGGCTCTGCTTTTCTACACCAATACACATCTGGAAACGTTCTGCTGTGCGGATCACATGTTACATGAAATTCCCAACACTAAAAGAAACACATATAAGGTCTGATAGGGCGAGGAACACGATTAAACGCCCTCGTGATTAGGTGGGTAACTTGGCAGCTCGTTCTCAGCTGTCTCAGGTCTTTAAGAGGACGTAAAGCAGAACACAGCAGATATCATCAAAACATCAGTTTGTTATCGACGTGCAAACGTTTGTTAAATATATAAATAAATAGATATTTAAATATGTAAATACATATTTAGTGAGAAAAATGGACATTTATCATGAGCTAAGATATTATTTGTTACATTATTATATTAGACAAACATATTCTTGACATTTCTCCTTTTTGGAGACTGAGAGAACGCACTCACATTTCATTTACATTTTTTTTTCGTAGATAAGTTGTAAAACAAAATTATTTGCCATTTCTTCCTTCAAATGATCAATAGGGGGTGCAAACATTTACACTAAATTGAAGCTTTGGTTGTTGTTTTTTTTAATTAAATGCACTATTGCGTTTCACAGCTGTTGAATTTTGCGTTCTGATTGGTCAGAAAGTGTGGATTGATTTCCTACCCCACGTTATCACTCGCTCACAGCAGAGACTTCCTATACAGGGAATACTGATGTGGTTTTCAATGTTTTTTTGTACAGAGACGTTTATTTATTTTTCTTTTTGAGACGATCAGTATGAGCAGTTGTGCTGGGAATGGCGTTCCGGGGTTTCAGAGCCACTTCCCGAGCTCCGAGTTCTTCCTGATGGTGAGTGGGAGTCGAGATACGAGACCTTGTTAGTCTCAGTGTCAGAATGACCAGAACATCTGGAACAGAACATCTCTGTCTCTGTAATAGAAATATGATTCATAAAATGACTGCTTTAATTTCCATTTGAGCTGAAGATATTAATCGAACACTCATTTACAATATTGTTCCATTAAAAACAGTCATTTTGACCTAAACTGAAGATGAGCCACTCGTTATGTTGATTAACGTCTCAGTGGGAAGCATCGAAGCGTAAAACTCTCTCTCTCTCTGCCCTAGATCAGAGTGGCTGGTGGAAATTAAATAACAGGAAGACAGCGAGGGAGAAAGTTAGAGAGAGAAATAACAACACGTTCCAACCTTCGGGCCGCAGGAGCTCAGGGTCGTGTATGACTGACGGCTGAGGTGTTTACACGGAGCGTGGGGAGAGAACACATTCTATCCTCCTCTCTCTGTCTACTACACTTCCTCCTGGCTCTCTGACCTGCTTCCAAAAATCATAACGATGACAAATGGTGGACTTTCAGGGTCCGAACCCCTTTTTAAAGCTGTCATGTGCAATGTGGGTCAGCAACCCGAGAGACAGGAAATGAGATACAGAGAGAGGAAGATTCGCCGAGGACGGAGAAGCCTAGTAGAGAAGAGTTTGGAAGGTGTGCATTTTCTGACGGACTGAATAACCCCCGCAGGCGCTCGTGATCTGAGCAGACCTCGCTTACCTGAGTTGGGTATTGTGGAGGTCCAGGAAGTTCCACCTTTCTTAACTGGTTCCCCAAGTGGGAAATGCTCCATATAGTCTCTCCCTCCGTTTTATTTCTGCTTTTGCGCAAATGTGGCTAGACTTTGTACCTTCTCTATATTAGCTTTCGTAGCTGACGTGTGAGGCCAGGCTCTGAGGTTAAGCCTCTGGGTAACTGATCAGGTCGTAGGTTCAAGCCTCAGCAACATCCATCTGACACTGTTGGGCCCTCGAGCGTGGCCTGACTCCATCTCCTGTCCCTGCGCACTGACCCCAACCTCCTTACAAGCTGGGATATGCAAAGAATGTAATTTTACTCTGATGTACAGTATAGGTGACAAAGAAAGGTCTTCTTCTTCTTCAAATGGTTTCTTTCATTTTCTTCAGCTCCTGGTGGTTAGGGTTCATGATGATGACCAGAAGGTGCTGAGCTCAAATCCCAAGAGGGCCAGAGATCGACGCTGATGTCCCGCAACCCTGTACTCAACGCTTATCTCCAGGATTGAGTCTCTAAAGATCAGTCTTTGGAATGTGTTGGCTTTTGTTTTTTATAATGGATTCTGGATTCTGATTGGTCAGATGGTGGTGATTAATTTCCTGTAACAGCAGCTCATTGTAGTATGTTATCGTTTCTATACTAAGAGCTCATTCACAGGGACAGGTACGTGTTCGTAAAAATGTATGGTGTGATGTTTAAAGAATTTAAATAATGCAATAGTTTGAACATTACAGGTACACCAGAGGAATAAAGCACTCGGGGACCTGCTGATGTGTGTGTGTTTTACAATTTGAATTCACACTACTTTTGATTTTAATAAGGACACAAAGTCTTGCAGCTGGTGTGGAACAAGATCTGAGCCTTCAGAACCCATGTACAGTACATGCTAGTCCTTAAGGACTACTCTTCTACCTTTTGAAGTAATAAATACCTACCTGTACCATTTTTTTCCTCATAGTATTGCTTCCTGTTCTTGTTTCCTCATCCCCCTGAAAGATGGCTTTGCCTTGGCTGTGATTCTTGGATATCCGCTGATAAAGAATCGCAGCACGTTCCTCCAAACGCCTCAGGCTCCCAAATGTTACACCATCTTCCAGGAATGCAGCGAGTTTTAAAACATCCGTCAGTGTGATACAACTCTCTTTCTTCATTCCAGACTCCCTTCTCCAGCACACACACACACATGCACACACACACACATATGCACACACACACACACATGCACACACACACACATATGCACACACACACACACACACACATGCACACACACACACACACATGCACACACACACACACCCACAAAACTAGTGGCTTGTTTACTGGTTCAAATCCAAACAGGGTTGAAATGAAGTGTTTACGAGTGAAGCAGAACCCAAAGCAAGGTCAGTGCTGAGGAGTCCAACACACTGCTCCTCAAACAGCTCTGGGACATCTTGAGATTTGACCCCTTGACCTTCCAGTAGCTAGCGCAGAACCTTAACCACAAAGCTCCCAACATCATAAACAAGGCTTGAGGTTAGGGCTGCGGGATTGCTGCACTGGCAGGATGGGTTTCAGCAAGTCGGCGTGGATTGTAAATGTTTTTGGAACGCAGCCATATCGTAAACACGCTTCGGGAAGTTATACGGTGGAAGAAAAGCGAGAGATTCTTTTTTTTTACACTTTTATTGCTGTGCTTTCCCTAAAACTCTGTTTCTGATCTTGTGATTGGAAATGTAGTTCTATTTGAGTAAAGTAATACTAATAACAACAACACTACTACTACTACTAATAATAATAAAAATTATTATTATTATTATTATTATTATTATTATTATTATTATTATTATTGTGTTTACATGAAGTCACAGCATTGAGCTGAAATCAGCTGGTAACTCCAGAGACACAGAGCTCTTCCTCGCAAAGTCATTCATCTTTGTGTACTTTCCTTCAAGAAATCCTTAAAGAATTTGCGTTCCAGCTTCATATTCACCAAATATTTGTATTGCTTTGAGTTATAACAGGTTGCCTGTTGTAATACTGGCACTGCTGGAGCTTTTCCTGAGCTAAAGTAGGCAGTAATTGTTTGTAACATGGCACATTACATGTGAGATGTGTAAGTAATAAACACTGTATGTTATGTCGTTGCGGTAAAATAATCAACAGTCACCGTAACCATCCTTAAGCTGATTACTTTCCTGTAGCAGTACATCCCGAAGTGCTTTATTCCACTCACACCGCAGCACTTTACCAACTAATTACAAATGTTGCATTGATTAATGAACGTGTGATACTTTTTATCCATTTCTAGTTACATTTAATGCCCTGTGAACCACGTTAGTTCCAGTTCCAGCTTTAGCTCTGACTGCACTGACACTGGAGACTCCTTCCATAAACGCTACACACACATCTCTTTTCAGAGTTCTCCTAAAAACAACTCTACACAGAAGAGTTACGAGTTTCCCCACAAATCACAGGCACAGCAGTGGTCCTTATATATGTTCTAGGGTGTAAAAGAACCAAGAACATTCTCCTGAGAGTCAAACTCCTGGGACATGTGGAAGAATAATAAGTGTTATTTCCCAGAAAGAGGCAGACTGTTCCTATTTTTTTTTTTTAATTCTTAGAAAAAAATTCAATATTTAAGGGTTTTTGTTTACAGAAAAGGAAAAAACACTTTTTTTATGCAGTTCTTCAAAGAACCTTGTAAGGGTTCTTTCTGAGGGACAAAAACTACCTACAAACATTTTGTATTTGAGTTGCATTAGCCTCATAGCTTCTGTGCGTGCAAAAAAAAGAAAAAGAAAGAAAGGTGATTGGTCAAATATATATATATATATATATATTTAAATAAAACAAAACAGCAAGGTACGTAGCGGAAAAGTGAATTCTAGATCTTTCAGAGTTATCACACACTCGACATGAACTGAGGAGTTTAAAAATAAGCCTCCTGTTTGTGTGTGTGTGTGTGTGTGTGTGTGTGTGTTACTTTAGCTCCTGATCAATGTTTTAGGGAGGATAACACACACGACTGTAGTATAAATATAGCTGGAGGAGTGCACTTGCTCAACGATTTTCTCTGGTTGGATTTCCTCGGCCCATCAGAACTCGCTCAGGTAGAACGGAGGTATCGATGTCAACGCTGCGTTTCGGCAAAGAGATATCGAGCCGCTTTGTCCTGCTGACAGAAATATTTACAGCATTCCAGAGGAAAGTGTGGCCTCCACTCGTCTAACACCGATCACAGTGATCAGCGTGATGCTTTCTGTAACGTTCTGTAGATCAGATTCACAGTGAAAAGAAGGAGAAAGAGATGGTTCTCACTTCAGTAGTTCCTGTAGAAGGCTTAGGGTCAGTGATGGTGATGGTGGAGGTGGAGGAGGTGGAGGAGGTGGAGACGATGGTGGAGGTGGAGGAGGTGGGGATGATGGTAGTGATGGAGGTGGTGGGGATGATGGTGGTGGAGGAGGTGGTGGTGGTGGGGATGATGGTGGTGGGGATGATGGTGGTGGGGATGATGGTGATGGAGATGGTGGTGGTGGAGATGGCGGTGGAGATGGTGGTGGTGGTGGGAATGATGGTGGTGATGGAGGAGGTTGTGGTGGAGATGATGGTAGTGATGGAGGTGGTGGTGGTGGAGATAGTGGTGGAGATGGTGGTGGTGGGAATGATGGTGGTAATGAAGGAGGTGGTGGTGGAGATGATGGTAGTGATGGAGGTGGTGGTGGTGGAGATAGTGGTGGTGGAGGAGGTGGTGGTGGTGGAGATGGTGGTGGTGGTGGAGATGGTGGTGGTGGTGGAGATGATGGATCAGGACCTCAGGCTTCTCTATTGACTGAATTGTTAAAGATATTTCACAGAGAAAACGGAAAGTGAAATTATCTCTGGAAAAGAAAAGACAGATCCAGTGTGAAAGAAAGAAGCTGTTTATCACGCTCGCGCCGTCGCAGATCCGAGTCAGTGATAATTCTCTCAAAGTATAAATCACATTTATGGTTTTATAGAGTCTCAAATTGAAAGGATACATCTTTGTTATAAACGTGTCGTGCATATACAGCTTCATATTTTCTGAAGGAAAAAAAGAAGCCCTGCTGTGGCCGAGCTCATACCGCGCCGTAAAATTAGAGCTCCAAACCGCCGGAGTGTTCCTGAGGTGCGAAATGTTCATCTAAAGCTCGAGAGGTTTTGTAATGGAGGATGTGGCCCAGAAAGAGCTGAGAGCTTCAGAAATAGCCAAGGTGCGAACAGGCTGAAGGATTACACCTGTGGGACTCTGCCAACAACACCTCACTCTCTTTCTCTTTTTATTCCTCTCTCCTGATCTCCCTCGCTCTCGCGCTGACGTCCATGTTGACGAGATGCTCTGGTAGCTCCATCGAGTTTGCAGTACTATAGAATATTTCATCTGTAAATACACGGCAAAACACCATTTCAAGGGCAATTTTATATATAAATTCACACGACACTATAAAGTCCACTACAATCACGCAGAGATGTTCATCAGAGACTGGAGGGGCGACTCCTTTATGGATAAACGTAGGAAGTTTCTCAGTAAGCGTAGCATACGAGCGCTACATCAGATCATCCTTCACACTTTGGCCTCAAATTACTATACTTCTAACTACTAAAATATTGGGGTTGTTGTATTAATGTGACTCAAACAATATGATAAGCTCTCCTAAGGATCCCACACACACATTTCACAATTTCAAGACTTCAATTTAGAATCTCGCGGCTTCATTAAGTAGAGATCAAGTCACTGCCAGAGCTCGATATAAAAGAATGAAATGAAATGTAAAATAGCACCGCGTGCAGGATCAGGCTCTATTCTCTGTGCTGCTGAATAATGAGCGTGGAAGCCGTTTTGTTTAATTTGGTGATTAATGTGATCTTTACACCGTGCACTATTCTTGCAGTCACATATTTCAACACTCAACATCTTCTCATTCGCGTATCATCAAATTAACCTTTTTATTTTTCATTTTAAACTTGTTTTTATGCTGCATCATGTTATATTTGACAGCAAATGGGGGGAAATGCTACCTTATTCTTCATTTTTGTCTTCAACGCTTCTGCTCAAGAAAAACCTGACAAACAGAGGTGATTTAAACGAAAAAGAAAATCCCCTCCGACACGTCTGAAACCTGACTCTGAATACCAGGAACTTCCCCCAGAAGTTCAATAGTTCCTTAAGTTGCTTGCAACAGATTTTTTAAAATGATGTTTAGTTAACCTATACCTCTTAGGAAGAAAGCTCATAATAGTAAATTTGCTTAATGGTTTCCATCACATTCCTAAAGATCACCATTAGAAATCTTTTGGTTGTTATTGAACACCACTAGAACATGAGAGGAACTTCTTCCATGAGTAAACAGGAACCATCAGGAACAAGGCTTTCCCATTAGAACTCCATCATACTGACGTAACTTACGTCACTGAGTCGTGATTTGGTATGGATGTATGGATATGAAGTATGGATGGTACGTAGCCTGTATATTTGCTAGACACTACTAGTAAAAAACACAAGGAAGTGAGGAAGTGTGAATTTATAGCAACATGTCCAAAACTAAGGTATGTTTTAGCACTTATTGCTAATATCTATATTTGTACACAATAACTGACAATCGTTTAAATTCAGGAGCATTTAGAATAATTATGTGTGATCGTGAGTTATATGAACATGACGTTTTACATCATAAAAGAACCGCTTTGCATATTTATAGCAAAATAAAAATGCTCCGGTTTCCTCCCACAGGCCAAAGACATGCCGATGAGGTCAACTGGCTACTCTAAATTGCCCATAGGTGTGAATGCGAGCGTGTGTGGCTGTTTGTCTGTGTCGGCCC
>JAQQZU010000039.1:25306792-25321750 GCA_030068025.1 Parauchenoglanis punctatus | reverse complement strand
AGAGACAGAGAGAGACAGAGCGAGAGAGAGAGACAGACAGAGAGAGAGACAGACAGAGAGAGACAGAGAGAGAGAGAGAGAGACAGACAGAGAGAGAGAGAGACAGACAGAGAGAGAGACAGAGAGAGAGAGAGAGAGACAGACAGAGAGAGAGAGAGAGAGAGAGACAGAGAGAGAGACAGAGAGAGAGAGAGAGCGAGAGACAGACAGAGAGAGAGACAGACAGAGAAAGAGAGAGAGAGAGACAGAGAGAGACAGAGAGAGAGAGATACAGAGAGAGAGAGAGAGACAGACAGACAGAGAGAGAGAGAGAGAGAGAGAGAGAGTGAGACAGAAACAGAGAGAGAGAGAGAATTGAATTGAATTAAATTGAGAGAGAGAGAGAGAGATACAGAGAGACAGAGAGAGTGTGAGAGAGAGACAGAGAGAGACAGACAGAGAGATAGAGAGAGAGAGACAGACAGACAGAGAGAGAGAGAGAGAGAGAGAGAGAGAGAGAGAGAGAGAGAGAGAGAGACAGGCTGGTGAGGGGACGACTGTTTATAGCTGCTATAAGGTGAGTGAGAACAGGAAGTGACTCATTTCTCTGACGTCCCAACATTAAACGTGACCATACATGAATATGATTGAATTTTTTAAAGAAATAAAACAGTGTAATTAGGGGTAAATTGCTGTGGTGTAGAAGGAACTTAGGGCGGTGCAGTTACAGGAAACTAACCACGTCGGTGTGGTTCACTCGCTCCATCACTCCGCCAGCCGAACTCTCGAGTTCTCGCTCATTAAGCGCAGATTTACAGACCAAACCTTTAAAACCCGTATTAGCTTTGCGTAGATTATTTCTATTCCTGGTTTCTTATTTATCCGTGTTTGTGCGTGTGATCTGAAGCGGATATGCGCTTTATTTATATGCTAATCCGCTCATAATAGCCACGGTGACAATGAGGGAACGTTTTATTACATTTGATGGCAGAAAGCGAGTGTGTTATATCCCGCCGCCTGCACAGAACCCCTGTTCGCATTGCTAATGAGATCTTTTATTTGGTTAGCCGAGTTGCTCGGGTGCTGATTTAGAGCCCAAAATAACACAATCAATGAAATATACCAAAAAAAGATATACTGTACGGTATGTATATTTAATAATAAAATCATCTCTGTTCTTCACACCTCTATTCTGTCCTTATCATCCCAAATTACTGACTACAATATCACCCTTATTGCACCTGATTGAAGGAGAAAGTGTGTGTGTGTGTGTGTGTGTGTGTGTGTGTGTGTGTGTGTGTGTGTGTGTGAGACCCATCTGATTTTGGAGAGTAATCTTATTTGCATCACACAAAGAAAAGCCAATCACGTCCCCTCTTTTATGCATTGCTAATTAAACCTTCAAGAGAGGTGCAATCTTTTCAAAAGAATGCAATTTTACAGTGATGTGTGGTGTGTGAACGCTCAGCGGTGTTGATCAAAATCATGAGTGATTCCACACACACACACACACACACCCTGTAGCCAAGAAGCCTGTGTCAGGAAATTGAATCAGGTGAGCTGATATTTACAGCCTGAGCCTGGATTTTAATACACTTTGTATTTTTCTCTCTAGAAGTTTAATCGGCAAGAAACACACCAATTCTGTGCGGTGATCATCTCTAACATGCCACTTCCTGCAGGAATGAAGAATAAAACTAAACCTGCTTCAGTGTTGATCTATAAAATTCAAACGTTCGCAGTGATTAACTATTAAAATGGAAGTATGAAATGTAAGGAATTGTAGTGTTGATGGAGGAAATGAAACTGTAGCTGCATTAAAATATCAAAACTTCAGCTTAAATGTTACATTTTTAACTATAATAATGTTAATAATAACTATAAAATGTATTACATAATTAAACTAACGAGGACCTACAATCTTAACTTTTCATAGTTTTGAACTATAAAATACAATTGTAGTAATTATTAATAAAAAAAAACAAAATAAATGGATAAAATTAAAGCTATTGAAGTGTAGATGTATAACTATTATGTATAAAAGTTTTGCTAATCTTGCTGTATAACAGTAAAGGGTTTGTAGACTTTATCTGTATTTTTAGTCAACTATAAACCGATCAAATTGCCGTTTTTGCAGTGTTGAGCTATAACGTGCACAGTTTTGTAGTAATGACGTATAGTGAGGTATTTTATAACAATGTTAATGTCAAACTATAAAATTAAGGTTTTGCAGCATTGAACTGTAAATGTATATATTTTATTGTGTTGGTAACATTCAGTTATTTAAATTCATATACCATTAAAGTTCAAAATGAACGAGGACCAAAAAACAGTTTGAGTTCAAATTGTTGGACTGTTTCTCCATAACGCCGGTCGTGTTGAGTTATAACATTTCAATTGTGTAGTGTTAATACATAAATAAAATAAGCACTTTGTAGTGATCTGTAAAATTTAAGTTTTTGTAGCTTTAATCTATAAAATTAAGGAATTTTTTTATAGTGCTGAATTATTACATTTACGTTCGGTGGCTTTGACCTCCGTTTCTTTTGCTTTATTAAGGGACAGATGGATATTCTCACAAAATAATTCCTTTTTTAAACCATTGTGGCAGAAGCATTAAACAGTTCTTCAAATATTTCCTGTTTACAGTTTGGAAGTTGCATTTGTAACACACACACACACACACACACACACACACACACACACACACACACATTTAAATAGGGCAAAAGCCCCTCTGGGAGGAATTCATAACACACACCGACCTTCTGCTGGTTTCTTATGCAACACCTCATCCGCTGCTTCGTCTCTGGGGTTCTTCATTTTTAAAGGCGAGTGTGTGTGCGTGTGTGTGTGTGTGTGCGTGTGTCACGTATGTGAGTCAGAGTCAGGAGGATGTTCTCGCTACAAGCCGAGTCTCTTTATTGCGAGAGTCGTCCAAAAATCATGAGTCGGTGGCTGCGGGTCAGAACACAGGCCGCCCTAATAAGGAGACCGAAATCAGATCTAATAATGGACCCGAGCAGGAAAACAGGAAAGCAAAGATCAAAAGAGGGATTAAACAGAAGAGGCTAGGAGTGAAGCAAACAAGGCTCGGAGGAAACTTCAAACACGGGCTCTGTGACAAACACTCCAAATTATTTACACTGGAGTTTAGCGTGTACAATGTTGATACAGGAAATTAGTACGGAAATGTTGCCAACAAACACATTTCAGGTCTTGTGGAGTTTCATCTTGTGCCTCATTTTCACTAGAACGTTAATCAAAATGTACATTAAAGCCATTAAAGGTGCATTTGTAGCGAGACCTCCTGATAGCCCTTACTTTACCTTTATATGTGTATGTGTGGAACAATGGGTCATTTCGTTCCAATAAAGTGTAAAGCTAATATTTGTGCCTCTGGTTTTAAAACTGAAATGAAATTGTACAAATTCGCAAGCAGCAAAAGATAAAGAAAAAAACCCTCACATGAACTTTCCATTTCTACGTCACCAGTCCAGTTTGGCAGCTAATGAACACTTTACTAATAAACGTAATAAAACAGGAAATAAAAAATGACGCTAGTGTGTGGAATCAGTGTGGAGCTTGTTGAGGGTAATTATTATCCTGTAATGGTTTTAGAGTTTTATCACTTTCAAGCCGAGTTTGTTTAAATAAAACTTTGCCGAATTTATTTGACCAAAACTAATGTTTTTAAAATGTGTTAAAGTGCTTTTACAGTTCCAACTGCAGAGTATTTTTAACAAAATATTTATAAAAATATATACTTAAAACAGGCAACATATCCAAACTGTAAAAACTGAAAAGAAATATTATATTTTGAAAAGAGAATTATAATCACGTTTCATGAGTCCTGATGTGCAGCAATGAGCTCATTTTCATAAGTGTGATTATGTTCTTATTCCAAAAGACAGGAAAATTGCAAAAGTGGGGAAAAAAAAAACCAAAAGTTAGAGAAACCACGCTGTTAAAAATGAACATATCTTAACTATATAGTCAAGTTTACGTTGTGATCCATATTCTAAGATTTATATAGAAATAAACCAAATCTAGGATGGTTAAGCCGTAGAACCCAGGTCTATTTTTAACTTTATTTCCGAAGGAAGCAAAATGAACTTCCAAAATTATAAGACATTTTAAAGTGTGTAAAAGCATCCAAAAGCTTTTCTATTTTATGTAAAATATGTAAAGTCGCCCATATTCGTGCTACTTTCACGTGCTAAGATCACGTGGTTTTATTTCAGCAGGTAAACACAACTCTGTAAAATCGACGTGATAAGAGATAAATTCACCGCTTAATGATTTGTTGTGTTTAAGAGGGTGATAATGCGGCGCGTGTGAACAGAGCGGTGTTCGCATGCTGATGTGGGAATCTGTGACATCGTGCTTGCGGAACATTTCTGAGGCTCCTTTAAGATATAATGTGAGCAGACTTCAGAACTTTATCTATAAATTCGCCACTGAGGGTTTCATGATGCAAGTCAGCTTTTCTGTAATTGTTTTATCCGCCATCTAAAAATGCAGTCTTTTTCCAGACCTCATGAGACGGCCAGGACCCGGCCAGGACCAGAAGAAAATGGACTTTTAATCTATTTAACTACGGGACGGCTCGAAGCAGCCCCCATTATAACAAAATGTGTTCCACTGGCAGCGCAGAACGTGAGCAAGAACACAACGTTCCTCTCAGGGGGAATGACAAGGCTTCACCTTTGACCTTTTTGTGATTATGGAAACACCTGGAGAAACACCTGAGCATTGATTTTGCCCCAACAGCAGCTGGATATTAATGCTCTCATTCCAATACAGCTGAAAACAGCTGTTTTAATTCGGTCCAAAACCAGACTTCATGCTGGTGTCTAAACAAGACTCTTCCTGGATGGACCTCACGGAAATGGGTGGGATTTACACATGTTTACGTCGTACATCCCGTCACTGGGAGAGAGAGAGAGGGAGCGAGAGCTAATATGAAGCTGTTGGAGTGGAAACGTGATTTCTAGCTCAGCTCTGTAATTTCCTGTGAATTTCTTTCCAGCTAAATTGTACACAGTCGACTTTAAAAGGCCGCCAGTCGCCTCACTCGGCTTCTCTCTGCAGCCTCGCGTTAAATCGCCCGGCTTTGCGCCTTATCACAGGCTGTTACAGGAGGGAAGAGACGTCCCCTTTCTTTAGCAAAGCAAGCTTCTGAGTGGAAAATAGCTCCAGGAAAAAATAAGAAAGTGAAGGTGCATTTGTATGAAAAGCACTTTCTCAGGTGTGTTGTGTTCCCGAGAGGTTCGACTCCGTCGTGAGGTCTGCGTTAGGACCGAGGAGCGCCTGTCCTCCTCCCTGTCCTGCAGGTTTCATCCTTTAGTTTGTTGATTTGTTTTTTTCTTTTTGCTCGAGTACACCTGGTGTAACTAATCCCCACTGTTTACTGCACCACACCGCAAAACCTCAGCGTTATCCTGTTACAATTCAGGAGCAGACGTTCAAGCGTTACTTGAATCCTTGATTTATTTTGTAACTCAAAACAGAATTTATTTGCTAAAATATGATCGATTTTTTTATCTTCTAATCTTCCTTACTTCCTGCTCCAGCCCCGCCCTGACCACGCCCACTCGTCACTGTTTCCACCTTTTCTTCAGTGCTTCAGTTTGTTCAGTTAACAGGAAGGGATATAAACATGCAAAATTAATTGTAACTTTTAAATCGTTTAGTTATTTTAATGTAAGTGCTGTGTTTCGATTAGACTTTGAAAAACAGGAGAAACGATCATGTGACCTTCTGGCAAATCATTTTGCTCCTTAGAATCTGTTCATAGATCTGAAACAAATCTGAAATTTCTGTTGTTTTCGCGACAGGAATGCGTCAAATCTGGAAACAGAATAAACGACTTGAATAAATTTACCCTTCTTGCTAGAAATGAGAAGAATTTTTTTTTTTTTTACTTTTTTCTGGAAATAAATGTGTGAAATCTGAAAATAGTTCAAAGTAATTTAATATTTTAACTTATTTCTGGAAATAAATGCTTTTAAAACATGTTTTACTGTGTTTACTTATTTCAAGCTAAATAATTTCATAAGTTTTGTTTCTTTTTAGAAATAAATAAATGTTGGAAATGTGTTTATATAATTTAATTGAATAAAGATCAATGCTATAACAAAAAGATTTCAATTTTAAAATGGGTAAAAAAATGTCTTAATAATTTTATATTTGTTTATTGGAATTTTATCATGAGAAATAAATAAACGTATTAACTATATTAAAGGTATTTGAGCTCACGACGAGCTAATTTCTTGCAGCAGAGCCGTGGTTATAGGCGATGAGTGACGCGCACGACGCTCTGGCTAACTGGAGACGCTAGCGTGAGTGGAATTACATTTTTACAACACAAGAAATTCTGATTCGGGCTTTTTAGGTGATCTGGTTTCTGGTTTCTCCTCGTTTCTCAGCTCGGTCACTTTCATGTGACCTCCACGCCCTGATCTCAGCTATAAAGAGTCTCGTTCCCGTTTAGCGTTTAATAAACGGGGCGGTAAAGCCGCTCGCTGGTGGTCGACTCGGCCTGAAGGTTGGAAAAGCGCCCAGTCTTTGTTTCGAGACAAAAAAAAACCATGTACAAGAGTGTATTATCATTCTGTGAGCACACTACAGAAAAGAAGTCCGGTCATCGATCTGTTTATTTGCGAGAGCCAGAAGCCGTGTTAGCTGATTAATCATGGCCGTCTTGTTAATGTCGCTTTGTGTGTAGTACACGCTGATGGATGAGCGATCGAGCCGCACACTCAGCGCTGATCCTCGATTATTTTAATCCATTTGCATAAACGCACGTGCTTCAAACCTCATTAAATGCACATTAGACAGACTCGGCGCTCCGACTCCAGCTGCACCGTAACGTCTTCTTTAAAACTCGTAAATCATCAACGTAATCTCGGGAAACGTTATAGCACAAATACGGCTGCTTTACACCACATTAGTGCTAATTCCATCTCTCCCACGTGAATCCCAGGATAAACTGCGAACACGGAATCGGAATCACGCTAAACGCACAGGACGGCTGGAACATTAATGCAAAAACACGCAAGAAAGAAACACTGCGTTCTCACCTACATTATATAAACAGCAAGGTACTGAAAAACTGTACTCTCTTAGCAAGGTACTGAAAAACTGCAAAGTGTAATCTCCTGTGTCCTGGAGAAGAGTTCCAGATTCACCTCTGACACTGGAGACTCCTTTACGGCGCCCCTAAAGGGACATACGGAGGCAAAAGGTCCTGTACAGGTTCAGCTGCGCACGAGAAAGTGTAAAGTGTTTTTTGTTTGCCCATGTCCCTTCAGGGACTCCGTACTCTTTCCGTAAAGGTTAAAAAAAGAAATCTCTCCCTACAGGAAACTTCAACGTGTCCGTTTACGTGGCGCGTCCGGCGTACACGTCCCCGTGAGAGCGCTGTTACTACAGAGACAGTAACGTATTAGAACAAGCACATTAATGCTACTGAAGGTGAATCGACAGCTTCTGACCAATCAGAACCCCATAACCATCAGCATGAGGTCACTGTCAGTGTTATTATCAGGTAATTAACGACTGTATTCCATTGATGCAGTTAATACACTAATTATTAGCGGTAAATATTAATCCTTTATGTGCAGGTTCAATTTTGTGCATTTGTCCTGAGGAAGTTGTTTGCGTATGTTTATCCTGAGCACAGAATTGCGAGTCATTCCGCATCAGCACGTTCGCGTTTGTTCATTTAAAGCCACATTTTTCTTTGTGTCAGGTTTATCGACGTGGATGGATGTGGATCGATGTGGAGAGAGCGCAGTTTGATGATGAGGAAGATTATCCTATAAAATAAGGCTTTGGCAACCAGCTGCTGTGTAATTCACCCCGTGTGTGTGTGTGTGTGTGTGTGTGTGTGTGTTTTTACTTTGACGTTTATTACACCGAGTCATTTGCCAGATGCTTTTATCTGAAGCGAGACCTGGTCCAGCCCGCGTACAGAGCCGTTAAAGCTGACGGCTACAGCGCTCGCCACTGTTCTGTTCCTCTACAACAGGGTTCATGCTCCATCTTTCATTTCTATTTTTTTGATCTTGTAATGGAGGAAGGTTGGTTTGTTCTATATGTTCTACCACATTAACATTAACATTAGCCAAGTAAGAATCTAGCAAGAAAGCCAAACAGTCAGTTACTTTAGCAGGTGTTTAAACACTTACAATTTGTTCATCGAGTTCAAAGAATGACACGCAGCCGGACCAAACCTAGCAAGAAGAGGTGGGAAGTAACTAAAAAACTACAGTTACTGTTGTTGGCTATCTGTATCACTTAATTTCTCCAGACTCATGCATTTATTCATTAAATTAAATTAAAGATGAGTTTTTCCTCACACATCTATGACAGCTAGGCGTGATTAGCATTCAGCTAGTTTGTACGGCAGAGTTATTAGCATGCAAGCTAACATGAGAGATTAGCGCTGCACTTGATTTACCTCAGAACAGTGAGCTGTAGAGTCAGGGTTATGGATTTAACACGTGAACACATCTGTATGTTAATAACATAAGGCTGATAAACGTATAAAACTTTAGAACTCATTTAAAGGGAAGAAGTCAGAGGTAAAGCTGTACGATTTCAGAGTAACAATGAGTAACGTGTGTATGTTCCTCTCGAGTATACTACGCTCATACAGAGCACTGTGGAGTGTTTATCTGCTCAGGTCTGAGATCAGATTCGTTGCGTTTACACCCATGAGGAGCGAGAGACGGAAAACACCATCCTGTGATGAATGAGTGAATCAAACGAAAGAGAGATCAGTGTTTGTGATGTGGAACGCGAGAATGCAGAGCTCAGCATATTCTACTCATCATGATAAATATGAAGGAGAGAGAGGGAGAAAGACAGACAGAAATATGGTAAAAAGCCTGGACAGCCAGGAAGAATGAGAGAAAGGAAGTTGAAGGAAGGTAAAGAGAGAGAGAGAGAGATAGTGTATTCTATTGATAAATATGAAATAAGAGAAGAAAGATTTGACTAATATGAGAGAGGGGGATTTGTGGAAGCGACAGAGTGAGAAAGACGAATGAGGGGGTGAAGATAAGTATAAAAAAGGAAGATAAAGGCGGAGATTGAAAAAAGAGGAAGGGAAATTTACAAACACTTAGGGACAAAGAAGGAGAGAAAGTAGAATGAAGGGAGGATAGAGATATCAGAGAGAGAGACAGAGAGAAACGATGAGAGCAGTGAGAGATAGGCATTAAGAGATGTGCAGAAAGAGTGCAACAGAAATAGAGGCAATAGAAGAGAGAAAAAGAGAGAGAGAGAGAGTGAGAGAGAATTTGAGAGATAGAAAAGGGAAAGGAGAGTAAGAAAGACATGAGGAGAAGAAAGACTGGAAACAAAAAGAGAAGAGAAAGGAGGGACAGAGCCAGAGAGATGTGGAAAAGATGAGAAAATGGAAAGAAACTAAAGATAGAAGAAGAGGAAGATGAAGAGAGTGATACAGAGAGAGATACATAGATCAAAGTTAGCAGGAAAGAAACAGACAGAGAGACACAGCCAGGGGTAGAGATGGATAGGACTGTGATGAGGAAAGGAAGAGGAGATATGAAGATGAGGGAAGAGAGAGAAATAGAGAAAGAGATGACAGAAGAGAGAAGGAAGAGAGAAAAAATAAACAGCGGGAAGGAAAAAGGGATGAGCAAGAGGAAAAGAGAGAGAGAGACAGAAACAGACACCTGATGTGCATGAGACAGTGTGTGTGTGTGTGTGCGAGAGAGAGAGAGAGAGAGAGAGAGAAACAGAGAGAGAGAGTGAGAGAGAGACAGGAAGAGAGAAACAGAGAGAGAGATATAGAAAGAGAGCGACAGAGAGAGTGAGAGAGAGAGAGAGAGAGACAGAAAGAGAGAGACAGAGAGAGAGAGAGAGAGACAGAAAGAGAGAAACAGAAAGAGAGACAGAAAGAGAGAGAGAGAGAGAGAGAGAGAGAGAGAGAAAGAGAGTCAGAAAGAGAGAAACAGAGAGAGAGAAAGAGAGACAGAGACAGAGAGAGAGAGAGAGAGAGAGACATAGGGAAGGGAACATTTTCAGATCTGTGGTTTAATCCTAGTCTGAAATGTTCTCTTTAACTTCTTTCTTTGTTTATTGTGATTATTAAATGTGTGTTTGAATGAAAACACACACACACACACACACACACACACAGATGAACACACAATGAGACGATCTTCGTGTCATGGCCCTTCGCCTTTACTCTGGAAAAAAGATTGGATGATGAAACGTCCTGAACGTCGTCTTTATGAAGATCATCTTTCATCCCTTTCAACTTTCCGGCCGTCTCTTCTCCTGCAAACACACGCCAATCGGATTTGCGGCTCTTTCGGACTCTTGCTAATGCGATCCTGATATTCTGCACTTATTGGATTGGCGTGGGGGGGAGGGGGAGGAGGAGGGAAAGTAAATCTCCAGAGTGCTCAGATGGACAAGCTGATGTTTCTTAGTCCTTTTACAAAACAATTATCTGTCCATCAGGGCGAGCCATGACTCAGCTAACGGGCTAACAACACAAACTCCCTGCTCTGCTTTTTACTCCATTTCTCCTCCATTTCTCTTCACAGCACAGAGATGCTTCCTGAAACACCTTCCTGATTCAAACACCCGTCGTTCTTTAATTAACACATTTTTACCTTGTTAATATCTGGCTGTAAGTGAGCGCAACATCTCCTCTGTAACGGACATTAGAACGCAGCATCAGTGTAAAGTGCAGGTGAATGAGACATGATGCAAGTGTCTATGAAAAAAAAACAGGGAAAAGGGATACGAGCAAGAGTCAGAACCAGGAACCACAGAACACAAGAACAGAAAAACAAGGCTACGTGCTGGCAGGACCTCAGAACAGGTCTCAAGCAGGAAAGGAGGGTTTAGGTGCAGGTCTTGAGTAGGGCTGGAGGGGTGTTGGCATGCATCTCAAACAGGGCAGAGGGGTCTTGGTGCAGGTCTTTAGCAGGGCTGGAGGGGGATAGGTAAGGGTCTTGAGCAGGGCTGGAGAGGTCCTGGGGCAGGTTTCGAGCAGGGCTGGAGAGGTCCTGGGGCAGGTTTCAAGCAGGGCTGGAGAGGTCCTGGGGCAGGTTTCGAGCAGGGCTGGAGAGGTCCTGGGGCAGGTTTCGAGCAGGGCTCGAGAGGTCTCGGTAGAAGTTTCAAGGAGTACTGGAGGGGTTCAGTGGGGTCCAGGGGCAGGTCTTGAGCAGGGCAAGAGCGGTCTAAGCAAAGCTCTTGAGCAGGGCTGTAGGGGACTTGGTGCAAGTCTCGAGTATGTGTGGAGGGGTCTTGGGGCAGGTTTTGAGTAAAGCTGGAAAGGTCTAAAGGCAGGTCTTGAGCAGGTCTGGAGGGATCTAGGGGTACGTCTTTAAAAGGGCACTGGTGGATGCAACAGGAAATAAGTTGAATAACAGAGCAGAGTAGAGGGAGAGCGCATAGCTTACCGGACTTTAACTTTTTGAGTGTGAGATCTCCTCCCAGGGCTTGTGGACAGTGGGCCATACGGGCAGATGCATGAGGCAGGACATTAATTCAGTTTGGTTCATGTTTATAGATAAAACTGAAAAA
Organism: Parauchenoglanis punctatus; assembly: GCA_030068025.1. NCBI lineage: Eukaryota > Metazoa > Chordata > Actinopteri > Siluriformes > Auchenoglanididae > Parauchenoglanis > Parauchenoglanis punctatus. The sequence continues at coordinate 25,310,194 of JAQQZU010000039.1, read as the reverse complement.
AAGTTAAAGAAACAAATTTAGTCAATGAACACACCTCAGCTCATCCACCGAAGTAACACTGTTACTTTTCAGCTAAGATTAAAAGGCAGCAACTTTCCTTTATCTCAATGAGCCTCTTATCTAAACTACAGTGGTGTGATTTGATTTTTGTGATCATTGCTTATGTTCTTGTCAGCAAGAGACGAGCCATTAAGATAAACGATTCCATGACACTCGAGTTTCACTCAGCAATTTGTAAATATTAAATCCTAAAGACAGATTCCTAAATAAATAAGCCCTGTGTGATTGTGAATGCATTATTTAATGTTTTATGTTTTCTTTGTTCCTCGCTCTTGTTTTTATTTCCAGCTTCTCAGGACACTTTTCACACTCAACATGTTTCTCGAGATTTAAATAAAATTCCTAGCAGGATTACGTACATTACTGAGGAAGATGACGAAGTGCTGCTCAGGCTAATTTAATAGCTATGTTGACAAGTGCACGCACACGGAGTCCTCACATGCCTGTGATTGAAATTCATGCCTGCAGAATTAAATCAGATCGTGCATGCACGAGTGACTTCATGTTTTAGAGACAACAGGCAGATTTTCCTGGGCGGTAACAGGGTGAGGATAGACTGATTCGATTACAGACGACGTTTGATTGATGGATGCTGCGTTCAGCCTGACAAAATGACTTTTTTCCTTTGGGCAAAAAATAAACAAGGAGTCCAGATCCTCCTATTTAACATAATACAGCTTGTGTCTCCGGGAAACGTCAGAGACAACTACATTTAAAAAACAAATGCAAAATTTTACTGTTGTTGATCTGAACTGATTTGTTGGATTTAAATAAATCAGACTGTCCTGCTTGTTTCATGTTCAGAAGAGCTGCATAAAGCTGCCAACAGGGGGCACTGTCTCAGAGTGACGGAGTGGGGAGTGCTTTTAGCCCTGATAATATACCACAGCAATTTAACAACAATATTAGAGCTTTTTTTTTAACTTATTAAAGACTGACACATGATAGAGTTAGGGTTTTATCCATTTATAGTTACATTTAAAGTTAATGTATTGTATCATTTTCAGTGTTCACCTAAAGGAGTCGACTCAGAGTCGACTCTTTCAGACTTTTTTGCCAAACCGTTTTTTAACTTTTAGCCACAAGGCAATAATTGTAACCCAGACCCCAAGTGCATAACTATAGCCCCTAGAACCTAGTTATCATAGAACTTAGAACATCAGATGCGCTTTCATATATTATTTTCAACATGTTCCCTAAGAATAGCGACTCAGAGTTGCTTGACGTTCAGTTTTTTTTTTGCCAAACCAGTTTTTAACCTCTAACCCTTAGGTTAACGCTAACCTTCACCCTTGTGTATGATTATGACTGCTAGAACCTAGTTATCTGTACGATTTAAAACGTATTCAGTTATTTTTTAAAACTGGTGTCCTGTTTTGTCAGTAGATTTTAGAACATCTGATGTCCTGTATTATACCATTTCCATATTCCATTACTCAGGCACATGTGGCCCCTGACATGCTTTCTATGTTATGATCTGGATCTTGGACTCGACTCTCGACTCTCGACTCTGAGTTCACCAGAAAGTTTCCTGGAGGCATTTTTGACTATTCCGAGTCCACACACCGATTTCAAATTCACCTCCAGAGACGTAAATAAAATGTTGTCGCTGGGCATCAGGGGAAACCGAAACATGCTGTTAAAGCTCTGAAAGCTGCAATCAGCGGCATACAGCGCGATGCCATGAGACAAATTGGTTTGTATTGTTGGCTGCTTCTCGCGCCGAGCTCTGCACTGAATTTAAATCAGAACTCGAATCAAACACGAGCAAACTCTCGCCAGGGAGCAGCAACTCTGAACTTCTGTTTACTGACTCGAGCTCGCCGTAGAGCCCACACACGACACGCTGAAGAAGAGGAGGAGGAGGACGACGAGGAGCCCACGGCCTGACGACAGATGGTGTTTTTTTTACAGTATGACTCCCGGCTCACTGGGTTTGATGACCTCGAACACTTCTGCTGCTGCTGCTGTCGTGTATTTTTGGAGCTTAAGCTAAAAAACATACAGCAAGCTCCAGAGTCTAAGAAAGTTATACATTTTGGGGGAGAAATGTCTCCAATTTCAATACAGAAATGTTTGTAAAAGCTCAGCTTATAAAGAAACATACTATAACATTTAGTGTTTGTAATATTTAAGAGATTGTGCTTATTAGCACTGTGCTAATTAGCATTTGTATGAGAAACATGGCATGCTGATTACAAGTTAAAATATGCTAGAAAACATGCTAAACATGCTAGGACATCCACCTTCTAAAAGATGCTAAGAAACAACCTAGCATACAAAACTATGAGACATGTTACAAGCAAGACATGCTAGCACATGAGCCAGCTATGCTAAGACATGTCACACGTAGCACATGCTTACTATGCAAAACATGTGACACACTACCATGTGAAAATAGGGGACTTGATCATACGTGCTAGGAGACACAGAAACGGGAGAGAGGTGTTTAGATACATGTTAAACATGCTAACATCAGACCTACTAAGAGACATTCTAATGTGTGAGACATGCTAGGAAGCATGCAAAATATGCTAATATAAGAGATGTAACATACACTACATGCTAAGAGACTCACCAGGATGCAAAACTAGTAGACTTGCTAATACCGTACCTCCTAGGAAACATGCTAAATGTACTAGAGCATGCTGACATGCTAATATTTGAGAGATGCTAAAAAGCACATGACATAGGCTAGATCAGGCAATTACACAACACCTGCTGATTATGGGAAACTTGTTAAAATATACTAAGTCATGCTAATATGTGAGACCTGCTAGGGAAAAGGCTAGAATTTAAGACTTTGGGGCATGCTAATACACAACCTGCTAGGACACATGCTAAGTAGGCTAATGCATGCAGTCTAGCAGACATGCTAGGTATGATCTAGGAAATACACAAAAGGGATGCTAAGCGTCTTGCTAGGATTCATGCTAAATACAAAAGGAAATATAACATCCACCACCTGGTTACATGGTAAATATGCTAATAGACACGCTAGCATGCAAAACTAGAAGACTAGCTAATGTAACATTTGCTAGGAATCATGCTACATGTGCTAGGACAGACTGGCAATGGAGAAATTTTAGCTTACAAGGAAAAATGCGCTAGGACATGCTAACCTCCAGCACCTGACGAGACACATGCTAAGACACGCTAGGAAACATGCTAACGTGGGATCGTAAAGTTGCAGTAATAATAATAAGGACAGATATTTTTGTTTTTATGAACTGGAGCAGAAATGGAACTCAGATGACCCAACTTGACTGTGTGTGCAGTGTGTGTGTGTGTGTGTGTGTCTGTCTGTGTGTGTGTCTGTCTGTGTGTGTGTCTGTCTGTGTG
>JAQQZU010000039.1:25274639-25293727 GCA_030068025.1 Parauchenoglanis punctatus | reverse complement strand
GAGAGAGAGAGAGAGAGTAATGGACCTGCTATTGTGTATTCTCTGTGCTCTGCTCTTTCCCCTCTGCACACCCATTAATCTCTGTCAAAAATGCTCATTTGGTAAGCGGCCTATAGTGTGTGTGGGGGTGCAGAGGGCAGGAGGGATAGAAAAAAAGAGAGAAAGAAAGAAGAAAGAGAGCCATGGACTCAGCCTGTATTTGATTTTTTCCAAACACACTGTGTGATGTGTAGAAGAAAAAAAGAGAACGACATACCGTCTCTCGGGTGTCTTCCTCTCCTGCTCCACCTCCTGAAACAATGCTAAAGGCTTTCTCTCTCTCATTTTCTGTCTTTCTCTCTCTCTCTCTCTCTCTTGTTCATGCGTCTCAGCCCTGGGATTTTGCTCTCTGTCATTCCTGTGACATTCATGCAGTCTGAATTTTGCCTCCCGGCTGCGCAGACGCAGGACACATGGCTGCAATTCATAACGTACTTATCATGTAATGACGCAGTCGATTCTTGTGATTTAAGACTCATTATATCTGCACTTGGCTGAGAATAAAAGCATGAAATTGCAGGCCGTTTGGTGAGTAACACACTGTGTGTGGTGCGGTTCTAGGAAAATAATCAGCAGCAGAGTGGTGTGTTGAAGCTACTGTTGTCACAATGAAGCTGATTATTTTCCTGTAACGGCTCGTTCACCAGGTGTTTTCTTCTGGTTACACCACTGGGATGTGGTGTGCAACCTATTACAACTTTCAATTTTTTAAAGAATGACATGTCACGTTTTTATCTGTAATGTTGTGGAACATCCTGTTATTCCTCACCATCCTCTCTTTTTCTCTCTTTAGACAAAAAAAAATGTGCAGATTGTCATGTTACCAAGAAACTGGAAAGCAATGTAAACTCCTCTGTCCTGTTCCAGCTTTACCTCTGACTGTTACACAGCGCTCACACTGACGTGGAGCGTCCTCTGTCCACGTCCCTATGTACGAGCTGTTACTATAGAAACGATAACGTGTTATAACCAACACCTTCACGAGAGAGGCTGCTGCTATAACACAATAGACAACAGAAGCTAGCTTATTTGGTTAAAAGTGACTATAAACAGATAAAAAGTACAACACATCGTTATTATTAACGATTAACGACAAAGATTTATATACGCAACTTTCTTTAACAGAACCATAACTAATCGTGTGCAAGTATCACGTCACCGTGCCAACATCACAGATGGCGGAGTTGTGCTAAATCCACGTGAAGGTTTCTCCTGTGTGGATCTGTGACAAGGTCACGTGAAGGAGCGAGTGCAGGCAGCTGTGTGTAAACCTGCACGACGTCAGGAAGGAGACACGCTAAGCCCGTGAGAGAGGGTGAGGGTGAGGGGGGGGTTTGAGTTTCCATGCTGCACATTTTCTCACCCTGTATTTAATTCCTTTAATCGTTTGAAGCTCACTCTGGCATGAAGCACTTGGTGAGACGTGACGCTGTGACCACGCCTGCATGTGAGACACGGGAAACACAAACGTGAAAAAAACATCTCAAAAATAGAAAAATAAAGTAAAATAGATTGTAATGATCGCAGGGGCTTTGATGTCAGCCTGAGACCTGCAGAGCTTTCGAGTCCAAGTCGATATCTGATCAAAGAGCTGAGGATTTGTGTGATTTACTTTCATTTCCAGTGAAGCTGAGTGAGATCAGACGGTCAAACAGCAACCGGGCTCACGGGGAAATGAATAATAAACGACAGGATGAGGAGAAAGTCTCCATCAGGAGGGTAATAACTGATCCTCACCGTCACCGAGACACGACACGCTGACACACACTTTACACCCAAATTACCGTAAGAGGTGATTCTGAGAATCTGAAATAATCCAGTTTAATCAGATGATCTGATCTGCAGTTTATTACAGGAGAGTTATGAGTGTGTGTGTGTGTGTGAGTGTGTGTGTGTGTCAGCAAGATGCAGAATCCTGATTGCACACTTCTTTTTATGTATGTGTGAGAGAGAGAGACAGCGAGAAAAAGACATGGAGAGTGAGACAAAAGAGAGAGAGAATAATAGAGTGAGAGACAGAATATGAATGAAGAAAATAAAGAAGTTAGAAAAGAGAAGAGAAATACAGACTGATATATTCAATTTAATAAAGCTTTATTGGCTATTTTCTAAGTACGAGAGCTAGAGAAAGAGAGAGAGAGAGAGAGAGAGAGGAATATATAGATCTATTTAGAGAGAGAAGGGAATAGAGAAAGAAAGACAGACAAAAGAATGAGTGGTGTAAGGGAATGGGAAAAGTTAGATAGAGAGAAAGAGAGAGAGGGAGAGAGTGGCAGGTTTTGACGCTCTACACAAGGTACTCTGTCAGTGTATGTTTCTGCCATTGAAAGCTGTTCATTATCCGGACGACAGGAAATCAGAACACGGAGGAAAGAGAAGACAGGAAGTGCTGAGGAGAAACACAAGGAGGTCCAAAAGTCTGAGATCAGTTTTTATTTCACCTCTTATCAAATGTCAAAGAGTCAAACCAGGGCTTACGGGAATGTTAGCTATGTGGCTGACTTTAGCAGTGAAGACTTGGGCTGCATCTGAATACTCCGTCTATACTAATGTTGGTTAAGTACCAGTTACACTTGTAATTGTGTCCTTACTACTGCGAGCGAGTACCAAGGACACAGTTCGGACGTGCTTTGCCGCCATCTTACATGTTGTTTGACCCGTATATCCACAGATGTACATATACATATATATACACCAGGACCGGCAGAAATGTTTAAACTGTTTCTGTGGTACATGGTCAAGGACACCACTAACACCATACAGCAACCAGCTTCGCTTCGGTCTGTCATTTCTCCCTGGGAAATTCTTCTTCTTTGCTTATTCAGAGGCTCCAGCTGAATTATGGGATAGCGTAGTGTAGTACCTTTGCATACTACGAATGCAGTACATCATCCGGGTACTGTTCACCTGCTGTAGCATTCGGACACACTACTGGTTATGGCATTCCGCGTTTTGCGTACCATACAGTACGGCAGTATGAATACTCGGATGCAGCCTATGATTACACAAATATACTAATGCTAATGACTAGCCTTCTTATTTACATACAACATGCTTTAAAATGTAACCTCATACAATTCACAAGTCATAAAAATAAATCTGTTGCTTAGCAACTGAGCAATATAGCATAAGGCCGACCAGCATAAGAGTCATTGTGTGAGTGAATCATTAAGGCTAACAATGTATTTATATTTATATAATTTTTTTAATTTATTAAATATTCAATTTATAATTTATAAATCAATCAGCTGTCGAATATTTTCTACAGAGAGTGGAAAGAGTACGTTACAGCGACATGCATTGCCAGTGTCTACATTTCTCTCAGATTTCGGTAAAAAAAAGAAAAAAAAGTAAGAAAAAGATTCTAAAATGATATCGTAATTAAACTCAGCATCACGACTAGCATAACAAGCCACTCGAGAATTAAAACATTTACCTCAGACTATAGTAAATTACTAAAAAAAATATAAAAAACAAGAAGTACCTCCATATGAATAAAACCATACTGTAATTACACTTAGCATCACAGCTAGCGTAACAAAATCTTTTTAAAAAGGCCAACCTCAGATATGTCAGTAAAATACTAGCTAATAAAGTTCATGTGACAAAAAATTATACTTTAATTACTTTTCATATCATTGCTTGTATAAAAAAAGCCCTCAGTCATACCAATATTTACCTCAGATATGTCGGTAATTTACTTAATTTAAAAAAAAAAAAACTCAACCTTCATATGACTACTGTAGTTACACTTAGCATCACAGCTAGCATAACATAACATTCAAATACCAACCAATACCAACATTTACCTCAGATATGTCAATAAAACACTAAAATAGGTTCCATATGATTACAATTAACACAAGTTTCATGAATTCCACATAAAACTGAGTCACATTCAGTTCAATTATATTTGTATAATTTTCTCCCAAAGCAGCTCTCAATGCTAACTGTATTTAAAGTGTTCATTTTAGCAATGAGAAGGGTTTTTTTTCTGCATTTGCCAACACATCTGAGGTAAATGTTGATATAATCAACACGTTTTTGTCATATTTTGTCTCATTTATGCTGTCGCCTCACCTTTACACGCTCTACAAAGAGTTGACAGAAAGATTTGTACAGATGCATGTCATTAGCTAGCGTATGCTGGAGTTTTCAGCAGGAGTGAAAGCACGTATGAATATGTTGTTAAAATGGACCAACAGTTACTTAAAATGTCTTTGATAAATGTCTTTAGCCTCAGTCATTACTGAAATAACACTGAGCGGTCGTATTTTAAAGTCGCCTAGCAACAGCATTGTCATAATTTTAGCTACTTGAATGATGATAAATAAAGCCATTTTGACAGCAATAACCAGTGTAATTAGCCAGGCAGTTACGTACCGCTGAATGTTCCATCTCATTTTCAATCTCTGTACTATATCTTAATTAATATGATTCTTTCATAAACCTGGTTTAATTTAAAGCCAAACTCGTTTTAAATTGTTGTTTCAGGACACTATTAAGAATCTTAAAAAGAAGTTGTTCTGTCTGCTAATATTCGCGCTCTAAAACAGAAGTGTTTCTCACTCCAGTTGATGTTAGTGGTCTCCACTCGGAAGTCTCCAGCAGGGGCTGTAATTATTTCATTTGTACCGTACCACAAGAGTGCACAAATATACAGACTAATGAGGGGTAGTGAGAAACAGGTGAGAGCAATTACCAACCATGGATACATGGTAACAAGAACAGGAAACACACACCATGTAAGGTAAGGTAAGGTTTGGGCAAATCGAGGCAGATGGTGCTGAAAATATGCCGGGCGAACAGGGACCAAATCGGGACCGACATGGCACTAATTGAACAAAAAAGGACGCTGTTAAAATCTGCATTCTGATTGGTCAGAAGGTGTTAATTAATTTTCCATAACAGCAGCTCTGACAGTAGCACAGCTGCAAATCACAGCCTCATATTAACATGCTCGTTCTTATACGTTACCGTTTCTATAGCAACAGCCCATTCATAACACGTGTTTAAAAAGATGTGTAGTCGTTGATATGGTGAAGTTTTCTGTAAAGAGACATGTATGAAGGAGTCAGCGCTGTGTAACAGTCAAGCTGGAACTGGAAGGTTTCTCAGTAACATGCCAAGCAGTGTTTTTATTTTTGTCTTATTCATTTCAAGAGGCCGGTGAGGGAGCGACGGTTTACAACTGCGGTAACGTAAGTGACAACAGGATGTCACAACAGGAACCAGCTTGTTTCACTGACGTTCCACAGAATGAAACAAAAATTGCAATAGTTGGAAAATTGTTGTGGTGTAAGAGGAATAAAACACTTTATGACACATTGTTATAAGAAAATAATTATTCAGAGTGGTAACAGTAACTTCATCACACCACCCCATCGTTGATTATAACACTATAACAGCACAACACACAGTGGTTCATTATGTTAAATTCTCCACAAACAGGAGCTTCTACCGCTTTTTTACCTGTGTGATTTGTAGCGCTTTGTTCCATCATGTTCCTCACTGATATGTCACTCAGATAGAGATATTTTAATTGATTAAATTTCAATCCTGGGCAGTTTCATTATCCAGTATATCAATGACCACTTAACCTGAACACTGTTTTTTAAAAAAAAGGCAAATAGGCAGTGTAGTAATGATACTCAATGATAAGCTAGTCATGCCCCATGCTGAACTGGTGGAAATTCACCCTCATTCCCTGAGCTGTAGGATGTTAAGAGTGCTTCTCCAGCAGGAATCCCACACCAAGGCTTTTAATGTCTCCATTCATCAGCTCTCTGCCTTGCTTTGTCCTCGTGTATAACACTTAAAACTCAGGGCCGACCTTACAGAGCCATATTAAAAGCCCATTAAGCTGTGTTTAGTGATATTAAAAGCCCATCAGCCGTGTTGGATGGCTTCCTTTGGGGCTGTAATGACACTTACCTTGTAAGGGCACTTTCACTTTAAAAGCGCTTGAATCGAACCCTGGTGTGAATACGGTGAGTGAGACTATACATTGAGACAAGAAATACTGTACCTCTTGATAACAAAAAGAGTTTGCACTTGACCTTGTACCACAACAGTAAGTGCCTTAATGGCAACCGGACATCAAAAGAGTAGCTTGTGTATTGTGCATGAATTATCAGAATTATCACTTAATCCTGGTTAAAAGTCCAACTAGTCAAAGTGAACAAAGAACAAAAGACGTTTGAGAATATATCTATAACCCCGTCCCCTCTCACATACACCCAGTGTGGGTTTTTAGTTCCTTTTAAATGTGACAAAATTGGACTGAAGAAAGAATGAACCCAAATATGCATTTCTTTTGAAACAGTGCCTTAATAATTAAAAATTAATATGTTGTTAAAAATGATATCAGGGTTTGTTTTCCAAGTTCCAACAATATCTGCTTCAGAGTGAAAGGGTCTGTTTACTGGTATGATTGTTAGTTATGGACTAACGATGTTGATAAGAGTGTGTTTCTATTCGCTAAGGCTCTTGCACTAGCGTTTGGATATGTGGGCGTGGCTTTGTGGATGGACGAGGTTCAACACATTTACATTAACCTACAGTTCACACTGTACAATTTCCGGTCTGTTTTTGCTGTTGAAGGCAAATGCCTTAAACAAAACGTAAAAGAATACTTTGTTCTCACAGTGTTAGCGTAGCTGCAACACTCGTGTATAGGGAGCATGACAAATTCACAAGAAAGTCCAAAATAAGATAAAATAGTGGTGATGGTGATAAATGAAAAATGCTAATAGACATTAAAAAAAATACCCTTATTAACTCAAGCTCACTTTGAAAAATGTGTTTACATGAGTCTGATTCTGTACCGGAGCCCAGGTCGCGCTGATTGATGGCGTAAGCTTATTTATACATAATAATTGTCTTTACTCGCAGATCTATCGTCAGAGGAGCTTCATTGTATGATCTGAAATGGAAAACCCACGTTAGTCTGTTTCAGAATTTATTAGAGCGTGACGAGTAATAATGCCCAAAAATTTGCTTATAATCAAATGATATTTGCAGTGCATATTTTAAAAGACTGTATTCTTTTTTGTTTTCTATGAATTTCTATTCTATCTCATGCCTATTCATTGATTATTTATTGTCCTTCATGATTTAACAGGGGGATTAGTATGCGTACCTAGTGTGGAGTGAGCTTTTTAAATATCTTATGATGTTTAAGCATTAGCTATGGAGGCGAGGTCACGTGCGCTGGATGCACTCCTGGGAGCCCTCTCAGTGGCGCATCTCTCCAAAGCTCAGGATGTGTGCTTCAGGGAGGGAAAGCAGTCTCATTATACAGAATATTGCCGCTCGCTCTATGTGCCCTCGGACACTCATTTGGCCCGGTCACAACTTCATTATGCTGCTTTTTTCGCTCCGTCACCGGCATGAATACTTCATGAACTTCCTACGTGGGTAGGAAGCCTTTGAGTGGCTGCTGCGTGTCAAGACACTGGCTCAAATTACTGCAGGGAGACGCTTCCCTCGCTTTTCTCCTCATCAGCTCGGGAGAGTTTTAAGATTCCGCTTGGCGAGCGGGGAATGCACACGCGCTCGCACACGTATACAAACATCCATAATGCAAACTCGTATAAATAATGTAAATAGGATGCACTGCATTCCAAACGATGGAGGCCTCAAAACTTTTGCACTACTTCACACATTACTAAACCACAGATTCCCCAACAAAGGATACTTTACTGAAATCCCCAGGCCATATGTGAAGAAAAATGTTTCTATTATATTCTAAAGAGGAATGGCTTACCCTTATTTAAAAAACCACTTTTAATGACATTTTTTTCTCAGAATTTTGGACAGCAAGTTTAGGAATTTGGAATAGCAAATGAGGGAATTTGGGAGAACATTTTTGGGAATTTGGGACAACTGGAGTTTGGGACAGCATATTTGGGAATTCGAGATGTTTGCTCATTTGGGACTGAAAGTTTAGGAATTTGGGACAATGTTGCTTGGAATTTGGCATGACAAGTTTGGGAATTAAGGATAGCATGTTTGGGAATTTGGGATATCTTGTAAAGGATTATATTAAAACATATGAATATGATTTAAAATAACTGTTGTTTATTTTGCCACAGAAGTAAATCTTATATATAATTCCATCATAAATATGTGCAACATGTCAGTCATGACAATTTTACATTATGATCTCATGAATAAAACTAACCAAAGCATTTCATTTTATTCTAACTCAAGTTTTGTTGGGTCATCCTGTCTGACGCTGACCACACCCCTTTCCATGATGTCACATCAATTAAGTACAGTGACATATGTTTAAGGGATCAATAACATGTTTTGATTTTCACATTTTTTTTCAGGACAGAAAATTAACGCTCCCAATTAACCTGATGTCCCAGGACGCCAGGCATCGGCCCTATTACACAGTACAGTATGCAGTATACATGCATCCCTGTGCGGCAGCTTCAATTATCGGCACCGAGGTGATTAAACGCTGTGCCGTGACTACATTACCCGCATTATATTAATAGCTTAATAAGCTACCAGGTATAAGCAGGGGCATTTAGCATTAGCAGTGGGGTTTAAGTGCACGTTTCTCAGACTGATTGACAATCCAGGAGAAAGCGAATCAATACGGCCTCGCTGATAATAACGTCCTCATTATCCACACGCTCCGTGTTACAGTGATGCAGTTTTAAATAGGAGAGAGCAGTGTGTTAGTGAGGAGCATGCCCCAAACCAGGGGCACGTGCTAAAGCGAGAGTCACTTACACACACACACACACACACACACACAGGGAAGCTGTGGCTGGAGGATGAAGATGTGGGCGCTGATAGACAGAAAATGTCAGTCAGAATGATTTGTGGTGGGAATTTTAATGCAGATTCATATCAATTATTGAGAAGATGATGATGGAGCCATTTTGGAGCAGACCACACTGACGAGTCTGAAAGTCTGAGCATGCTCACGCCACACAACTGTTTGTATTCTATATTTTATCGGAAAACTGATATATATTTTTCTGATATATTTATATACAGTACGATCAGCCACATCAGAACAACAGTTTGCCTCAGATTAGCTTGCCAACAAAACTGGCTTCTGGTTGTAATTACACCATATAATAGTGAGCCTAATGTTAGGTGGCTTGCTTCTTAACAAATATAACGGTTAGGCTTGCTAGTAATGAATTACACTACGGTACTCTCACGTTAGCTGTTGTTAGTTGTGATTGGCTAAAATTTGCTAAAATACAGAAGGCCATGAAGTTACACTTTTTTACTTGTTTTACTTGGCCTGGTTTCTTGTGATAAGTTATTTTTGTCATTATCCAGTATCCATGGAGACGCCCTGGGCCTCGGAGCTGGCCAGCGATGTAGTTCAGGACAGAATGAGGCTCACTTTGATTGCACCTGTGATAAAGCTGTAGTCTTGCTAACTGCCTTTTTAAATGACGCACTAATGTGAACATTGTCTGTAATGGTGAGACATTAAGCTATTTCAGCCTGCATCAGGCCTCGACCGAACAGAAATGTTACGTGTTGATCGATATTCTCCTGCTGTTCTGACATTGCTGCGCAGAATGATAGGCAATGACTCGGTAATGCTTTCTCGAAATTTATGTTGTTATCACAGGAAAACAATGTTTCGAAATGTCGTGATAAATAACTCGACATCACGTGAAAACTACCGAATAAAATATGTAACTCCATGGCTTTTTGGGGCTTCCGTACTAAAGCGCCTCACTTGCAGTGAACATAAACTAATGAACACATGACGTCCTGTACGCTTCCTGATTTTAAAATTACATGACCACCCCACTGGCCTGCCTTCTGACTTCTTTAGCTTGACCTGCTTAGCATGAAATACGGCTTTTACACTGGTATAATATTAGTTAGTTTATGCTATATAATAATTTATCCGCATTTGCTATGCTAGCAACTATTTAAAAACAGCACGGAAGTAATATTAGCTAGATTAACGTTCAGAGATCATTAAAATGGACAGCCAGGTTTGCTAGCAAGCCAGTATTTACTTACTGGTACTAAATACAAAAGTCTGTTGTTTTGGTTTATTAAAAACTATCTTATAAATCTTACACTCACAAAACATTCCATGTTTTTTTTTTCTTCAATTTCCCACTTTTTTCTTCCACACCTCACCTGACCTTCCTCTCCTTATCCCTCCATCCGTGCTCTCATATCTCTCACCCGGGAACTGAGAGCACACTTTATTACACTTTTATTAGTGGAGATGGAATTGTGTTTGGGATAAATATCTCGACAAACTGCACTGTTATTTTTTTAACTTCCAAAATGAAATCTGTTGGATGTTACGATAAGGTGCGCTCATACGAGGGTCAGAACGCTGTTTGTGTGTTTGGCGGACTTTCACCGATACATCGAGCATCAGGTCTTCTGTTTGTGAAACACCGTGCATGCTTCATGTTAATCTCTTCACTCTTCTCCATATTATCTGCTTCTCTTCGCTACTGTCAGGTTTGTATAAATTGGGCGGGAGTGTGCTGTATACGGAATACCGTTGGCTGTTGTGTAATTCAATCAAACACTTCAATACGTCGTCACTCTGGCTTCCTGATTAAAAAGGAAATACATCAACATTCAGAATGAAATCCCAGCCAGGAAGCCCTTTCCTGGGAACTTGATTGGCTCGTACGTATTCCTGTGAGAACTGGACTTCGTTGTTTGACTCCGAGTTTGGTTCCTGCCGTCCATCACTTCGCAGATACAAGCAGAAAACTCTATTTTTACCCTCTCAAAGTTTCTGAGGGTGACAGAATGTTGTTCTGGATCCTTCAGGCTCACAGTGGACCACAATGTACACTCTTTTAAACCACTGTGGAATACCTAATATTCTGTCCTTTCTCTCTCTCTGTCTGTCAGTTGAGCTGAACATGTACTCCTTCTGCCTGATTCTGACACATTTCTACTGCTGCAGTTCCTCTCCAACCTGCCGGATTCACACTGGTTTGTTTTTTCACTTTTATTCTCTTATATTTTTTCCCTAAGACCCTCCAGATGGCAGGATCGTCTGCGTTATCGTAACACCTTCCACAAGCACGTAGTATCAGTGCACCTGCTCTCAGGATCCCTCGGTGTTAAACACACAGGTTCTGTCGAATCAGTGTGATGAATGTCTTCAAATCTTCCGCCTACAATACACTTCACTGATGCGCTCACTTACTCTCCATTTCCCACTCCTTTTTTTTCAGACCTCGCCTAGTTTCTCCTTCTTGCTAACGTCTTTATCTCTCCATCACTGCTCACTTATTTCTTTCCAGGGAACAGGGCCTGATCTCCTGAGGAAATACCTTAAAAGAGAGGAGACTCAATCACTCTGACTAAACGGAGCCGAAGAGACGCGACCCTGCGCTCGTCTGTCGTTAAGAAGCAGGGGATAACCAGGCATTGATGAAGATCAGATGGAACAAACAGCTCTGTGCACCGAGGCTTAGCTATGGATGTGTGAACCTGCATGGATGGAGTCTGTTCATTCTAATGTTAAGAAACTGAATTGTGAAAAGGGGGGACATCTACGTTCTCCGTGCATATGCAGTGTTTATTCCATTTAACTCGAGCCCGGGTGTGGTGTCTACCTCAGTGTGGTTCTTTAGGCAGACGAGAACACAGCAATCAGCGTCCAAGTGTGCTCCCACACCTATTAGTCCATTCAACAAGTCTGAATCAGGCCAAAAAATCTTTTGTTGGGCTTAATTTCAGACTGCACACCACTTATTTCATTCAACCTTTCATCAACCTTTCATTCAGCAGTCTGACATACAGCGACGGGAAAGAAAATCAAAACAATACTTCACCAGAAATCACAAAAATCACTTGAGTACGGAGAACATGGAGCTGGTGCTAAATTACAAAATTAAATAATTCTATAAATAACTAATTTGAGATGTTTTCTGTGTCCCATTTGGTGTTTATTTCCTCTTCTTTTTCAATCTACAGCGTGTTTCTGTAGTGTTACAGCTCTGTCGTTTGGCTCAGTTCGTGCCTCACATCTCAGTTTACCAGCTCACAAAAAAACTACAAACGTGCATTTATGAGTCACTTCCTGCAGTCGAGTCGATTCAGAGTCAAATCAGTGGGGAAAAATGTGAAAATCTGAAAAAGAAATAGACAGCAGCGGGTTAATCTAGGTGAATTTTAACAGCTGTGAATTGCAGTCTTTGTGAGCATGATCATTTAGCATGTAGCAATATATGCATGTGAATATGAAGAAAACCCAGTAAATCTGGCAGGAATTTGTAGTTTGGTTAAGCCTATCAGTTTTGCCCAGGAGCTACACTTTTCTTACCAAAGACCCTTTCCATAAATACATATTGACATTTTAATGCACTCACTTCAAAAGACACTGTTCATCTATATACCCTCAGCTTTAAATACTTTACTCTTGCCCAACAAACTTTCAGGTGAAATACAATTAGAAACATTTTTGTGGGAAAAAAGAAAAGAAAAAACATACAATAACCTGGTTGCACAAGTGCGCACTCTTTTATAATGGGTCATGTGACTGTGCACAGAATTAACCAATCACATTCAAACTCATGTCCAAAAGTAATTATCATACAGCCGTCATCACTGAAGAGATTCTCCAAATAAAGATCAGCAGTTTCTGTTCGACTGCTGAACCGTGGTCCTCAAAAAGCTTACAAGGCATGTACAGGATCTCATTGTGAAAACATATCGATCAGGAGAGGAGTACAAAAGCATTTCCAAACATTAGATGTATCATGGAACACTGTAATGGCCATCATCATCATCATCAAGTGGAGAAAATGGAGCACCACAGTGACATCACCGAGAACAGGTCATCCATCCAAAAGTGATGAAAGAACAAGAATAATACTTATCAGGGAGGCGGCTGAGGGACCTACAGCAACATTAAAGGAGCTGAAGGAACATTTGGTGGGCTCTGGTCACTCCCTGCATGTGACAATCTCTCATATTCTTCACATGTCTGGGTGACGACGTGGGGAGGCTTGACTGGAGCACTTTCTCATGAAAAATTAGATGATCTTGGCTCACCTCAACCCTATGGCAAAATATGGTATGATCTGATGAGACCAAGGAAGCGCTTCCAAAAGATATGTTTGGCTCAAAACCTAGACAGATAATCCCCTAAAGAACACCATACACACGGTGAAACATGGTGGCAGCAGCATCATGCTAAGGAGCTGCTTCTCTTCGGCTGGGACTGACGCTCTACTCACTACAGAGGGAATCATGGGCTCTAAACACCAATCTGTTCTGGCACAAAACCTTCAGGCCTCTGTTAGACAGCTGAGGATGAAGAGAAATCTCACCTTCCAGCACAATTATGATCCAAAGCACAACTCCAAGTTACCAAAGGAACGGCTTCAGAAGAAGAAGATCAGCATTTTACAGTCAGAACCCAGATCTAAATCCTAATGAGAACCTGTGGGTTGATTTGAGTGGGGCTGTACACAGCAGATCTCCTGGCAAACTGAGGGGTCTGAAGCACTTTTGTGAGGAAGAGTGGAATAAAATAATAAAATGAAGATAAGCTATGACAGTACACTCTTACCCAAGAACACAGAGTCCTGTATCACAAGCAAGAGCTGCTTTAACATGGTGTTAGGGGGAGTGCATGGGTTGCTATTTCACATTAAAGGTGAATGAAAGATCTGATATGATTTATCTTGGTGGGTTTTTTTTCTATACAACATAAACCCTAGGGTTAGGGTTTGAAGACGGCCGCCCCCATAAACTCCCTCCCGGTGTTGAGCTGCACAGTGACGTTTACTGCATACTGAATCTGTGACCTGATGTGATTCGAGGCAGATTTTTTCCATTGAGACTTTTATTATTTGTAGCTCCAGTACAAAACTAAAGAAGCAAACTTCAAAGACCAAACATATTTTGTGTGATCGACTACATTTGGGGTAAAGAGATACTAAAATGCCTTTAAGTTTGAATATTTTACATGGTGAGACCACAGAGAGGACGTTTAGGAGTCAGACGTCTCAATCTGGGAATAGATGAAAGCCAAAATAAATGACTGCCTGTAAGAACAACCCACAGCTCTGTCTGTGTCCTTCTCTCTCTCTCAGCCTCTCTCTCGCTCTCTCTTTCTTTCTTTCTTCTGCTGTCTCTCTCTCACTCTTTCTCGGTCATTGCTCAACTCTAATAAAGACCAATGACGACGTTACTGAGCAATTAGGGCCGCGCTCTCTCACCACACTCCACCAATTAGTCTCATCCCTCTGCACATGTACATGGCATATGGCGAGAGTTATTCCATAATTGTGCTTTTCAATGAGGCATGAATACAGGCACAGATATTAGATGTCAACTGTAGCACTTTGTATTTTGAATAATCTTTTAGATTGCATGAATATCACTGATTCAGGAAAGTGTTTATACTGTAGTATTGATTATCAGTAGTTAGCATCGCTGTGCTTTAAATTACCAATTAATTTGCCTTTTTTGGAGAACAGGACCAACTAAAAAAACCTTAAAAAATAAGAACTGCGCAATCAGGAGGGATTGGTCAGAATTCCTTCAGAAGCAGCCTACAGATGTTGGCAGGATTGGTCAGAATTGCTTTGGAAGCAGCTGACTGGTCAGAATTCCTTTTGGAATGGGCAGGTTTGATCATCATTCCTTTAGAAGTAGAAAGGATTGGTCAGGATTTCTTTGACAGCAGGCAGGAATGGGATTTAAAAAACATCCAGCACTTTTAGCACTTCTATTTAGTGGGAAAAAATGCAGAACGTGTTATTCTGACATGACCGTGAGCAGAAGGACACCGTGGTCCTGACACGGCGTCACTGAGGGAGTTGACAACACGCAGGCACCAGGTGCAATCTTCCACCTGCTCGGTGTTCTGATGATGAACTTGAACGTGAAATGACATTTCTTTTTCTTGTTCTCCTTCTCCGAGTCGTTCTCTCTCTCTCTCTCTCTCTCTCTCTGCTTCCTGTTTTGTCTTGTCTTTTATCGCCTCCTAGCAGGCACTGACTAAAATGGAGGAAAGTGTTACCCAGCCATTCATATCACACACACACACACACACACACACACTTAGAAGCTTGTATCAAACCATCCGTTCAAGCATCTCCAAATCGATTTCAGCCTCTGCTCAAGTAACTAGATTTAAATGTTTACAGTGTTGGACTTTTCACACTGCACTTCCTGACTAAACAAATGGAGGAGGATTAAATGTTAGATTCTGTTACCCAGCATGCCTGGGACCTGGACTTGTTCTGTGGGTCTGTTTAAACAGCGTGTGTCATTAACACCTGTGACATCATGAGATTTCATGATAAAGTACCTCGGAGATGTAAATTTAACATGAAACCACAGAGCTAACATTAGGATGCTGTATGTTGGTTTGATGGTGGTGTTGCAAACCGCTACCTCCTGAGATGCTGAACTTTCCAGCTTAGCTATAGCATTTACAATTTTAATCTCATGCAATTTTAACCTCTTGCACTTGCGATGAATGTGACTGAAATTCACGTGCCAGTTCACTAAAGGGGAAACAGCGTAGAATGTGAAAGATGTGAATTTGTTTCTGGCAGCAGTTGGTCTACATTGTTCTTCTTTATCTGGATGAACTTTGACCTGTGAATTTACAAGCCTAGGGCTTTTAAGCCAATAGAAGCCAAGTGGATCTGTGGTCTAAGTAGGTCTAACTGCACACACCATCTACTTGACTTACTACTACTACTAGTACTAGTATGCCTACTACCTCACAGAGCCACCATCTCTCACACTACACCACCCTTAGTAGACTCTGGTTTAGTGTTTTGGCTTAGGGTTAGTGTTAGGGTTTAGGGTCAGTGTTAGGGTTTAGGGTTAGGGTTAGGCTTAGGCTAGTTCCAGCAGTACTTCCGGGTGTTAATGCATGTTGTCTCAGGGGGTGTGTTGTGTACTGAATTGGGCGTGTCATGTTATAAAGTGGGTGTGTCTTGTTGGCTGCAAAACTGCAGCTATACCCTTCATGTTTGGTCAGTAAAAAGGAGGAGCTGGCAATTAGTAACTGGCATCACAACGGACCTTTGCCATTGACTTTAACAACTCTTTTCTCACCGTTGCGATGCACACATGTAGGGAAAAATTCCCATCTTTCTTCTTTGACATGATTGATAATTCCATCTTTTTGTTTCCTTTGTATGCTAGTATTTTCTTGTTAGCAATGCTGATACCTCACTTCAAAGATCTTTTCCCAGTTCCTTATAGATGGCCTCCTTAACTGCTACTTCTTTTCCAATATGTTATACATTATTCCTCTATTCCACTCCCTGAGTGCCATGTTACATACTGTATGATGCCACAGTGTGAATTAAGACAATAATGGGATAAATAGCTACTCAGATGTTCATTGAAAAATCTGTAGAAAGTCCATTCCTAAAGATTTAAAATGACCTGGATGACATAAAACAATCATAGGTATGTTTTTCAGTCTCTGTGTTGCATCACACGTACAGTACCTACAGCAAATTTGCCATTTTTCTACATGAAAAGCTTTTAAACACTTAGCTAGTTAGAGAAATATAATTTGCCTGTGGTGACCCACTAGAATGACATGCTATTAGTATGACTACAGTACTTTTTATTAAACATGCCCTTGTCATTTCCCCTCAGAGGATTCCCCGTCGCGATACACTGAGGGTCTGTTACGTTCAAAGCAGCACAGCTATTCCATCCATATACATGAGAGCTGCCATACTTCACTTCATTCTGCTGGTTAATTAGCAGGCTAGCGGCTCCCCGGTGGTTCAGCTGTCTAAGGTTTCACCCTAGTCCACTGTGCCACATCCTTGGAAGCCCAAAAGCTTAATTGGTCCTGCTCTCTGGGTGAAAAGAAAGGGAGACCTGGTTACTCTCTTTTCCTGTTGGTTAACGTGATGGGCTGGTTTTCTATGATGCAGTGGTTTCCTGTATCTCAGAATATATGTATTATTTGAAAGACTTTGCTCTTCTAGATTGGCAGAGAGAAACGGGGTGGGAATTAGTACCAAAATTGGATGGACTGGGTCAAAAAATAAAGAGTTTGCTCGTGATTCAGAATTTCTGATCTCCAATTTAGAAGAAGCACAGAAAACGTACCCTGGAATTCACACTCAGGAAGGAGTCATCAGCATGTGATGTTATCTGCACATGGCACACTCACACTAAATGAAATGACACATTCCTAGTGTTGTGTGATTATAGCAGGCTTTGCTTAGATTAATCAGCATACAGATTCGGTATTGGTTAAAGGGTAGCTCGTTGCTAACGACCTTTCAAGGAGATGTTCATGTTTTTTCCCCGCATTCATGTTTAAAAAGCCTCCTTGTGGCCTTATTTACACTTCTGAGTCAATTTAGTGAGCGTTTCTTTTGACATTTTACCTGACATCATCTTGCAACGCTTTTTAAGAAGAGTTGACTCAGAAATGTAGAGTTCCATTTTCTTTCCGTGCATTTTTGCTTTAAACTTTGGAGCAGAAACGAAGTGGCACATGCTGCAGTCATTGATTTGTGGGTGGTGTGACTGGACTGAAGTGCACTAAGGAGGGGGCAGCCTCAGGTTACACAAGGAGGCTTAGAGAAGCAGAAGTGGACTGAAAAGCAGCGATAATTGTCCTCTTGCTGTGCAAGATTTGAGCCGCATTTATTCCTTCTACCTGCAGCGACTTTCTTTTTCCCTCACAGCATCCTTTTTTCCCTCCTCACCGCTGATCCACTCACAATGCTGTGCCTTTCAACATAGCTCTCATAATGCTTATGCCAACTGCATAGTGTGTGTGTGTGTGTGTGTGTATAGGTATAGATTCACACAGAAGGACCTTGGCAGAACAGCTACATTATTTAAAACTGTTGGCATGCAACATATGCAAAGGCTTTTAAAAAAAAATGATGGTGAATAACGAACATGTTTGGAATTGTGTGTGTGTGTGTGTGTGTGTAGGGTATACAGCTCTTTTTCCCTCGCTGATCCACTCTACGCTCTCACGTTGCTCTTCCTTTCCACACAGCTCCTATACTGTTTATGCCAACAGCTGTGTGTGTGTGTGTGTGTGTGTGTGTGTGTGTGTGTGTGTGTGTGTGTGTTTGGCCAGCATAACCTGAATAGACTCATTACCAGATTTGGGACCTGAATAGTTTAAATAGATTCATTATTTAAAGTGTTCAGCGCACCATCCATGCAAAAATGATGATGGTGCTCTCTGTGAATGCAGAGTAGGAGTGTGTGTGTGTGTGTGTGTGTGTGTGTGTGTGTGTCAGGATGTCTGCTTCTGCTTTTAACAGAGACAGAAGGTGTAGCAGGACATCCAATTAACTCCCTCACTTCGAGACAGACTTCTCTTAGGAACAAAGCTACGTTAAATTATTTCAGCGCTAACATCCGGATCGATGTGTAAGGAATAAACCGCTGTGTGTCACGCTGTTACAGTAAAGTAATTAACAACGAGTTGATGAGATGAAACACAGTTACCTTTACCAGCAGAAAGCTGATTGTTTTCGTGTAACAGCACATCCCCAAGTGTTTTATTCCTCTTACAGCTCAGAAATATACCAATGATTATTATGAATTTTTATTAAACATTATACCTTTTATCTGTTTAATGTTGTGGAACGTCCAAGAAACAGCAGAGTTCCTGTTCTCGCTTACGTTACCAGCTATAAACTGTCATTTGTTACATAATTACATTTCTCCTTGCAGGAAACTTCACCCTATCAACAAATATAAGGTGTTTCTTATTATTCAAAGTGCTATGGTATAAAGTTTTATAAGAAATGCTAATTATTATTATACGTATGATTTTGCCATGTTTCTCCTCAGTATGATTCCATTCAATTTTATTTGTATAGCGCTTTTAACAACAGACATTGTCACAAAGCAGCTTCACAGAAGTATATAAATTCATCCCAGTTTACCAAAACATTCTATACCTGAGAACCCCCCAGATCTGCTCCTTTACCTAATAGAAGGTTATTAACAAAAAGCTTGGCTAAACAAATGTGTTTTCAGCCTAGATTTAAACACTGAGACTGTGTCTGAGTCCCGAACACTAATTGGAAGGCTGT
>JAQQZU010000039.1:25253250-25269037 GCA_030068025.1 Parauchenoglanis punctatus | reverse complement strand
CCCCCCAAAAAAAAATATATGTTTTAAATCGCATCCACATCAGACCCACAAACCTATTATTTATTTATTTAGATCCATTTTTTCAAAATATTTTAAACTTCAATTGATTTCTGGTCGACTAACTTCAAAATCGAAACTTAAAAATAGAACAAATCAAACTATTGTTTTTAAATTTCATATTAAGATGAATAAAAATGAACAATCTTTTTTTTCTTTTTTCAGAGATATTTTTTTTTGGAAAATGATTTTCAGAATTCAAAAATATATACTTTTAAATTGAAACGAGGTAAAAAAAACAAGTTCAAAAATGAGATCAAACAGTTATTTTCTAAAGCATAAATATCAGTGAAAATTTCATTCCTCTTCCCATGTATCCAGACTGAAAACATGGGTATTTCTTATACACATATTTTCTTTGAGTGTGTGTCATGGTTTCCACCAGCTCAGGCGTTAAGTGCAATGTGCAGCACTGCCGTGTTCTCAGGAGCGTTCAGCTGTGTGAAACGGCCAGAAAACCCCTCACACTCCCAGGAAGCGCTCAGATATTAGTCACAAAGCGCCGAGTGAAAACACACAACCGGTGTGTGATGAAGACAGTGGCGCTCTCTGGGCGGTGTGTGCGTCCCTCACTGTACACCTCTAGAATAAGGAATTACACAGATACAAGACAATAAAGAGTACCAAAAAAAAACCCATTAACCAGTTAGTTAAGTGCAGTTTAAGACGCCTGACCTGTATAACGCATGGTGTGTAAAGCGCACACCTTCAGCAGGAATCACAAACACATGGCCTCTGAGATCTGCTTTAATATCATATCAGATCAGTCATCACACTCACTATACACTAAACCCACAGCCCAAATCTGCAGTTTCATAAACAATCATATTTACATTACAATTTGATACTGTTCAAGATTATAATATTAATGAAAAAACCAACAAACAAATAAAAAAACAATTATGCTATTTTACAGTTTACAGCATTTTCCTCAAACAGGAGCATGTGAAGGTTCCTAACACACACACACACACACACACACACCATTAATCATCTTCATAAGTAATTTGCTGTATCTATCTAACTCTTTATCTCGCTATCTCACGCCACAAACAGATTTATCGTTCTGTTTCTGCCATATTGACTCTCCTCGGAGTCTGGAACCTCCTGCCTCTGTAACTACACCCTGTTCCTAATAATTACAAGATAAATAACTGAATAGTAAACCTGGACTTTAAAAGGTTTAAGATGTGCATTAGTGAATAAATACCGAACTAAACATGGCTCTTGGTAGTGCACTGCTTGTGCATGAATAACGTTAGTAAAGAGCTGCGAGCGGTGCGCTTATACAGCGTGTCATTTAAGATGTTTATCATGTCGAGCTCGGAGATATGACGAAAATATCATATCACAATTCTCAAAGGCATTCCTACGACAGGTACCATGAACTGTCAGCAAAACAGCAGGAAAATAAATCCAGCTCGATGATTTTTATAATGTATTTGTATTCATATTTTATTTTCTCATTTAATTCTATACAGGGCATGCGAAAAGTCCGGATCCGCAGGCAGTTCTTTATTTAAATACAGATATTTCTGACAGGAAGTGCTCCCATTGACAGGCGTCAGGCTTCTGTTGGTTTCGAAACTATCTTGGAAATAAAAGAAAAAGAAAAATATTAAATTTCATATAAGGCATAAAAAATGCCTATGGACCCAGTCTTTTTCTGCGCCCTGGATTTATTTATTGAAAAAGTTTAAAATAAATAAATATTTAACACTGAGTAGGAAGAGGTTTTAACATTGTGCCATTTTAAAGATTAATTAGCAATTTTTAGCAACAAATCAGCAGCTTCTAGTGAGTTCATATTTATTTCATTATGCATATTTTGGCATCGTTGCTCATAATATGGATATTATATGGTCATATCACCCAGCACTACTAACATGCATAAATTCACACTGTGTAAATCTCACATCACCTTTTGCTTACCTAGCGCCTGTTCTAATTTCTCAGAGTCACACATTATTCACACGTCCCTGGAAGTAAAGTAAATGGCTAAGAGTCCACGTGTGAGACAAATACTACAATATGTCACTA
This sequence comes from Parauchenoglanis punctatus, assembly GCA_030068025.1. Classification (NCBI taxonomy): domain Eukaryota; kingdom Metazoa; phylum Chordata; class Actinopteri; order Siluriformes; family Auchenoglanididae; genus Parauchenoglanis; species Parauchenoglanis punctatus. The sequence continues at coordinate 25,266,940 of JAQQZU010000039.1, read as the reverse complement.
TGTGAAACTCTCGTTTGCCTCAATAAGGAACCGAGCAAAGTTAAGTGGCTGGAATTCAGTCACTCTGTGAGAAGAACTAAAACTCTAATTTTCTGTGAACTCCCAAAACAATAACAGAAATCAGGAAAGCGGGCCGGCTAATACAGCCCTGGCTTAAGTTCCAACTGAATTATGATCCAATTTATAGCCATGCTGAAGTCTTTGCAGAAGGTCACTGTGGTTTCAGCCGCGTACTGCTGCAATAGCAAGCTGAAATTTCCACCAGACATTAATCACAGTGGAAGAAATGAGCGCGTGGTTCAGCTACTGTGGAAAACAAAACAATACTTCAGACGCAATACCACATATATATCATCACAGTTACGCTCCACACAGAGTCCGAATCCACAACCAGAATCTCACTTTTATCAACTTATCAATAATATCAATGTTAAAGTATCCAAGAAAACAATATATAAAGGAGGAACAAAGCTTGAGAAATCCTTTCATCCTGTTCACAGGGAGTCGGGCATTACGCACACACAGCCTGCTCACAAACTGCACTCTGGCTGTAACCATTACTTACGATGAACAATGTTTTCTCCCACAGCGATGTTGGATTCTGGACTGTGATTGGTCGTAAGGTGTTAATTACTTTACTACAACATCGGCTCTGATCGTAATCACAGGTTTATATTAATGCGCTCGTTTCTATAGCAACAGCTCGTTCACTGGGAGGGACGTGTATGGCTACACGCTTCACATAAACCGAATAAAGCAAACCAAGGTATGAATTATTTCTCTGCATTTAACCCCTCCAAGCAGTGAACACACACACACAAGTGAGAAGTGAGCACGCGCACACACTCACACACACACACACACACACACACACACACAGAGACACGCACACCCGGCGCAGTGGGCAGTTACGTGCTACAGCACCCGGGGAGCAGCTGGGGGTTAGGTGCCTTGCTCAAGGGCACTTCAGCTGTGGATGCAGAATTAAGGGAAAGCACTGTTCATTCACTCAACACACACACACACACACACACACACTTCCCAGCGGTCCAGGGAATCGAACCGGCGACCTTTCGGTCCAATGTGTCATTCTTTAGTAAATGAAAAGATATAACCCTAACCCTAGATTGCTGTCATAAAAGAGGAAAATGTAAAGCACTTAGGGATGGAAAATAAGCAACTGCGGAGTGGTAGCTGTAACTATCACGTCACGCCACCACGTCCTGAGTTAATCCTTACACCTTACAGCTTTCTTGTATGTTCTGAGTGTTCTTTTGTTCAGTGTCTTTTTATACCCACAATCGTACAACTGGAGTAAATTATAGTGATGACTTTTATCCGTTTCCTCACACGTGACTTGGCTTATTTTTAAAGGCTTTCACAGACAAATGAAGGATGTCCAGATTATTCATTTAGAGAACTAGTTTTCATTTTCACCATCACGTTATCATATGGTGAATCGTCCTCGTCGTCTTCAGGCACGTTCTGTATTCCCGGCATCCTGCTTTTCTCTCCTCTCTCTCTTTCCTGCTCTGGAATCCTGGCTCTCCTAGGAGGTTTGGGAACGGCGTAGTCATCCACATGCGCATTATAAGGGAACTCGTGTCCACCCGGATCGCTTACAGCACCCATCGTCCTCCAAGCGTTACCTCTGACTTCTTCGGGGTCGTCGTAGAGCGCTGTCGGAGCACGAGGCGTTGTGGCGCAGCCTTCGGGTTCATCGTAAATGTGTTCCACTCTGTACTTACTTGAATGTCTTTTGGGTTTTTGTGGGAAAGATCTGATGGCAGACTCGTCGATGCTGTCGTAAAGTGGTTCCGCGCTCTTTCCGTTGCTGTCGCTATTTTCATCGCTCAAACAACTTTCCACTACCTTTGGTGGTGTTAAACGTGATGATGTCAAGATGTCCACCATGAGGTTCTTGGCAATGTTATCGAACGGAAGGGAGTACTCCGTGTCTGGGGAACTGGCACAGACACGAAGCGCTTGGTGTTGCTCTTCTTGCTCAACTCTATCTGGATTGTCTTTATCTGGAAGTGATCCCGTGACCCGGGAATAGGCCTCGTCTTCCGTGTTGGCTAATGGACAGCTTCGGAAGTTCTTGACCTGGTTCTTTCTTGGCAGTGGCCGTGTGTCCAGGTTTAAACTCTTAACCCCAGTCAGGTGTTTATCTGCAGGCATTTCCAGTCTGGCACGATGGGGCGATGATGGTTTGGGTTTGTCCTTTATCGCTGTTTCGCTCAGCATGCTGTAAATGGAACTGGAATAGTCCTCTGTGGGTGGAGTGACTTTGGGCGGCTGTGGCATGGGTAAAGCCTCTCGATCTCGAGCACCACTTGAAGACTGTTGCTGTGAAAAACTTGCTCTCTGTAAGTTAATGGCAGCTTCCACGTACTGGAAAATGGCGTTGCCTTGCTTGGTGTCAAACTCGAAGTTGCCTTCACCGGAGTCGCACCTTCTTCCAGCCTCAAAAGAGAACGTAGCCTGTTTTGACAAGAACACAACATGGAGGAATAGCCTGTTATTAAGATGCCTAACTTGCTTGAAAAGTTGTTTATTGTCTTATCACCGGAAACAGTGCTATTCCATACCTTGTCTCGTCCAAACCTACGGAGGTACCGATATGGCCAGGTGAAATGCACCTCTCCTGTCTTGGGCTCTTTCAGCAGCAGGCTGTCAAAGTCTGTACGTAGTAAGTAATGTCCTTTCAAGCCACACCGCTCTGCAGCGTCGGTACGTCTGACGGACACCTTGAAGTCCTTCAGTGCTGAAGAGGAAAAAAAGGTTTTGTCTTAATTATTAACACTGAAGGTGTAACGTGCAAAATAGGCTCGTCTGGTTTATTTCTGATGGTTGTCTTTCCTGTAATTGGGGAAGAAAGACAATTCGTACTCGAGAGGATTTCAGGGTAACATTTATGAAAGGTGTCTCCATTGTTTTGTTAACAAAACATTTTCAACATCTTCAGGAAAGAAGAGTTTACACATTGCGGTTTCTCTGTGAAATGAAAAGCTGCTATGATGTGGATGATAACAGGAACTAACTTGTTTTTGCAGACGATCCTCATTAAACTGAACTGGAAACGGATAAAGGGTAAGACATGTCATTCTTGAATTAATTAAATGAGAAATGTAAGTGTTATTAAATTGCTGTTATTAAAAACACGTGCTGAATAAACCTCATGTCGCCAACACCTTACTTATTGCATCATGGGCTGAAAATCTCAGCAGCCACTGGAGTACAATTATTTTTGAACTGCAGTGTCAACATGCAGCAGCTTGTTAAAGACAATCATCATCGTGGAGCACTGTGTCAAACTGGGGCATTTTGGGTAAAATTTTTCAGACAGGTAAAGTCAGGAATTCGGTTTTATAAAGAACAGTACGAGTGTTACGTAATAAAGGGCACGCTGCTTCCACACAACGACTTGCACAGCTAATGTAGCAAAAAATATTAAAAATCCTGCTCATGCACAGGGGAGATGTGGTTTACAGCTACTTATTTTAAATGTAACATGTGGTTTGGTTATGGGAGCTCCAACGTCTCTGCTGAGAGGAAGTTTATCTTTTTAACAACAAAAAAAAACTGAATTCAAGCTTCTGTTTGCAAGAAGCTGCTCCCTCTCGAAACAGAGCAAAGGATGACACAGTTCCTTCCGGTAAAAATGCACACCAGTATTACAGAAATAGTACACGAGAGAGAGAGAGAGAGAGAGAGAGAGAGAGAGAGAGAGAGATTGTTTCAATTGCTTCCAGATTGCTGAATGCTACCAGTTCATCTACATCAAATGTTTTGAAATTTCAAATACAATATTTTAATTCTCTATCTATTTCTCTTTCATGCATTCTTTTGCTTTTGTGGTCGTAAATTCAAGATCCCGTCTTTAGATAAAAGACTGAAACAACCCTGAATGCTATTGTCTCTCCTCTCTTTCTTCTTCTTCTTTGTTTCTCTCCTCTGCCAGGTGATGCTGCGTTCAGGAAGTTTGGGGTTTGTGGGGAAACTCCTTTTTACATCGACTGCAAGTTTTCTTGACATAAAACAAACGTTTTTTGAGTGCGCACAAATCCAGGGCCGACCTTATTTTACGATGTGACGTGTAATGCCGAGAATCCACAGAGCTCCTTTTACGCACTGGGTGTGGTTTAAAAAAATACCGTGCCCTCCACTTGGGATAAAAACCTCATTATGGGAATTATTGTATATAAATTAGGACAAAAGAAGAGGAATTACATACGGAACAGATATTCAAAAAGTGACTAAATAAACATATTGGCATGTCCGAAAACTTCTCACTTACATTACAGCAGCTATAATCAGTCATTTTCTTTCCTGATGTTAATTAGACTAGAAAAACAAAGCGTGTCATGTTACAGATAAACCACAATGTAGAAACTGCTCTGTCCTGAAGATGTGGGCAAAGTTACTGCTTCACCCCTGACAACGCGCTGACACCGGAGACTCCTTCCATTAATAAATATCTTCCAGAAAACAGCATATCATTTACTGTTTGCACACCTTTATCTTTTTAATCTGTTTATTAAGTGTAGCATCCGCTGTATGAGTTCCTGCGTGTGAGCTGTTGCTATAGAAACAATAACGCAGCAGAGCGAGCGCATTAATATAAAGCTGCTGTTAGAGAGAATTAATCACCACATTCTGACCAATCAGATTGCAGAATCCCTGCAAAACCATAAAAAACAACACATTCATTGATACTAAGTTAATTAATAATAAAGTATTAATCGAGTTTTAATACTTAACTTGTGTTCAGTCCACTGTTCATAATGTTTGTAAATGTCGAGTAATCTCTGAACGCTAGTCTCGAGGTGTGAATATGAAACCGTGCTTTTGTTGCCAGTTAACACGTGAAAATCTGTTCATTGCTGTGTTTAGTTGTGGATTTAAGTTTACTTACTGATGTCATGAACATCTGGGAATGCTGGTTTATTTGTGTTATAATGTTTTAAAAAAGTGCTTGCATTGTTATTGTACTTTACAGTGTATTAATGCTGAAGTCGATGGTTCATTCATGCAGCCACGTATTTGTTTCTAAGGTAACCTTTAACCATTAAATGTTAGTGATGAATATGAGCTGCTTTAATGGTGTGTGAGGGCAGAAGTGCAGAGACGCTGGCAGCAGGATGTGTCACACTGCGACTGATAAGCAAGCTGTCTGCACAAACAGCGGACACTGGTGTTATATTTTCTTCCGCTACACAACAGGAAAAATAGGCCACAATTTTCCATTGCGTAACAGAGGAATGAAGAAGTGGCTCAAGTTTCGGTGTGTGACCAACGCAGTGTCACTGTACTGAAAACACCACATACACAGGCTTATATAGCTGGGTTCAGATATTTTGCAGTTCCTCTTGCATGCCCGGTTGATGTTATTTTAGTAAAGTCAAACTTGTGCTCACCAGCTTCTTTTCCACTGTAGAGCGAGTTGTCCGTCATGGAGCCGTCGTCAGAGTCGGCAGGTAAACTGCTCCTTCTCGATGACCTTCTCTCACTCCAGTTCATCTACGGCACAAACGCAATCACGTTAATCCACGTGTACATGAGTTTGCTTTAATCATTCTTGAGTCATTTTCTCTTTTGTAGTTGATGAAATCACTTTACTCAAACTGTCTTCTTCACACATTTACGGTAAAAGCATTGCATAAATGAGCAATAATGCACAACTTATTTAAGACTCACACGAAATGATGCATTTGTATGAAGTGTAGCGACTCAGTTGCCATTACAAGTTGACAGTTGGACAGTTTTTATTTTTCTTTCGTTCCATTTCCACCAACAGCACATTCATGATGTTAATAAGCGAAGTCTTAGAGAGTTTTAAGCCAAGTTCAGGCTGTATGATTTTGCTCGTGCATACGGAAATCGCACCTCGTAAAAAACTGCTTTGATCGTGATCATGTGGTGCGTTTTCACTAGTGACTGCGACGACAAGTTCAGCGTGAGAAGCGTTTCATTAAGATCAGTAAGGATGTGAGCTCTGCTGTGAAGTTAGTCTAAAATCCACAGCGTGGCATGTAAGTTGCCGGGCAGCAACGAGTGCGCTAGTGGCGATGCTGAAACGTAAACGAAATTTGCTCATGGACGGAAAAAGGTGTCCTTATTACCTCAAGCTCACTTTGATAAATCCTTGCGATTGAATTGTGAGCCTGATTTCTGTACGAGCGAATCTGCGGATCGCTGATGTAAGCAAAACGTGGCCATTTTAGAATGTGGTGATAATCAGACAATTTAATCATTTTTATAACTTCAAATTGAATTAGGAAGTAGATTTGCATTGCACTGATATAAAGCGCTGTGTATTCCGACAACATCTGGTCATAAATCTGTTCTTAGTAAAAATGATGAGGCTAAACGTGACAGTAACGATGTCGATCGCTGGACCCATCATGATACCTGAACCTCATTCTCTCGTGTCTCTTTCACGTAAAAGACAAATCACAAACGTCTAATGTCTCATCATAATCCTTCACCGCAATGCTTTACTACAACACTTATGAGTTTCTGTCACACCAAACATTTTTTTTTCTCCTAAACCAAGCAAAATTTAAAAAGCAGAGTGACATCATGCACTTTTTATTTCTCCACCAATCAGATCACAGTTCAACTGAGAAAAATGAAAATGGAGTGTTGGTTAAAAAAAACAGGGAACATGAAGTGCTTAACAATGTGTTGAAACAGGGATAGCCTATTTCTAAATGTTGCAGTGTGACTAGAGACTTGGGTTTATAGGTATCTGATGTCATGGAAGTTTCAAAAGTTACATTCAGTGGTTTAAATATAATCTGTTTAATCACACAAACACTTTTCATTTCCTGTCTAACAGCGCTGAAGATTGTGTAAGCTTCTTCTTTGCTTTATTCGATGTATAAGTAATCTTCATTGTTATTAAACATAATAATATTAACAGCTGCAAGTTAGTTAGCCTGTACTAACTAGCTAAAACCGGTAAGTGTGTTCTCATGGTTGCAGTTTGTGCACGGCGTGAAATCAGCCATTATCTAATCGATGTGAATCAGATCATTCTGACCATTGTTAAGAACCTGAACAATCTGATTATGATGTGATTTGGAGTCATACAAAACTATTGGATTGTGGTGAAATAAATAAATGAGCGGAATGATGAGTGATAAATGATGAGCGGAAGGGCGTCATCTTAATTCCCTAAATCAACAGTTTCAAAAAGACAAACATTTCATATTTCTTTTTTAAGCAATGTAAATGAATTAACACACATGTTGCCTTTCTATTTAAAAATATTAAAAATGTGTTTTAAAAAATAAAAGGGACGATAAAAAGCGATCACACACACACACACACACACACACACACAAGTGCGTTCAATGATAATCTATTTTTAGAGCGTACACTTAATGGTTATTGTTCATATCACCATGTCTGAACTTAACCTGGTCCAAAACAGCCCTGAAACTGCTGAGTTAAACTAACAGCCTGCGTTTATGTATGCAAGTTACCCTTTGTCTTTCTGAAACCCTGCATGCCGAAAAGGTCATGTTCATGGAAAGACATGACTCTTGTTTTGAAAGTCAAAAGTGACCTGGTGTAGGTTCGTTTCCCTGAACATAGGCAAGTCATTTCGTCCATCCACAGCCCTTGTAGAGGGACTCGTATGGGGGACTCCCCACATATTCCAGAACTAATGATGAATGGATTACGACATGCGAACATTTATGGAAGGAGTCCAGTGTCAGAGGTAAAGCCGTAACTTTACGTTTTCCGAAATCTTCAGGACAGAGAAGTTTACGCTCATTTGCTGTTTTTCGGTAAACATGCCGAGCTGAGTTTTGGGTTTGGTTTTTTTTTTCGTCTTATGAACTTCAAAAAGGGAAGTATGACCAGAAATCACCAGGAACTTCTTTTAGAAATGTTCCACAACATTGAACATAACTATAAATGGATAAAAAATAAAGCGTGACGTCTTGTTTTTTACTTAATAAAACATTGTAATCGTTGGGAAATTGCTGTGTTTAAAGAAGAGTAAATCGTAAGGGACTCGATTTAGCGACAGCAGCCCCGCCTTATTACACCACCCAGACACTCTGTATTTTCTTACTTACATGATGTCTATCAAGGCAGTTATAAAGGTACACCTCAATTTCCTCTGATAAATATACATTACATGTGGTCATTTATTTTCTGAAGATTTTTTCCATGCCAACGCATAGAATAGCTTTTCAGTCAGCTGAAGAAATGAATGCCAAGTGTTGCTGCAGCAGTTCTTACTTACAGGAAATGCAATTTCACACAGTTTCTGCATCCAGTCATCTACTTCAACCATCTCTACAGCAAAGAAAAACGTCTTCTCAGTGGTTTCCACCAAGAAAGCCTTGCAGTCCTTTGGACACCCGTCCACATCTGCGGCCTCCGACACACGGATGCAGTCACTCATCCTGATAATCTGCAACATTACCGTGTTAACATTACGCATGACTAAGCTAAATCTTTTATTTTTATCATATTATATGGTTGAATCTTGCAGGTGTAAAATGGAAACTGCTTGTGTGAATCATTTTATGCCTCCCTAAAACTAACAGAAGTGCTCAATATGAGTCAGTTTGTTGTACTGAAATTTGTTCTTACTAAACAATATGTTTTTGAGCCACATTTTATAGTTCCTGTCAGTGCAATTAAATCAATTATTTTTAAAAATATATATTTTTAATTATAGGATTACATGTGCTGAAAACATTTACCCTGTCTGCATTCGTGTGACATCTTTACTGCTGGTCTTATTTAATTCTGATTTACTTTACTCGCCTTTTTGTTCTCCTGCTTGCATTTGGATTTCTCCAAGGTGCCAGTCCCGCCATCTTTACACTCAAAATACTCCAGCCGTGAGATCGAACAGGTGCTTTCTCGGTACAGAATAGACCACACTTTTCTCCATTTCTACAACAAACATGTGGTGAAAACATCCATAATTTTAAAAAATAATTTCTTTTAAAACATAGGCCTAGACTTACCTAGGAATCTAACGTGTTCTTTTGTTTGTCCCTGTAGGTCAGGGGTTCATTTTAGGGCCAAGGATCTCTTTAACACTCAAATAAATTCCATCAACCCCCTTAGTGTATCTTTTTTTGTGAACATAATCCAACTATAATCCACACATCAATCTCTTTGAAAAATATTCTGTTTTAATATTGCAGCCGTAGAGTTTTTTTATCCCTGAACTTTGCATCCCCTAAGTATACACTACTATCCTCTGTCCAAGCTGACATCAGTTTAATTTTTGAGTTACAGGGATTTTGACAGGCAGACGGGCTAGACCATACCCCCTGATGGTCCCTGCACCCCAGATTCTGTTCTCCGGACCTCACTTTGAGAACTACCGCTCTAGTGTAAACACTTAAAGTTTTTGTAGAGCCCTACAACAGAGGGTTTCTTAATAAGAAACAATTTCAGAAATCTAAAACTGTTAACTAGTTGAAGAACCCTTGAGGAACCTTTCCTTACAAAATATTGATGTCAGATAGTGACAGAATATTTCTATATTCTGAATAATGTTTTACATAAATCATAATTCTGAATCTAAAGCAGACTTAAGGAGCTGTTTTCTGAGCAATATATCATTAAACCATTCATAAATATTTTTTTACCCTCTGCCATCTTCAAATCTTCAAGTCCGGACCTTCAACTTTGCAAGGTCTTTACTGATATACAGTATGGATTAGACATACAGTTAATTCTTAGAATTTATATATAATGCTATAATTCAATTTATACAATGGACACTATAACACTTTGGCACGCTATCAGCTTTTCATGTGTTAACAAAAACCCCACTGACACTAACTTTACCCAGGTACCTAAAACCTGTTTCTCATTATCATTTCAACATCTAACACATGATTCATTGTAAAAGCATGTTGTCTTACCTTTCCAAATCTTTGCTGCTGCACATATAGCATACCCTTCTTTCTAATATCCTCCTCCATGTCTCTCTGTTTCACACTCCTCTTTAAAACAAATATGACTTACAATTTCTTTCATCTAGTGTTACGCCCCTTTCCTGCGTATTTGCTAGTGACGTAATTAACATCTTCAACTTCCGCCATTTGTACATCCTGTATAACCCAGATGAGTTCTTTTGCAACACTCTGCAGCAAGACGTACGCTTGACGTGTGTGTTCCTAAAACTACAATCATAGACATGCTTAAAATGTCAAGTGGCAATACTTAGTTACTTAGTGTCAATTCCTTTCACCTAACTGATGTCTGTCTTACATGTTTTTGTTTTCTCATTTATGGTGTACAAGCACAGATATTTTATATATTGGAAATTGTTATAAGCAAAGACAGACTGTTGTAGTTCACTAAAATATTGAAGAGCTTCTGTCATGCGTACACGATGGTCAGAACAATTTGCATATCACAGAACAGCAGATGTAACATTTAAGGTGTCATCTCGACTCTGTGGTCAGCTGCTATTGCTGACATCCTGTTTCCATTCACACACACACACACACACACACACACACACACACAGACACACATTTACAATGTAGGGCAAATAGTGTATTCTGCCCTGCCCTTTAAAATCAGATTTTTCATACTAATTTTTGACACACTTCAAAGTAAAAATGACAGAAATCATTTTGCAAACTCTGATGAAATACTTTCCTGTTCCCCTATTTTTGATTCTCTGTTGCCCTCTATGGGTAGTGAATGAAGGTACAGTTTGTAAATTATAAGCACACTGTCACATAATTCTGTCAAAGACAGAAACGATTTCCCCCATTTTTTTCTCTATCAGTGTTTTCAGATTGATTTTCCACGTTAACAACTGCCCTTTAGCTGTTTAAGGCAGACCCTGGAAATCAAAACAGCGTTATAACAGTCTGTGCAAGGAATCAACCACAATTCTCAACAGTTGGAATCCTGCGTGACACCACTACAATTTGGTGCCCATGGCTTTAATCAAATTTGACAGAAATTCCATAAAAAAGTTCAGAGTAATTGTCCACATTCACCATGTAGGTTTTTTCATCATGCCTCACTTCGTTTTTCAACAAAGCCTCACAATAATGTGCACCAGCCAGGAATCAAACCCGGTGTGCAAGAACAGGACTCAGATGGTGCTAAAACTCAAAAGATGCAGCTCCAGGGGATGCAGCCTCGTACGTTACCTTCAGTAGTTTGAAAATGTGCTTTTATATTTTTCTAGCCCATTCATGATAGAAACTATTTGAGTCTTGGAATCACAGAACATTCTCACATGTGACAGAAGCTTCCATTAACAGGTTCAGTTTGACTCCAAATGCATAACAATCCTGCAGTCATTTTCAACATGCCATCAAAGATGACAAAGCAACACAACAGTCTGTGGCTGTCTAAGACTAAGGACTTATCTGTCATGAACCGCGCCTTACTCCATGCACATCTCGGCCACGGGCGTGGTGCTTTCTCTATCTCCGTCGTGGAAGCACGCACTTCCGGATATTAACGGAGAACACCCCAACCTCACGGACTACAGTTCCCATCAGCACCTGCTCCCAGTCACGAGGACTGGAAAGGGAAGACAGGTGTATCTCATTAGTGGACTGATTAACCGTGTTTTAAAAGGACTGCCAAATGCACTTCATAGGCGCGAAGCATTGAACTAACCCCCGTGTTGGCTATCGAGCGCTTTATACCCATGTTTTGGACTCCCTCTTCTGTACTGTTCTGTTTGCCGATCGACTGACCCTTTTCTGTATATTGGACCACTCTCTCTGCCTGCCGTTATTGTACCTCTGCCCATTTTTTTAATTAAACACTGTACAGCTTTCATCTCTGTCTCTGATCCTGCGTTTGTGTCGTACCATGCCTCGACGACGTGAACGTCGTGACTTTATCCATTAGGTCACTGGGCCTGTTGTTTTTCTTATTAACACGTGTAATCCTGCATAATGCTGATCTTTTTCTAGCTCCGTGTCTATGTTTGTCACACAGCAAGTCAGGCCAAGGTAAATGTCTTGGTTCCCTTTTAAGCTAAAGGGTGTCCGGCATTTACCTACGCTCCTAGCTGTAACTTGATGAACGATGAACAATTTTATACATGCCACAACATAAAAAGAAGCAATTTTTGTTTTACATTTGTAAATAGCCAAACATTCACATTTATTTGCAATGGATAATATCCTATCTGTATGATTCTTGTGTAGAAGTGCTTTTCACATTTAAATGTCTTTAAAGTGCTTGATCCACAACCTGTAGAAGTATTCGCCTGAAGATGCCGTGTAAAGGTTGATGTAGCTCAGTTGGACCCATGACCAGGTATATCACAATGCTTACAGATTGTGGTTACCTGAAGTTGTAGATGTTGGTTCACCAAAATCATCCTTCACGAAGGTCTTCCCACAAACTTCAGATTTCTCAGCCATTTCCAGTTAAATAGGGATTTCAAATGTATGTGTTACTACTGGAATACAGAATTCCTGCACAAACCAGATAATCAGAACAATCCAAGATGATACACAAAAAGCAAAATCTTTCCAACCAAACTAACAGAAAATCTCCAATCTCGCACCTTCACCATGATCCATAATTGGCTTTCATTTATACTCCTAAGGTATGAACCTTCACGTTGCATGGTTCTGGGAAATGTTGTTCTGCTCTATTTGAAGAAAATGTTGTTCGGGGCTTTAATGTGCAGAGTGACATATGCAATGATGCAATCAAATTACATATTTGTTTTTATTTATAATGGTGATTTGCAAAAGTAACGCATAATGGATAAAAACAAATATTACTCTTGTATTTCTTTTATAGGATTGATTTGTGATTCATAATGTTTAATGTAATGTAGACAATTTAGCAAATTAAGTCAAATTATCTTTGAAAGGAGAATTTTGAGGAATTTTAATTGTTTTCTGTTTCCTGACATTCCAATTAGATTCAAATTCCAGTTCCCTTCAGCTGCAGCAATTCTATTTCCAATTCCAGGAAGTGAATTGGAATTTAAAATGCATTCTCAATTCAATTAATGAATGGCCCCAACCCTGCTGGAAATTAAGAAAGCATCATGATACTCTAAGCTATGAAGTCTATAACAATGAGACAGAACATAGCTCACAGCCACTTTTCAGAACAACACAATTCTGCTATATTTACCCAATGCAGCGAGGAAATCTCATCACGTTTACATAGCGCACACGAATTGTGCAGTATGGGACTCATTTATTCCCCTGAACTTTTGTCCTATAGTTCATGAAGACCTTTCTTTTGCTTAGATATAGTCTGACCCAGATGAGACTAAGACCTGCAATATTTGATGGAGCTCCAGAGACTGATGATCCATTACAGTGAGTGGCTTTGAAATTTATCTAGCTCATGAGAAAATCTGTCATGAAAGGTTTCGAATTGATTATCTACATTCACAGCAATCGGGCAGAGGATTTTTTTCTTTTTTTTCCGGCAGGACCTGGAGAGCAACGAAGCATAATGAAGGTTTATGCAAGGCAGGACGCAAAGTTATCACCATGCCCTTAACGGCAACAAAGGTTAGCAGTAGTCTGTGCCAGCCGGGAATCAAAGCTTGAATGAAGGAATCTTGCATGATACCACTACACCACTGGCACTTTAGGTGCACAAGGTTAATTCTCGTGGAAGGGACTTGCCCTGTAAACATCATGCAGACCAGTTGCTAGACGCAGAACCATCACGAACGGTT